>OX463788.1:39051702-39651702 GCA_949825025.1 Siphlonurus alternatus | reverse complement strand
ATATTTTACATTTTTCAAGTTTATATAGCTACGCTGTAAAATTCTGAAAATATGAGGAGGATTGTCCCAAAGCACGTCAAAACCTTAAAATATTTTCTTGTGCCAAGAAGAAAAAAAAAATCATTCCGAGTCAAATACACATTTCCTGCACACTTGAAATGCAGACGCTAGGGAGACATGTCGTGTTTGTCGAGTAGGAAAAAAAAAAATAAATTTCCGGATCAGGACATTTTTTTTTTCTTTTTAACTTTGCATTTTAGATTATATCACAGAGAAAAATTTTTGCATAAAAATTCCTGTGTGATGTAAGGTTTAAAATTTTCTAACAGGATAAAATCACAACCATTTAAATTTTATAAGTAAAAACGAATCGATGCATGAATTAGACCGCATCAAATTTCTATTATTGAAATTGATCATGCTTGAAAATTAAAGTTGATGAGTTTTTCCTTCTATTCAATCGATATGAAATTATAAAAGTTTTTTTTTCTCTTTCTTTTTTTTTTTTTTTTTTAAAGATTCGCTTATGTATTCTATAATGATAAAAATTAATTTTAAATTTAAATAGAGTTGATGAAAAAGGAATAAATTGCTGATATCTATCGTAATTAAAGAGTAGAACAATTGAATATTTAAAGAAAATCATTTTTTCTTTTTTTTTACTACTTTAAAAAAAGATGGTGGAAATATGGTACAGCTTTAGTGCAAATATTTGTGGGCAATTATAAGAGGCATCCACTTTGCTTCATGCTGTTTTAAGTACCATCATCTACCACTCTATGTTACATTTTAGTATAAACTAGAGAAACTAAAATCTTACATAGTTACTGAAGCTGCTTTTACATGATATGAGTTTACGTACAACTTTTTTTCGTGCAAAAAAATAGTAGAACATCGATAGACTTTAGCTAAAATATATTAAGAGTTTTGCCTTTAGGCTAGTGGACTTTGTAAAAGAAGCTGGTATTTCTTCATGACTCGATTATGTTAACATATTTTCGTTATCGACATGTTCTGTAAAAAATTGTGAGCGTGAGAAAATGCTTACGAGGAAAAAAAAAAAAAAAAAAAGTAAGCAAAATTGCTTCAAGTCATAACAGCTTAAGAGATACATACAAAATAAAATTGTTTACTAGAAAATATTATAGTTAAAAATTGATTTATATTTTTCAATATCTATTCAAAAACATAGTTTGAAATATAAAGATTGTAGCGTTATGTATTACACTCACATATGTCTGCGAGCCGACAAAGCTTGTGAAGGACAGAAGGACTCGCGAGCGAGCTAGAAAGAGGAGGGGGTGGGGGGAGGAGGGGGAGACGAGGAGAAGTCGGCAAGTAAAGGGGACACGTGACGTCACTCTACACCTACATTTGATTTCCCCTGAGGTTAACAGATCGCACGCCATCAGAACACGCGTGTAGTGGCGCTACAATCGCTAGAGTGCACCTTGATAAATGGTGGAACTTACAACTCTTCCGCCTACTCCTTCAACTGTTTCTGCTACTCTATTCTTTACTTTCTTTTTCTCATTTTCAAACAATATAACATACGAAATTTCTTCTACCTGAAAAAAAACAAACAAACAAATTCTTATTAGATTACTAAGCTATCTATTTCAATTTTTTTAAACCTGTTTTTTTCATAAAAGAATTCAAAATATGTTACAATATAATATACATAAATAAATAGAGCCGGTGAACTTTTTTTATTATTATTATCTGAATTGGACAGCCCATTTAAAAATTAATAAAACTCTATTTATATATTTCTTTTTATTTATTTATATTCCCACGATTTTATTTCAGTAATAAATATATTACCTTCTAACGCTATCTTAACTTAATACAATAAAAATAAAGTATAATAAATTTAAATACATTTAAATGTATTTTATGTATTATAACAATTTTTATTTATTTTAAATGAAATATTTAAAAGTAAAATAATAAATATATTTATAGTTAACGTCAATACAAAGGTGAACAAGAGCTGGTATATAAGTCGTCTAATCGATTATAAATGTCTCGGCGGAGTTAAGAGATCCTCAGGTGGCGGGTTCAATTCCCTGCTGCAGTAGACCTTGATTGTGTGTTTGGCAGGACCTTTAAACTCCCTTGGAACCCCCTGAGACCCTCTCCCCATGTCTGCTCAGGGCAAAGCAAGAGATATTTGCAGTCAAGATATTTCATTAGCCTTGTGCAAAATCAGCTGTATTATTACACAAAATCTTAAATCTTTCTCAGTCGTATTTGATTGCATTTAACGTTATTTTTTTATTATGGCTGAGGTATGGGAGGGATTGTCAAATTTTATGGAAGCACAATGTACTTGATTTTTATTTCATGGTTATTAAAGATACTTCCTCCCCTAAACTTATATAATATAATCTTAATTTCTTTTATTTATTGAAGCAGCAGAACCAGACAATGAGTCGGGTAAAAAAGCTCTCTTGAGGTGATCACCCATAGGTATAAGTCTTTTCCTATTGTCTTATTTGCAAAATCTACACATAATGGGTGGTATTCACGAATAGTTAAGGACCGTTTTAGGGAGATATATTTTAAGAAGCGTTTTTTATACCAGGTAACAGGTAAGAAAAACGCTTCTTAAAATATCTCTCCCTAAAACACTCCTTAACTCTTCGTGAATACCACCCAATATATCTATAATCAGGTACTCAATATAAATTTAAATTTTGAGTAAAAATAAACGAGAATTGACTTTTTTGTTTTGTATATTAAGTAATTGTATCATTCTCATGATAAAACTGTGACACTGGATGTATCTTTGTCACTGTACACTTCTAGACAGTTAGAACGCTGTCTTATTGCGTATAATTTAAGACGTGTTAAATTAAAGTTGTATTTGTGGATATAAAGCCTAATCATCTCACATCTGCTGAAATTCAAATATGCATTTATTTGCACATTCAAGTTTCAAGAACCTTTCATTTGCCTTAAACTGTACAGAACATCATAAATATCCTAATATAAATTTAATGATATAAACATTATCTAGTTATTTTATCAAAAGAAAATTTTATTGAATATTATAATAATTTTCCATATGATTTAGCTTTTAGTAACAACAACAATAGAAGATATAAAAATAAAAATAAATCACTACATATATTTATAGTAGACTATAATGTAATCAATCCGTATATTACTAAAATTTCCTCATGAAATATTTTATAGTTTAGTAAAATAGAAAATATATTGTAAAAAAAAAATAATAATAAAATAAAATTATCTGTAGATTACAGTTCAGTGCATGTGAATTTTCTTTAGTTTATGGTGGTAGGAGCTTGATGTAATGCGTAAAGCAGCAGTAGGGATGCTGTATGCTGACAGGAACAGGCCGGGATTTAGAGTGATACCCCAAGACTTGGATGGTAAGCAAGCAAGCAAGCTAGCCTCCTTCCCCCTGGACCCCGCACTTTTCTTGACAAGAGCAAACGTCAACATTTCCTACTGCCACTCCTCCTTCTTCTCTTCCACGTGGTAGTGCTATAGCTAGCTAGCTAGGCTTCTGGATGATGGTATAGCAAGCAAGAAGCCAGCAAGCAGCAGGCTATACGAACCAACGAGCGAACGAGCGAGGAGCAAGGGGAATAAACTTCTGCTCGTCAGTAAACAAATTTTAGAAAAGAAAGCGTTGAAAGTTAAATCTTGCCACTTTAGCTGCGTAAATATTATGTAAGCTACATCAACGGTGGTGGTATCTGTATATAACAACGTCATCCTTCACTGAAAGTAACACCATATAAATAAGTAGAACTTTTGAAATGAATAATATCATGTTTATTATATAAAATAATAGTTAAATATTATATTATTGATTTAATAGTTTTAAATGTAAAATAAAATGTTTTACATAATTTATTCAATAAAAATTGTTATTTACATTTATCATAATTATCATCTACTGTAATAATAATATGTGTCATGTTTTCTATTTGTAACATTATCCCAAATTAGTTGTGGATTAATATATTCATATATATACATAACAGTTCTTATAATGATGTTCATCTAAATTTTAAGCTAATTTTTGTTATATAAGTTTCCATCCTTTTTTTTTTTTTTTTTTACATTGTTCTTGGTACTGATTCACACAAAATTTTATGAAAATGTCCACCAAAAATAAAAAAAATATATAATAAAGAAGAAGTTGAAATAACGCCGTTTACGTTATAATACTTTAAAGACGGAGAAGAAAAAAAAAATGCTGAGTGGTTTAAAACTTTTTGAATGGAGAATAAAAGGAGTGTAAAACTTATATTTAAACCATCCAACTATAGACTTTGCAGAACGGTATTCCATGATCAAAATTATTCTTATTGTTATGACAAGATTTTTTTTTTTAGAGAAGAGAGAGAGAAGAGAAATTCATCATCATTTTGATTGAAAATAAATTGAAGGGATTTTGTAAGTCAATAACGATCAAAAGTTTTGTTTAAAAACTAAAAATTATAATATCACTCCCTACATGATTATAACCATCTTATCTGTATCCCGACGTGCCATCTAACGTTGATATAAACTCAAGTGCTAGTAACGTAAACTTTAGATTAAAACTAAAGAGCCACTTGAAAAGTCAACCAAGCAGATCGTATATTAAAATAAAAATATTACTAATTTTTAGACACTATATTAAAATTAATAATATCTTATACATAGTTTGTGTACTATATATATATATTCAAAATATATATTTTTTTAAATAATGCTTTAAATAATTTACCTTTGAGCCTACCTTTGACTCTCATTTGTATTTGTTTATTTACTCTTTTAAAAACATATTTTTTTTTATTTATTTTTTATTTTTATTTTTTGCTAAATAAACTAACATTTAAAAACTAAAAAAAAAAACACATTTTTTTTTTTTGTAACAGTAATTCACATTTATAATTTAAAGTTTTATTTTAGAAATACGTGCACCATTATTTATATTTTTATATAATAAATATTTAGCATTGTCAATATGAAACCAAATTACTAAAATAATTATAATTTTAACATTATTACTCAAAGAGCAATGAAATTATCGTCTACTTAAAAAAAATTAACCGTGGTTACGGATGAAAGTAGTATATCAAGTGCTAGTAACTTTTTCATCTCAAGTCTCAATTCACTTGGTAACTTAATTGTTTTACGTAACGCTTTAGACATAATTGAGAACATAAAACTCTCGATCTGTGCGCATAAATTTTGGCTACTTTACCCGATGATACGACAATATTTACAGCATTTGGAAAATCATAAAAATAACAAAATATATATAAAAGACATCACTCATGACGTTAAAAATAACTGTATACGTGTCTGAAGGCATGTTGCTGACGTTGTGCATGACAATTAATTATCATGTTGTCCATAAATTATGTTGTGGCTGCTGTCAGTTAATTTACATGATTTTGCAATGTTAATTATGTACAAATAATTCTCGTTTGAGCACGTAGTTCAAACTCTTACCATGCACTAACTGTAAGTTCTCGCCAAGATCTATGGTCTCAATAGTTACCACTACCGCGGGCACTTGACGCAGCTAGTGGTATGCCCATCTGATTCGTAATCGGATGGCGAGTTTGATACCAGGCACCGCCAAACTTATCACAAGTGACTGTTGCTAAAGAACACCCACTCATGCATCCGAGAGGTAATTGATGGCATCCTTCATCAATTGCTAACCATCCTGACTGAGGTTTCCATGGTTTCCTCAGTCAAAACTCGGTGAATGCTGAAATGGATTGCTATAGGTCATGGCCGCCCTAGTTTGGAAGGGATCTACAAAACCCTGAGCACTATGCTAGGTCAGGTTTACGAAGAGCCGGGAAGTTAAGGTCAGTGACCAGTACGCTACAACAGGGTTCAGAAAAATAAAAAAAAAAAGAGGGAGAAATAGTTATCACTTGATATAATATTAAGGTTTTGATTAATTATACCATGGTTCCATGGTTTTTAAAAATATGTATTGTTAAGTGTTAATACACATCTGTATATAAGCTTAAGTTGTAAATCTTCCCAAATTATAAATATAAAATGTATTAACAATCATAATTTCAAATTATATTCAATATATTCAATCTCATTCCTTTTGTCACTCATATTTTGACAAGAAGAAATAAAAATATATAATATTATAATAAAAGTTTTGTGGAGGACACGCAATGCAGTAACGTTCGAAGGTAAATCTATGTTTAAAGATCTATTTTTATTTTCAATGACATGATTAGATTCAAAAACATATTATATAATGATAATAAAAAATATATATAATATAAAAAAAAAACTTTGTAATAAAATATCAACAAAAAATTACTTACATAATAAGACATTATAAATATTAACTTTAAAATTGTTTTATATCTAAGTAATTTAAATAATTTTCTCGTTGTTCTCAATTTAATAGTGACTCTATTTGTATGTTTTTTTTTTTATTACTGTAATAATAATAGTAAGCAATTATGATTGCAATCAATTTTCGTTCCATAGTTTAACTTTGTTGGTATCTCTGAATTATATAAAATATATATAACAAAAAAAACATAACAGTTTATAAAAACATTTCCCTGTGGTAACTTTCAAAGAAAACAAGTCTAAAGTTAAAGAGCATAGACTTATGACCTTTTATTTTTCTTTGAAAAAAAAAAGTACTAAGGTTTTATTCTACCCACTCGTTCCCTTTCCTGATTGGCTCACAAGCAATTTGTGCTCTTTTCTAGATTGAACGCCAATATATGAGCAGTTTCTGATTCAGCGACGACGTTCAAAACAAATTCTGCTGTTGCTAGCATGTTTACACAGAGCAAGATGTGTCACAAGAACAAATGTGAAATCTGATCAAAATAAGAAATTATCAAAATATTCTCAAAGAATTGACATTCTTTTCTTAAGGAAAATTAATAGTAAAAATACGAAAATGAAATTTTTTAAAATATAAAATTTGTTAACTTAAAACGCTTTAACTACATTGAATTGTTTAAAACATTAAAAGATTATGAATAATTTACAGTTTGCCTTTTGTAAGTTTGACAGTCATCTTTACTAACAGCTGATTCTCCCTCCCCCCAAAGAACACACCCCAATGAGCTTAAAGCTCGAAGTGGGCTGGATTACCGTAGGGATGAGAGAATGAATAATTAGGACTACATCCTATTCGCGCCACTGCATTAAATTTGTTGAAGTGTAACTGAGGAAACCATGTAAAACTTGTCACTATGGACCTTCATCAATGGACCAAAGTGGTGTCCAAATCCAGAGAGAGCACAAACAAATGCATTCACTGGGTGGAAAGAGAGATTAATTATCCGTTGTAAGCGAGCAACGTAATTATTCCTTGAAACAGTCCAAGTACTAACCATACTCGATGATGATTCAGTGATCTAACATTCACGCATTGCACCTCTCCTTTCCTATTATTACATATATGGATAACACAAGATATTAACAAATTCAGATATAATTGTAAGATTGGAACACATAAAGACATTACAAAACGTTATATTTTATCCTTTTTTAGGCGTTGTCATGCATTCTGTACTCTGGTGAACTCACTTAAGATCGCTTACTGGCTGCTCTTCTTTCCATCTCCTTACATATCTTTGTCTTTCGAAGTTACAACTTCATAAAATCAGGTAAAGATCAGACAGTTCTCTGTACTGTATCCTATAATATAATCATATAAATATGATACAATACTCATACAATATATAATTGATAAAACAAAATTAGTTGAAATTTAACATTACGCGTTTTGCTCATTAAACTGTAAGTATATTATTAATAAAAACTATGGCCAGCAATAAACAAGCCAAATTTTGAGGTTACTCTCAACGAGTAACATGTAATCGATATGTGTTAAGTTAATGTGTTCACCGCAGTAAATATATGAGCTATAATGAATTGTGTATTTGACCAGTTTATTATTAATTGCATTAAAAACAATAATGGACAGTCTAATTTTATCTACAGTAAATTTATTTTTAATGTATAAATGAACAGATCACATAAGTATGTAAAATCAATTAAAAAAAAAAAAAAACAGAAGCTTTTTTTATGAAATTGAAATATGCTTCATTTTTTGACGTCTTCGGTGTCAACGTCTTTTAAAATTCAAGGAAACGTGCTTGCTCTCTCGTGAGTCATGACACATCCGATTTTAGGTGACAAACAAAGAACCCTTGCATTGGGACTGCACCTGAATACTGACTGCAACGAAATAGAATTAATAAAAAAAATACGCTCATGCTTGTGGCTTGTTTATGAGTAATTTTACACAAATTGACCTTAAAAAAAAACATTCTTTACATTCGTTTCTAAAAAATTAAAATGTTAATGAAATACCTTATATAAAATATTTTAATTTATAAAAATAAATTTCGTTCCATTATATAATAATATGTTGTTTATTCCGGGAAAACCGGCTGCTGCATGTAAGCGTGCTGTACACAAGGTGTCCACATTTTACTATAGTCAAAATAAATTTTATTTTCACTCCGGAAGTAGTAGTAAGTGCAAAGTTTCTAATGTTTTTCTATTCATATTTTAGTATTAAAATTTTACACGTGCAGTAATTACTTCTATTGCCAACATGTTTGCAATGAAAGATTTAAGTTATATATAGGAATTACTAGAAATGGTATACTTGTGACTATATCCGGAAACAACATAAAATTAACTTGTCTATAGCAAGCTAGTACATAATATATAATATGGTCACCGTCAAGCGTCCACAGCTAGCTATAGCCGACACGGGAGACTGAGTAGCGTGGCGCTTCTACATGGCGCCACGTGGTGCCGTGTGGCGTGGCATGACGTGACTGTAATCAGACTTAAGCCGTCTCGCTAGAGTCACGCGTGACATGGAAAGCTTTCGACAGACGATAACCAAGCAAGCCACTCCATGCTAAAAAAAAAAAAAAAAAAAAAAAAGGATTATCGCATCAAATTATTATTCTCAAATATATTCAAATTATACCCTTTAAATCTAATTAACAAAAATATTATTTTACATAATATACTATTATTTTTTTAAAGTTTCCTTTCTTATTTAAAATAACTTTTAATTCTGAAAAATACTATCAATCAATGTCAAATTGTGTGCGATTCATTTTAGCTAAATTATAGTGTACTTCATATTATATAATATTATTTTTACCATTATATAATATACATACACTCACAGCTTCAAAGTGCTAGAGCTTATATTATTATATGAATCAAGATAATAATAATTTTTATTTATATTATATATTATAAGTATATATATTTTTTTATTAATACACAAATAAAATTTTTAGCCATAGTTAAAAGTGTAAATGAAATAGAAGCAATTGTAATAATAAACTTATTAATCTTATTAATGTTTTTAGATATATATACGATATACATTGGAATGGATAAGATGCACGCTATATTATAGAGTTATAATACACTACTGCATGTGTACATATAATATATATCGAGTCATTGCAAAATCTAGACATAGTTTTTATCATGACAGCTTTAGTGACGTTATCACAGTAATGTACTAAGTCTAAATGCTTTTATATAATAGCCAACATTACCGTTGGTATTATGCATGCAACGACAGATACGTCCTCATATGATGCGGACGTATTAATCTCATGTGTGTGTCTATAAATTTGGTAGCTAAGCAAAAAGTCCTACACTATGTTTTCAAGGTTCAATTCACAAATTATAATGCCATCTCCCTTTTTTTTTTAATTAATGTCCTGAAGTTTGCATATTTACATGTCAACTTTTGTATATAGAGTTAGTCATTAATGGTAGAACAGACAAAAACTTTACATTTAAGAACGTAAAAAAATATAATCTATTCAAAAATTTAAACTTAATTTTTCTTATAGTAAAAAATTATGTGGAAAATTAAATAAAAAATTAAAGTTCAAATTGCAAGTACTAAAATAATAATAATAGTCAGCACGTTTGGACCTAAACCCCAAACTTGTATACCAGTGGAGTTTTAATTTATTATAATAAATAAGTTTGAAACCTGTAATAATTTATTTGTCTATGATAATATCGTTATATACTTTTTGATGGTTGTAAATATACAGGGTGTCCACAGAAATTGTCACGAATTGGCAGTCAAATTAAAGTATGAAGCAGGATGTTAACATGAACATGTTATACATCAAATTAAAGCTCAACAATCAACATTTTCAAAATTGTAAGCAAAAAAGCGTTGTGTGGACTTGTTTTCTTTTGAGACGAAAAAGGAACAAAAATGGCCGTTTCTGAGCTCAAAACTCCGCAAAATCAGCTGTCATCTCAAAGAGATTGTCCCTATTTAATTATTCGCTTGAATAAAAATTTACCCACACAATTTACCACAAAGCTTCTCCGCATGAGCACCGACCGTTGGTAAACCCGGCACACGCCCGGACAGGCCTCCAGTTCTCGCCACACGTTGCCAGAATTGCCGGCGTGATTAATCTAATTGTTGTGGCGATGAGAACTGGACGTGTGCCGGGGGGTACCAACGATGCTCATGTGGAGAAACCTTGTGGTAAATTGTGTGTGTAAAATTTTATTCAAGCAAATAATTAAATTAGGACAATCTCTTTGAGATGCCAGCTGATTCTACGGAGTTTGGAGCTCAGAAACGGCCATTTTTGTTCCTTTTTCGTTTCAAAAGAACACAAGTCCACACAATGCTTTTTTGCTTACAATTTTGAAAATGTTGATTGTTGAGCTTAAATTTGATGTATAACATGTTCATGTTCCCATCCTGCTTCATACTTTAATTTCACTGCCGATTTGTGGCAATTTCGGTGGTCACCCTGTATATATTTATATATATATGATGGCTTTAGCATTTGACTAATCAAATTGGGGTCTAAGAAAATAAAAGCATTGCACGACATATATAATGATTTTTAAAATAAAACAACAACAAAATTTAACCTTTAATGTTATAAACTTGTAGAGTACTGAATTTGAAGTAAAACTGATACTTGTTTTATAAAAAATGTGTTATTTTCTTTTTTTAATAAAGTTGAAACTAATATTTTCATTAAAAAAGTGGAACTAAAATTTCTGTAGGACACAGGATTTTTTTTTTTTTTTTTTTTTTAATATAAGCAATGTTGTTTTTAATGTTTTTAGACGATACTACATAAAAAATGTAATTGTAATAATCGAGAAAATAATTTTTTATATGTTTATTCACATCATACACCCGCATCTTCAGTACACTCCTATGTTCAATGCTAATTTTATTTTCTTTCATTGGTTGTATATATATATTATATATATATATGCTCTTTCAATTTTTTTTTCTATTTTTTATGTAGCGTCGTCTAAAAACATTAAAAACAACATTGCTTATCTTAAAAAAAAAAAAAAAAAAAAATCCTGTGTCCTACAGAAATTTTAGTTCCATTTTTTTAATGAAAATTTTAATTTCAACTTTATTAAAAAAAGAAAATAACACATTTTTTATAAAACAAGTATCAGTTTTACTTCAAATTCAGTATTCTACAAGTTTATAACATTAAAGGTTAAATTTTGTTGTTGTTTATTTAAAAATCATTATATGTGTCGTGCAACGCTTTTATTTTATTAGACCCCAATTTGATTTGTGAAATGCTAAAGCCATAAGTGAGTATCTTGCAAAATTGCATATTACTTCAAATACAAAACACATAATATATACACATAATATATTACAATTATGATTTCTTTTTAAAAATACTAAATATTTAAAAAAATTAAATAAAATTTTTTATTTGCTTATTGTATAAGGATGACATTTCAAATTAATTGCAATTATTTTATTAAAAAGCTAAAAATCAATCTAATCCTTAAATCATTTTTCTTCTTCTTCAATTTAGGATCCGTTATAGTATTATCCGTATTATAATGGTTTATTTACTAAAATGAATCAAACTTACAATAAAAAATTAATTGAAAACAATATCAAAGATCGAAAGAGAGAGAGAGAGAGAGAGAGGTCTAATTTTATTACAGAACATTGATTTATTCTTTTTTTCCTTGGTAATTTGGAATGTAAAGAATTTGTAATTTACTAACAGAAAGGTAAAATTAAATTATTTTAGGGTAAATTCTTTAATATGTTTTTTTTTTTTTTTTTTTTCAATCAAGAAACGACGAAGTACAGTAGTAAGTAATCATCATGATCCATTAATGCCAATTGCAATTGCGTTTGATGGATGAACACGGTGCGCAAGTAAACCCGTTACTTTGTCAATTAGAGTTTGCGGGGAGGAAGCGGTGGCTGCTCAGGCTGCGTGCTTACCCCCTTACTACCCCCCTACTGCTCGGTGTTCCGACAGCCAGCAACATCCCGCTACAGCAGCGTGCCGCCAGCAAGCGAGCCAGAACAGCCAACTATACTAGCAGTAGGCGAAGAGGCGGCGGCGGACGACCTAATAGGATTAGCGCGCGTGAAAGATGCGTAGAGACCGGCAAAAGGAAATTTAGCGCGTCTCACTAACAGAAAATAAAGAGTTAAGGATGCTCATCGACTACACTGTATAATCTTTATAGATGAAAATTTTGTTGTAGTTTTTTTTTTTTATAAATAAAAATATTGCAAAATTTAAACAGATTTGCTTATGGTTTATATTAATGACATAACACATTATAATTTATTTAAATTTTAATAAATTTTTCATCAATTATTATTTAAAAATAAATAATTTTATAAAATTGCATTAAATTTAAATTAAATAATTGAAATAGAAATTAAGTTAGTGAATATTTTGAAAATGAACAATAAATTAAAATTTGTTACATTTAATTTTGTTTTGATGTTGAGCTACTTTTTTTTTTTTTTTTTTTTTTTTTTTTCAGACAGTGGACGTTTCCCCTGAAAGAGAGCAAGAGAGTTTCTTGGATGAAGAAGCGTGTAGTAAAGGAAGAAAATGAAGGCTGCTTGCAACAATCCTCACTGAGCAGTTAGTCTAGCGCTCACCACGCAAGCGGCGGGGGGAGGGCTTGGCGGCAGTGTAACAAAGACGAGCCACGCACACCAAGCCAAGGGAGCCCAGCAAAGGTGTCTTAAAGAAATTCTACACGGAATAAAATTACAGAGTAAGAGAAATTGACTTAAGAAAAAGACAAAGTAAAATATATATATAAAAAAAAAAGGGAGCAGAGGTAACTTGACCTTTTTCTCGAGAGTGATGTAAGTGAAAGTAGGCAGACAAATTTAAAATGATAAAACCACCAAGGAGGAAGAAATTTCAAGAAAAAAGGGAGTTTTAACATTTTGTAGAAAATTGTATTAGAATTATATAAATTATGCTGTTCTTAATCAAACTTTTTTATACATATATTATTAAAATATATCAATTAATTTATAAAGCTAAAGAAAGAATTAATAGAATATAATTTAGAATCTAATTAAGAATAAAATAATTTACATTAATTTTGTTTTATTATAAAACCTAACGTATTATCTGCATAATACATCATATAAGCTGTTTCACTGTTACACATTTTATATTATACTACTTAAAAAAAAGGTACACTGTTGATTAAGCTTATCACTTTAAAAAAAGGAAATTTATTTGTTGAATGAAAAATACTGGCTGCAAAACAAGTTTGGCCATTGCATAACAAAAAATATTAACGGATGATTTTTACGCCCAAAATAGTATGAAAATTACGGATAAAGATGTAAATGTGTGGATTTAGTTCCACATTCGTGCCACGAGTAATATAATTATGATGATCAATTTATTAATTATGATTTTTTTTCGCAATAAAACTATTTTGAACAGTACCTTAATATTGTAGAAATTAAACAAATGGCATAGAATTGAAGTGCAAACAAGTTTTGTCTATAAATTTAAATTTATTTTAGCATACTATAAAATGTTGCAAGTGGAATTATTAAAAAATAAATACTTAACTATATACAAAAAATTCTCTAAAAATGATGCAAGTACATTTTTTTCTCCAAAGTTAATTAATTTGCAGTACTTTTTAATTCAGTTAAAGTAATATTGACGTGATTTATGTTGTATAGTCTATTATTGATTAAAATTTTAAATTTACTTCAGCAAAGTATATATAAGAAGTTCGTATACGAACAACACGATTTGATTAATGAGTTAATATAATTTTGTCATAGAAATATAAGGTTATCAAAGCATTGTTTTTTTTAAACACAAAAACAATTTTGAAATGGTGAAAGAATTGAAGAAATATTTTTTTTTCTGTGTCTTAAGTGTGATATGTGATACAACATAAGTGCCTACTTTATAAAATGGAGAAACCCCACGAGCGGATTTGAACCATTTTGTGGTCATGCTTGTTGACACCGCTACACAGGCTCCCCTCCTCCCTTACTTTTAACAGCTTATTTAAATAATTAAAAAAAAATGTTGGTTTAAGTAAGTGTACCACCATAAGCTGACTAGAATTACTATTTAAATCATTTTTGAATATTGGTAAAGGCACTTACAAAACTTATTGATCTAAACATGAATTTTTAATGATAAAATTCATAAAAAAATAATAATAATAATAATAAATTTTTACAAATAAATCCAAATTATCTAAAAAAATCTAAAAATATCAAATGATAATAATAAAAATAAGCATTTTTTTCACTGCCATATTTATTAATTTTGTAATTTACTTGGTTGTTGTGAAACTCCACTTTACTGCACGATAACAATATTACTGTAAATTTTGCTCTTCTTAGAAACTGTAATATTGCGTGATGTTTTATTATTATTATTTTTAACAAAACGTATTTTAATTTACGTTGTTTATAAGTTTAGGATTTCATTGAGTTCAATGTCTTTGACAATATTTTTACTTTAAACGTATTCTCTTTTTATATAACTTCTTGTATATATTTTTTTTACTTTATTATTTTATACCCCCCTTGTCCCAATCCAACGTCTCTGCCTGCATACGTGTGTATGTATATACTCTGGTTTATTATATTTAGCAAGTGATGAGAAGTGATACTTCAAATTTGTTTATATCATTTACAGTAGATAGTAAATTATTCCATCAAAACTATAGTCTTATTAATTATATCTCCCACCGAAAGTGTAACCGGAATTTAGATATTGCTGGCCTTATATATAATTATTATACATTATCACATTTCTAACAAAAGTCAATGAAATAAAATTAAGTCATGAAACAATAAATAAATAAATAAATAAATAAATAAATAAATAAATAAATAAATAAATAAATAAATAAATAAATAAATAAATAAATAAATAAATAAATAAATAAATAAATAAATAAATAAATAAATAAATAAATAAATTGCAAACATAATTATCTCGCTGTTTGGATGTGGATGTATCAAACATTTAAAAAGAAATATATATATATAAATAAATATATATATATATATATATTATTTCAATACGTAAATTCAATGTTGTTTTTATATCATTACTTTATTAGAATAATTGTTAATAGATCAATGATATGAATAAGAAAAAAAATTAAAGCATTAACTGCTAACAGAAATTGATCCAATTACAAATGTAATTGCAATAATAGATCCTTGTCAAAGCTGCTAATTATTATTCCATCATTCAATTACTATTACAATTTTGTACGATTTACTGTAACTCTTGTAATCTGACAGAACGTATACTAAACATACGCTGCCAGTTAATATTAGTTGACGTCAAATTATACGTTTATAGCCTCAGCATATCATCAAAACTGCATAAAACCGTGTCTATACATCTATACATTATAATCCAATTTATATCCCCTCTCTCTCTCTCTCTCTCTCTCTCTCTCTCTCTCTCTCTCTCTCTCTCTCTCTCTCTCTCTCTCTCTCTCTCTCTCTCTCTCTCTCTCTCTCTCTCTCTCTCTCTCTCTCTCTCTCTCTCTCTCTCTCTCTCTCTCTCTCTCTCAATGCGTTAATGTCACTAGGCTGGTGCTGTTGAATAAATGAATGAAAATGTCATCATTAATCAAAAAAACCTCTCATACAATATAGATTAAAACGATGATAATATTAATATTATTATTCAAAGATTAAATTGAAAATAATAAATTGCAGAGAGAATAAATAATATTACACAATAATATATTATTTTATACACGTTTTATTATGTCAATTAATATCCTAACGAAATAATCAAGCATTTCAATAGTCATACGGCAACAGACAAATCATATTTCATGTTTCTGTAGTGATCGTATTGAACCTTATATATATAGCAGAGTTATATAACGTCTACTTGTCTGCTTGCAGTAAAGATCGAATACTATGTACACTCCATTCAGATAAAAATGTCCGATTCGGCTATACTTTAACGTGGCTGGATCAAACATTTTTATTCGAATGAAGTGTACAGTCAAATTAATTTATATTCCTTCCGGAAGTAGTCGGAAATGTCAAGTTTGCATGTAATTTAGTTTTGAAACTTTTATAAAAGATGTTTTGAAGTAGAAGTATTATACTATGTGTGAAATTGTATAACACTGATTAAAAAAAATAGAAAGAAAGACCAGAAATCTTACACTTCCGGCTACTTCCGGAGGGAATATCATGTAAATTTTAATGTACTTTACTATTGTTGAAAATGGATTTTTTTTTTTTTTTTTTTTTCAAACCCAGTGACGGTAAATTAATGATAATTTTTTCCTGAATATATTCTTAAGGATTAATTTTTATATAATAACTCGTGATCTATAGAGATTTGCTTATTCGAACTAAATCAAATTAATATTATGAATATAAATACATGGGCCGTCATATTTAATGCCAGGTGATAGTTTTAATTGTGTATGTTCGGGATGTGTTTCACCAACGAGAACAATCGTTATGAATTCCCTAACCAATGACTAAAGACATGACAATATGATAAATGTGATGAACAAATAAAATTTGAAATAAATCTGTCTTATTATAATATGATATATATATATATATATATATAGGAATCTAAGAACACCATTATATTATATGATGACTGGATTGTGAGGAAACTACTCGATTGATTTTTCAGAATAACCTCAATTGTTAAAAAAATTATTTCTTTTGCGTTGTTGTGACAGGAATTCTCTATGACTCGAGTAGTAAATGAGATTAATAGTAAGCCATTTCTTCAGTGGCATTAAGAACACACCCTCCACTATTGTTGAGTATCTTTACATGATTGAGATGAAAATGGAAGGACTATAAAATTTTTACAGACAAATTCTACATTTATTTTGTTAAAAAAAAAATAATAAAAAGAATAAAAAACACTTTCAATATAAATGTGCATATACATAAGTTGAGTAAAAAATCTTATTAAATATTTTATAATTATAGAAATTTACTTTTCTTTATAGTATACAGATAAACACTATAAAAAATATTTACTTTTCATTTTGTAAACTCAATGAATACAAAGTGATATTCAACATTTATATTATTCGCAAAATCAACCAACCAATGCACCAATTTTGATAGAAAGGTATTAAGAAACTTATCTTCTTGATGCTTAAAACAATATTATTATGTATACCTTTTACCCCCAGAGGAATAAATTTTCAAGTGATGGAACGAATATTGACACACACAAATTTATTAAAAAAAAAAAAGAGAGAAAGAGGCAACTTTCATGTACTTTTTTTTTTTTTATATAAATGTTGGTGGTGAAAATGTTTTTTTTTTTTTTTTTTTTTTTTTTCAAGAAACAAATTTAAAACGCTGCATACATTACGGAATTTCAAGTAAACATTAAAAAAAGTGTGAGTGATCTTGTATAGTATATAGTGTCAGGAACTTTTATATGTATTAATATTATATTCTTTAGCAGGTAGGTAAGCAAAAGCAGTAGGCGGGTATACAATTTGATGAGATCCACTGTATTGCCTCAGGAATTTTCTCCTCTTCTCGCTTCATGTGGCAAGACCTATAATGTAATGTGTTATATAGCAGGCAGTAACCAAGATTTTAGACTTACCAACTGTACAAAAGTTTTCAGACTTAATATTCTATCTTTACAATATACTCTTTTTTTTTAAAAAAAAAAAAGGAAAGTTTACAAGCTGATATAAAAATTAGTTTAAAAACTTATAATATACAACATAAATAAATTATATTCTCATGATACTTCAATTTTAAGTTTATAATACAATTTTCGTCAAAAATATTGGACCACCGGTATAGTGAGATGTCGTAACACTGCAGGTAGACATTGGGCAGGTGGGCAGCAACCCAGCAACACTGAAAATGAGTAACTAACAAAAACTTGTCTTAAATTTTCTAAATCTATAATCAGTGTTCAGTAATTTTGAAATTAAGTCTTCAATTCACCTTAAACACGTCTAAACCTAATCTTATTACATGTTTTTACCTCATAAATAAATCTTATTTCTTCCTCGTTTGTGAGAATGAAATGAAGACAAAATGTCTAAAATTTCATGCTCAAAATGAGGGGGAAAAAAACAAAACATAATCTCGTCTTTTCCCCTCTTTTTTCATAGAAGAAAAAAAATGAGGAGAGAAATTGAAAGTAAAGAAAATATGATTTTTATTTATTTTTTTTTTTCAACTTGGGATAGCACCAAACTGTAGACGTGTTTTTATTGTTGAGGTAGTATCATTCACAAATCACGAAACCAACAATCACATTTTATTATAAACAGAAATAATTTTCATCAAATCAAAATACTAGGCAAAACAAAATTATAAAATTTTGTATTTTGTTACTAGTGCCAAATGCAGAAGTCAATCTCCATACACTCAGAGATAGCCGAAGCCTTAATAGCCTGCACTGAAATTCGTGATTGAATTAATTTCCGTGAATTAAATGCCATGTTAATTATTAAATGTCAATGCGAAGCAAAATAAACCATCAAAAAGGTATGACAGCAGCTAGCTTCATTAAAGCTGTAATTTTGCAGCATGGCAAAGTGAATTTGTAAGAAAACACTTGTGAATAAAATTTACTATAAGAGAACTGCTCAAAAGTATATCCTTCACCACTCATATAAATCCATCTTGAAGAAAATTACATGTATAGAAATATAATACGAATAATACAAAATATAAAATAAATAGTAAATAATAATATAATATTATATATTATAATATAAAATATTCAATTGTTAAATTTTAACTGTGGAATTATTAACCTCTTAATAACCATTATAACACCGATGCACCGCTATACCGTTGTGCAATTTAATTTTTTGACCTGTTTGAAATTAAAAATTACCCGAATATTATAATTATAAAATATTATTGTAAATAAATTTTGTATGACTAAATATATAATTTGTATCAATATTCAGAATTTTATATTGTGGAATCATACCATTAAAAAGCAAAACATTTTTACTTTTTTTGAAGCTTTACCAAAATTTCCTCTGCGCTGTAAATTGCAAATTAAAATCTAAATTTGAAATGTTTTCTTACCTGATCATATGATGCTATTCTAATAAAAAAACTTAATATATTTTACACCTGACTGTAAATTTTTTCCAGTACACTGAAACACATTGAAACTTTTAACAGTTTTAACTATGAAAAAAGTGACGAAACATCTGATTGGAAAATAAGTTAAATTAAAAAAAAAAAAAAAAATCAGATGTAATCTAACTTTATATTTATAATCTTACAGTGTACCAGATGAAAATTGCTAACAAAAAAATACTATAAAAACCTGTTGTAATCAACTGTTGTGTAACATTTTTGTTTTCTTTTGTTAGGTACTTTCCAGCATATGTCTAACTCCAGAAGTAAAACTTATAGAACAAGATCTGGTTCGGTTACACAAAAGGCGTGGCAAGTGACTTGACTGGCAACCTTTTAGGTAGGATGAAAGCATTAGTAAGGTGTATGGATTACGAGGTTACTATGATAAGTAAGGGGGCGACTATGGCTTTGTGTTTACTGGCTTCGTATATATTCACACAGAGTTAGTGACGATGAGAAACCACAGGCCTAGCTGTTACGTTGTTAATGTAACTTCAACAGACTGTAAGATATAACTTGTTTATTGATGTCCATCAACATTAATAATTTGTTTATTAATTAATTATTACATAACATTTGTTCCTTGTTGTAACAAGATGTAACAAGATTTACTTACTAGTTCAGGCAAGTTTTAACTTTTAATTACAACACATTATATAAGAATATTCCTATTAAAAACTCATAAACAAAAGGCTATGTCTTCACAATAGCACCTTATTGCTACATTTCCATTTTCTGTTGCAATAGTAACCAGCATTGAAATGCAAAGTACAGTACTGAAATACAACAATACAACTATCTTCATAATATACTAATGAAAGCTAATAAATTTATTATTTTAGATACACCCTGGTGTACAAACAACAACGTTTTCCCCAGATATATGTTTAGGTCTTGCTATGAACATTTCAGTATTTAATTTAAAAAGGATAATATAATTAAATTTAAAATAACATATTAAAATTTAAGTACTTGAAAATTTTGCAATTTTGGTTATTTAATACAATGCGGAGAATCATATTCTTTTTAAACTTTATTCTTTACAGCAATTAAAACTTATCAAAATCGGTTAACTATGTATTACTATATAACTATATACTATATATATATTTATATACAGTATTTCATGTATATATTCGTATAATGTGCTATGATTTAATATGAGCATTATGAGATTAGGGATTAAGTGCGAAGTGGTCTTGTTTCTAACTGCTGCATGAATGGTTTACTATAATGTGACGTCACTAAGGATAATAATTGCATTTGGAGCTGCTTCTATTGCCATGTCCAATGCTGACTGGATTGAAATCCTAATGAAAGATAATATAAACTCAGTTAAATGAGAGTAATATTTATATAATAATGCAATGGGAAAACTGAATGACAGAGTCCACCGTCAACACTGTGTATGTCAATCTAATTATGTATTTACATTATGAATTTATGATTTTAATAATTTATGTCACTAAATTTAACATAAAAATATATTCACACAATGATGTATTATTATATGAATACTTACTAATTTAACAATATTTTATCATTGAAAATGTTATATTACAAAAAATTATTTTTTACATCACACAACAGGTCAAGCAAGTCTAATAACTTGTGATTTAATATAAATTTATGTTGTTTTTTTTATTGGTGAGATCCCCTTTTCAAATCAATCCTACCCGTATCAGAGAGATCTTTAAATTAAAGTAAGATCTCTCGTAGCATGCATGCTAGAGTCATCCATCCCATTGCATGCAAGGAATATAAGGCAATTGCATTTTAAATTATTGCATCTTGAGGCAATCTTGGTAATCATCCGAACATAAGGGAACATCTGGCGTTCTAATTCACTTAAAATATTTAAAATATCAATAACACATGTTTATGCATTTAAAATATATCACATGGTATATATAATAGTTCATAGAACAATCTGTTCTCTTTCAAGCTTTGCTAGCGATTTTTTTTCCTATTAAAGCCAGTATTACATCATACAATTTTGCATACAATTTTTCCTTGCAAGAAAATTTCATCTCCATACAAACACAAACAAATGGATTTCAAGTTTTCTTGTAAGGCAAAATTGTATGCAATAGTTAGAAAAATTGTATGGTGTAATACCAGCTTAATTTTCAACTTTATTGTGGAAAATATATTTTGAAAATTTTATTATAATAACTTATATATTTCTCAAAATCTGTTAATCTTTTTTAAAATTAACTTCAGTTAAACTGAAGATAAAAAACTATAGATATGTGAATTGTGAATGTATTTTTGTTTTAAATAAATAAATTAGTAAAATTATTCGTGTAATTTTTTTCCGTTAGTTGTACAGCTAGCTAGCCTATTAATACAACACATAATTATGCAGTCACACCAGTGTTGATCTGACTATACCATCCCACGTTGTGTCATGCATGGCTTCTCTGAAATCACGAAAGCGTTCAAAAAACAAATCAAATTATTGTATAAGACTAAGAATAAAGCTAATAGATTTGACAGGCCAATACATTGGTTTCTGCTAATCTTGACCATTGCAGCCCCAAAAGAGAAATCATAAAACCGTTCACCAAGCTAATTTATAAGAATAAAAAATAAAAATATTTGCTTTTTTTCTGTGATTTATATAACAATTATATTCCAAAAAAATTTATTCTTATGTACGCATAAGCTAGTGGCGTGTAAATATATTTCATTTATTTGAATTCAATACAGTGTAGATATTTGTATATACAGAGTATGTAATGTATGTATTAATTATATTGTTGTTAAAATTAATTATTTAGTGAAACGTTACGTACTGTACGTTTCCACTAATCTGTTTGACTCCTTGTGACAAGATCTGAACAGTAAAGAACATTCATGAATATAATACGTAAAATATGCTTTCAATACAACAAAAATATATTTAAAAAAAAAATGATTCCCAAGTATAATTTTTCAATCGATTAAACATAACAAGAATTTGAAAAACGAGAGGATATTGAGATTGGAAAAGAGCAACAATCATTTATTTGAACAAGTATTAGATAATGTGATACTATGTATCTTTGATAGTGAAAAAAAACTAAAATAAATAAAAATAAAACGAATTTCCGATTCAGATTACACCAATATCTTCCTCCCTTGACAATACAAGAAACAGCAGTAACACTACTCAACGACAACATCAAGCAGTAGAGCATTCTAGCTGTACCAACTGGCAGATATATGGAAGCAAGTAAGAAGGAGACGGGAGTTGCCAGTCGTTTGTTTGATGTACGGAGGTGATGCGTGAAACAGGAGAAATTGTAACATACTAAACACAATCTTTTCTCTTATCGTCCATCGAGCCCCCCTCCCCCCCCCCCCCCTCTCTCTCTCTTTCTATACTACTAGTACCACCATGGCACCCTCCTCCCTCTCTATAAGCTTACGCCGCCACGATTTTTACTCCTTCGTCAGATTTTCATCATATCTTTCTCTGTAGGTGACGTCACGCTCTCTAGAGTTTTGTCCTTCTTTCCTGCTTTTTCTTTCTTTCAGTAGTTCTTTTGAGACTTAAAAAGTACGTGATTTAGGGATTTATTGTACAACTATACCCAATAAAAACGAGTCTTTTCAGAAATAAAAGTATTGATTATTTATTTTGAAGTACCAGTAAAAAAGAAGTGTAAAAGGAAGTTTTTTATTTGCTTATACATAAGTTTTGATGTTTTAATTATGTAATTGATATAAAATAATTATATTATAAATTTTCAAAATTTTGATTGAATTTTTATATAATTATTTATCCTCCCAAGTACATACATGCATATTATATTATATACGTACAAAAGAATTTATTTCTTTACAAAGACCATGTTGGGTGTAAATAAAGAATGATTGAAAAAAAAAAATATTGTCTGAAACGGTTTCAGCAACAAATAGCAAATGAGTTGCTGTGGTTTAATTAAAGCGCTGGTGTTCTGGCTTGCAAAGGAATTCATGGTAAATAATGAGTATATAGGCTACTACATTCTTACGGACTAGTGTATGTGGCTGAGAGGAAAATATTAATTTGCTGCCTGATGTTTTACGTTCGGTATGGATTTAAAACGACAACAAACAACAACAAAAATATATCCAAAAATAGATTAGAGAAAAGTTTTATTTTTATTCTAATGATCTACTGCAATGAGATAAAAAGTTATCCACACAATTTTACGTATATTCATTAAAATGCTACCAAATTTTCGCATTTTTATTATTATTATTATAATTATTATTTTTTTTAATAAAAATAAACAATAAATAAAAAAACAAAACAGAAAGTTGATGCAAAAATTCCAAGAATAAGAGTTTGTAATGGAGAGGTATTTTTGTTGGTATGTTTATTAATATAATATAACATCTCATGAAGCTGTCTTTGTATACCACAATTTACGTTTTCTAAAAGTCTATATAACCGCAAGCTTATTAAAATCCTTACACCACCCTTAAACTTCTGACTTTTAATTTGAATACGCTAAAATTAACTCATGAAATTTAGAATAAATATGCTTGAAGACGTCTAAAGGAAATTTGTGAATCGTTCACTCGTTTAATTTCCGAACAGAACATTAAGTTTTCATTTCTTCATCTGAGTTTCTTAATATTAAATAAAATTAAAAAAATGTATATATATAAATAAAAGTTACTCTGTATATGGTGGGGGTTGTCAGGTTTCTGGAGTTGCGGCAAAGAAGCCAGTAGACAGTCTGTTAATTAAAAGGGTGGTAAACAAACAAAGGGTGGTAAAAAGGAAGTTCCTCATTTTGAATTTACCCCTTCAAAAAAGAACACGGTTTTACCCTTAGGTGTAATTATTAAATTATAAATGTTTAGTTTAATTCTCATTCCACACCATCTCTCTCTCCTCCTCCTTCTTTTCTTTCTCTCACTGACACACCCACCCACTCATTCGCGATGACAATGAGACTACTCACAGAGAGACAAGTTGTGTCATTTGCACGTATATTTAATAACAACCTCAAAAAAAGACTGTGTGTGATGTTATCTTATTACTTTTAATTTTATCTAAGCAAATAAACACATATTATATAAATACCAATTAAAATAATAGCATGTTATACAATAAAATTTCTTTTATATAGAAGTCTATTTTTTTTATTAAAAATAATTATTTCATCGTTTTATACAAAATTCAAAATTAAGTCAACTTAAATAAACTATTGCATGCATTTCATAATCAAAATAGTGACCTGAAGATATTGTATTTTTATTTAGTTTTGCATTCATAATAAATAATAAAATATATTTTTAATGTTACAACATTACAGTAGAAACGTTTTTACTATTTTGCATCAATCACCAATTGATGTATACTGTAGTGAATGGGTATATTACATTAGTTTGACTTGCTCTAATTTTGTGTACTTACAAACTAATTTATTGTTACATTTTATAATATATTACTTACATAGTAACTTAATAGTTAGGTAATAAAAAACTTAATTAAGATAAATATAGTACTTTATATTTTTACAACCAATTTATTCTTTTTTATTTTTTTTTCAATAAATATTATATTATACTATGTTATTTATTCTAGTCATGTATAAAATAAAAATGGAGAAAGACATTATGATGTATGTTGTAAGAAAAAACAAGTCCTCTGGGAGCACAGTACATTTGATCTCAAATTAACGTTGTGGCTTTCAGTTTACTTTATAAGTGGTCCAACATAACTGTTAAGTTAAACTTTTTTTTTTTTTTTTTTTTTTTTTTCCATTGCTGCATGTGACCCTAGTTTCTTTTAATTCAATTTTATAACTTTGTCATTTTTTTTTCTAGTTGTCCTGAGAGTTGTTGTTATAAAAGTTTTTTTTGTAAGTTCTTTTATAGAAACACGATCCATTTTTTATTATATCAAAGTGCCATAACGTGTTATAGCTGTTATTCTTCTTGGAAAAAAAAAATATATACGACACCCATATTCTTTAAAAAATATATAAATATAAAAATATTTTATTTATTTAAAATTTTGTTATAAAAACATATTTGAATATTGATAAAAAAAATATTAATTTCGTTGTATTTATTAGAACATTCATAATATATTATATTTAAATAAAAATGAGTATTTGAGAATTTTATTTTGCATAAAAAAAGTATTTTTTTAATATCATAATTTAAAGAAGACTTGCTCTGTGTGAAAAGTCTTAAAACAAATTATAATAATTTAAAATACTTGGTTAAGGTTAAATATGTAAAATAAAAACAAAATATATATAATGCTATATTAAATATTCCTTATGTTGCTATTATTTATGAAATATATACAAAATAATATTATGAATACCAACAATGCACATCGTTATAGTAGAATATATAAATATGTACCACACAAGCAAGCAAAACACCTGATTAGTAATTGTGTTGCATTCGCTATATATTATATATATATAATATATATATATATAGTATTATATAATACTGTTACAAGAAATTTTGCTGAACACATTTACTCGACAGCAGCATGCAGTAGAATATATATATGAAGATGTTACTAGAATGTTGTGCAACATGCTTAGAATCAGGAAACTGTGTCAACTATACTATTGTGAAACTTGCACACCGATCGTATTACGGTCTTCCTGAATACATCCACCCCACGCCTACCCGTCCGCCTGACTGTTCGCCGCCCGCCCCTATTGATCATAAACTTTGGAATATAACACAAGAAACACGTACTTCTATACGTACAAGAAACTTATACCCTATATATATACTATTGATCAAGAGTTAATATAAGATAGACAGATGTTCTGGAATACTATGTACTGTAATAATATATTTATGTATATGTATTGTTTACTATATAATGAAATTTAATTAAATATCATATATATATATATATATATATATATATATATATATATATATATATATATATAGTTTGATATAATAACGGATTTAATACCATTTATATTATATCATGTAGTTCTTTCTTCTTGATAATAAATAAAAATATGATTACTATTTAAACCTCTTATTATATCTTATAACTGACTTTATTTTATAAAAATAAATGAACAGAAAAAAAAGAAATGAACTTTCTTTTTTTTTAACAAAATTACATTACTGAGTAATGTTATTTTTGGAAAAGGGTAAAGGTTTAAGGATCTGAAATATGAAGCAAGTTAGGGTGAAATGAAGAGCCGAGCTAAAGTGACCAGCAGCTGTAATTGAGATTTGACCTGTGGCCTCACTGACCAGCCAGGGATATGGACTTGCTAGACGGCTGGTGGCTCTCTTTCTCTCTCCTCCCCGTTGATGAAATTGCTTGAAGATTGGGGAGAAGAAGCGAGCAACTGCACGTCAAAAATATTACTTCTGAAGAAAAAAAAAACTCTCCTGAGAGTAAAAAAAAAAGGACAGAGACGGGGGGTATCTTCTCTCTAGTCTCTTTGCGTGGATAAAGTATATTATATACCGGTATTTTTCTCATCCCCTTGTGTAGAAGAAAACAAAAAAACTTTCATGTCACACTTAAAATAATGTACTGTATTTTGTTCAATTCAATTTTCAAAATTGGTTGTACTTTATATAACATATTATATATTTCTTTTAAAATTATTTTATGGATTTAGTATAGTTAAGTATGATTATTAAAAACAAGAAGAGAGTAAAAAAAATTATATGTATATAAAAATATATATTATACTGCATATCTAAGTAAGTTTTGTGTAAAATAGTAAAGCGGTAACGTTATACATTTCATATCTTTTTGACTTACACAGAGGCGAGATAAAACACAAGAGAAGCTCATCCCACTTCCAAACGTTAATTTCCTACCGAGCCTCCAGCAAATTTTCTTCTTCTACTTCTCAACAATTGAAATACACACCAGATTAAATTTGATTGAATCATGTCACTTAAATTATAACAAAGCACTTACATAATAAGATAATTAATTATTATCAAGACGCCGAATCGATTTATACTCTCTCTCAAACTCTTCTCCCTCTATAATATCTCAATCCCTTTTCCCTCCAGATTCCCTGTTAGCAGGTGGTTAAGAACACGTGTCTTATGGCCGTAAGTTGCGTCCAACCTATCCTAGGATAATCCTCGGATTTTTTGAGGATAAAGTTATCCGAGAAAAATCCGAGATAGTTTGGTAAGTTGCGTCCATGATATTTGCTACTATCTGAGAAAAATCCGAGAATAATCCGAGGAATATCTTAGAAAATCTATCCTAGAAGTTTGGCGGATAAATCTCGGATACTTTCATTATTTTTTGTGTGAAAAGTGAAATTATTATTAATCAAAATGAATTCAATCGCAAATTTTAATGAAAATATTCATACTATTTGTTTAAAATAATATATATATATATATGTATATATATATATATATATAAATAAAATATGAATATATATATATATATATATACATACATACTGTAATATTTAATTGAATTAAATCAAAATATTCATCTTCATTTCCTGTGATACATGTTTTTTTTTCTTTCTTTTTTTCTTTTTTCCAATTAATTAAAAATTGAAATATGATGAAACCAAGAATTTTTTTGCACACATTGGCCAAAATTTATAAAGAAATTTTGTAAAATTATATGCAATCATCTGATTAATTTTCCACCCTTAAAATCATGTTAATTATAAAAATAAATGTGTAAAAGATATACGCGTCCTTCTAGCTAGGTCAATAACACAATTAATAACCGGCCGTCTTAAAATTTGAATTAAAAAAAGAAGACCTTACTTAAAATTTTTACCAATTTCGTCGATAATTATAATGTAATATTTTAGAATAATGAACCCTTAACTTTCAAAGGCAATTAACAAAAATTACAGTACGTTAAAACAAATAAAAATTTTATAACGCCGAACATAACTTATATAATGTAGTATATAACTTGGACTCGAAAATTACGAATATGAATTAAATACGATATATTGTAAATATTGTTAACAATTGTGATCACGTTGAAAAACTTATTTGACCGTCCCCTGTGCCTTCCATGCAGAGTTCTTATCGCCTCTATATTATTTATTTTATATTACTAATTGCCTATTAAAGTTGAAACATTGATTTCATGTGATGATGTTAATTTTTTTTAGAACCCTGCATGCTGAATTCCTATGAACGAAAGCAGCAAATTGATGCTATATGACCCGCTATGTACCGTACAGTAAGGCACCAAAGCCTCCTGGGGCTGGTATACCCACGACTTTTCCCAAATATACAGGGGCCCCTAAAGGACCCAGGATTTTAGAAGGAGGGCCTATATCCCAGTCAAAATTTAACTCGCTATCTAATTAACCGTGGTTGATTTGAAGGTTCAACTCCATTTGGACCCATCATAATATGGGGTACCCAAAAAAAGCTTAGATTCTAGCTTCAATTTCAGTGACCCCTAGTATATTAGGGCCAAATTTTGGGCTAGGAACGAGTTCAAGATCTTATTGGAACCGCGTCATTGCAAGACCTAACTACGACTTATTTTGAATTAAAGATTTTCAAAAAACCCGGAAACAAACAGTGACATAAAATACAGAGACTATCCCATAATTCGTGTGTCACATTCGATTTTCGATTAAAAATTAAAATTTCATATTAGAGACTTTAAAAATCGTATTCCAACTAAAAACATGCCTCAGTATTTGGTAATATCTTTGATGCTCTGATATTTCTTCAACCCTTAATTTCTCGGGGTTTGAACACATGCTGAGCCCAATGGTCTAAATTCAAATTTCCAGAAAAGAACCCTTAGCGAGATATTGACCCTTACCATGTTAAAAAAATCATTTTATCTTAAATTAATTTTGACAGCGTGCATCATTGAAACAAAAGCTCAAATTTTTACCCTAGAAACAATTTTTGATTTTTTTTTTAAATCGGATGTAGTTAAGGATTGAATAATTTAACATAGACATTACATTCCTCCATATCTAATTGGTGAACTTCAAAAATTTAAAACTAAAAAACGAGATCGAATTTGCATATCCGATAATTTAACTACTGATAGGGGATGTGGAGATGAACACTTTAAGATATGTTTCATAATTTTCATGTGTGTGATTTTTTTCTTTAACATTGGGCATGTTACCTTACCCTCAATATTTGTTTGAATTCCTATAAGAGAAATGATTTGAGCTTTGAGCTGCAACTCCTAAAAAGGTGATAAAGTGGAAGGAACACGAATTTTGACAAGTGACCCATAAACTAGTTTATCTCATAAATCTGGGGTGAAATATTCACATTCCTAGCTCAAAGTCTATTTTCAAACCCGTGCACTAAAAAATGGGAAAAGAGTAAAAGTCTGAATATATGTTAAAATTTTAAAAATGTTTAATTAAAAAAAAATATATAATATAATTAATATATAATGTTGAAAATATAAAATAATAAATTAATTCTGTTCTATAATTTTATTATAGTGATACGAAGCTTGCAATTTTGTCCATTTTTTTATTCATAATTTATTAGCTCCAAACAGATGAGGGTTGTCTTTTTATTTTGAAAGCAAAAAATCCTTCGTTTAAAATTTTAAAAGTTTGTTTATTCATACATACATATATATTTAATTTACTTGCCATCTAATAATATTAAAAATGATGCAGACAGTACATTATCAAGCCATGTAGTTGTAGATACAGTATAAACAATTATTAATATTAAAACACATTTTTCCATAATCCTGTCAACTGTGCTAAGAACTGCTAGAACCTGTCCTTGTTGTGTTAAATCAAAATGTGGCAATTTTCCTTCCATTGTATCCCAAGTCCATATCCTGAAACATATAAATTATATTTACCATTTTGTGAGGTTGTACTGCAATTATTTTCTAACATCTGAATTATATTTGGCATTTATAAAAGGAGTCTGACTTGATTTGCTAACTAAATTTGCAAATAAAATATTATGAAATGAAATAAATATATATATATATATATATATATATATATATATATATATATATATATATATATATATATATATATATATATATATATATATATATATATTTACATTTATTTTTTAATGGATGAATTAATAAATTAATTGATAGGCTTTGGCATCTTTATAACATTTTTCATGTATGCTAAATAAGAGCAAAGATAGAAAAGAATTAAATTTAAAAAACGGTTGCTAGGTCAGTTTTCAAAGAATAGGCAGTTACCAAGGTATAGCAATACATATGGAGTTTGTGATGTCTTGCCCCCTTCTTCTCCCCCCCCCCTCCCGCCCTTTCCCCACTTACACACAAATTTAATATATATTGCTGTCAAAATGTAACAATTAAATGGCACCATAAGTAATTGCAGATACTGTATTTGCAGTAAGCTAATCATACCTCACTTCCCTGGAAAGATTTTTTTTAATGAAAATAACATAAAAATCATAATATTAAGCTTTCCAATTTTTGAAATAAAACAAAAAAAAATATTTTATTCTTTCCATTTATTAAAATAAAACAAAAATATATTATTGCAGCGTATAAGTTCCTGCAAAAAAGGGTGTGCATTATGCAAATATTTATGGTGTTATTTGTTACATCTTACCAGAAAAAACATACTATGTAATGAATTATATATAGGAAGGGGGGAGGAAAACCATGACCAGATTAGCTCAATGAAGAGACTATATAGCACATAGACCAAAGAGTGTGTAATCATTTTATAATATAATACATTGAATTCAAGTAAAATAAATTCACTCACCACTAAAGTTTCCTCACACTCCTGCAATGTTATGTTCTGAACTAAAGAACATAGGAACACACTCCACATCACAGGTAGAGAAAGATGACTGGCGTATCTCAAGGCACTCTGTAAAAATAATATAACATTGCAGTTCCACACTCATAAAATTGCAAGCAATTTCAGCTACTGCATGTGTGCAAACTTGTGAGAATTAATGGAAAATGTACAATAAAATATAAAGCTGTTATAACACAACATAATTGTTATTCCAATTTTATAAATTATTTGTTCTTCAATTTGCTTGAACTGGAGAACTTAAATATCACTACTTTTTAGCGGAGACAAAATACTGTAGATATGCATACTGTATAGTACAGTATATGCAATGCATAGTTTACATTTGAATTAAATCATACTGGGTTAAAACTTGAGAGTAGCTAGCAGGGAAAACTGTTTAACTTTCTTATTGAATTTCTGAACCTCAAAATGTACTGTACAGTATGCATACTAGCTGTATTGCAAAAACGTACATTCAAATATGATCAGGGGGAAGAAACGGTTATACTAAAAGCTGGAGGCTGGAGGTATAAGTATGTAATGCACAACTCAAAACTGCGGTTTAACGTATACTACATGCACAATTATCTTTGCAGTATTAGAAACATGGAATATTATATTTTAGTAATGTTTTTACCAAATATCAGTACATTGCTGGTAAACAAATAAATTATTTGTGATCAATATAAAACCCAGAAAGCCGGTGTATGATACTATAGCCCCCACCGTTTCTCCCCCCTGTTGGTGCATAATACTGTACTGTATGCATACACACCTTATTTTCCAGCCACGTTGCCAAAATCACAATGGACGGGATTCATTCCCAGGTGAAATTAACCTAAACTGAATTACACACTGTTGCACAAAAGAGTAGTTAGGATGCTTTGGACTTTGGAGATCCAGGCCGGTGTTGAGTGTCGGTTCATCTTCTAGCTGGCACGACTTCACTTTACCGCCTTCATAACTATAATTTTAATTTCTCATTACAGTCACATATCGCCTATTATATTTAAATTTTATTATAAATACTTTATACACCTTAATATTAACTCACGAACGGCTAAAGGTAAACAACACTGAAAATATCTACAGCTGTTGATAGGATCGATATCGCCCGCCCCGATCGCCCATCTGCGGATTTAACAAGTCGATAAAAATAAAAGGCGGATAGATTTGAATAATATCATTCATCTTTTATGCTTGTGCAAACATGCAATCTTTTTACGAATAATTTCTAATTGAAATTTTAACGTAATAAACTTGCAACAAGATTAATAATATTCGAGGTGTAAATTCCAGAATATTCGAATATCCCGCTAAAATGACTCAACCAATCAGAAATTTTCTTTACCTTTTCCAGGATAAAATTGACGTGGACGCAACTTACGCAATATCTCGGATAATTGGCCGATAGGGATAATTGGTGGATTTTTCTCGGATATGTTTAGCCACAAAAAATCCGAGGATTATCCTAGGATAGGTTGGACGCAACTTACGGCCATAATTAGTTCACAGTACACGTGTATATATGAGATTTTAGGTATACTCTCTTATAGGATCTGTGTATGCGAGTATTAATTATATTTACCTGCAAAGTATTGAGATATAATCAAATCTATACTTAATCAGCACACTTAGGTTAATATTTATACCAGGCGATAAATAAATCACTCATTTAAATGCTTTTATTACATAATGATTTTATGTGACTAATTATAATAAGTTATATATTAAACTTAATTTTATGACTTCATAAATTATATTTGAAAGCTGTAAGAGTAACTTCTATATATTTGGAGTTTTTAAAACAATTAAAATTCGATTAAAAAATATGAGTTTTTTAATTGCTTATTGTATATATAATTAACTTGAGTAATGTTTCATGATGTAAAACACTGAATGGCATCAGATGATATTTTTTTCACAGATTTTTGCAATACTAATTTTAATAAAAAAAAATTTGCCTTCGTTATTTTTTATTCAGATGGTACTTTGTATCTTAAAAATCTAAATCGTTTTCACGAGAAAGTAAATGCCAGATGCAACCAGAAAAAAAAATCATGGGAGGCCGACCCCTATATTAAGTTCAACGTAAATAGAAATAGTAATAAAAAAATGAAGGAAATTTGTGCCTATTATATCTTTGATATTGATTCCAAATATTCAAGGGGTGCATGGGGTATCAGTCTGTCAGGGGTCTTGAGTACATTCTGGATTTATTCTAGCCGCATTGTAACAACAATAACAAACATTTTAATTTGACCAATTGAAACATGTGTTCACCACACAGATGTTGACATATTTTAATAATAATTTTAGCCATGTGGTATTATGTAATTAAATTTATAGATATTGAATTATGCTGCATATGAATTAAACTATCAGAAGAAAGAAACGAACATTCTATAATTATGTGAAGACTGATTACATTCCAGCGATGCGCCAATTAACTAATAACTCGGTTATTAAAATAGCGTAGACTTTTGATGAAATTTCGTCACCCCCTCTCCTCCCCCCTTACCTTTAGATAACTTTTAGATTTTATTTAGAAAGATTTGTAAATAATAATAATAATAATAATAATAATAACATAATAAAAAATAATAGCATAATAACTTTTTATGCATTAAAAATACTGTTCAGATTGCCCATTTTATTTTCTGGAATACTGTCTGTGGGAAAATTTTTGTAGACAACAGCGGATGAGGTGTCTGGCGCAAAAAAATAACACGTAAGATCTTGTATTAAATTTTAAAATTATATATTTTTTTATTTAAAAAAAAAATGTCATTTGGTATTTCCATAATTATTTAATTTTACTTCACATAATTTAATTATTTAAATGAAACTACACTATATTATATTTGTGTTAATACTTGTTCACAAAAGTAAATAACTTACATAAATATAACTAAACATTCATGCATATATTTTATTTAAATATATTTATATATGCAATTTATATGTATATAACTATATTTAAAACACACATGTTTTCTTCAGAATATCATAGCACTAGCTTTTTCCAATAACAGTATACATATCCCAATTTTATTCTTGTGCCTTTTTTTTCCCCTTCTAAAACGTAAAATAAATTCAGTAGAGCAAAACAAAAAGGCTTATTCTCTTTAAGCTGTAGAGAGAGCAACATTGATGTACTTTTTCCCCTTTCTCGCAGTAACAACAAAAGCTGGTAACAATATCGATTGTTGAAGAAGGGTGGGGGAGGGGTTGGTTTGCAAGGGCGGCGCAAGCTGTGTTGCTTGGGGTGACTTTTTCTGTCTCTCAAACTTACAGTAGCAGCAGTAGCACCAGACAATAATTAAAGAAACCAATCTCTCTATAATAGAATCCACAAGATTCACAATGATGTCACAAAGCGTACTTTCACAATCCATTTTAAAACATGTAACGTTCTCATCTGGTGTAATTTGTAACGTTTTATATATTTTACTCTGCTTTTAGTTTTATTCTTTAAAACAATGTAATACTTCACGTTTTCATTGTGTTTAATAATATTTTGAAACGCTTCGTGAATTTGAATAAGTAATATTTTAATACGAAGTGCTATTAAATTAATGTTATTGTTTACTTTTATAATACAGTGCTAAAAAGAGAATAAAAAAATGATCGTTTATCGTTTAAACTTAACCAATGTTACACCTTTACATTATGATATTATTATGCACCTGGTATGAGTTAATATGTTGAATAAAAAAACTGCATGGAAGATCAGGTATAATTAAAGGTGTGAAAATTTTGCTATTTTTTTTTTAATGGTGATAAACTGAAACAGAATTTATTTTTTTTTATGAATAAATTTAAAGGTTAAAAAATAAATACATAAAATAATAAAACTTTTTTTTTTAAGTACAGGGAGTAAGTAAAATATGTCAGCTTAATTTAAATTAATAAAAAAATCTTTCTTTCTTTTTCCTTTTTTTTTTTTAAATAGGGTAGATCCTGTAGTTTTTCGCTCTTTTTTCCAGTCTCTTTCTCCCCACCCCATTGAGTGCAACAAAGAGGCTACACTATCGATTGTTTGTACCGCCACGTGACCCCTTCTATATAGACCGACCGTCCGTGGTTTCTCCCGAATGTAATTGTCACCGCTGCTAGTGGGGGTACTGGTGACCACCCTCCGAGCAACTAGCTTCTCATGTTGTGTGTGTCTGTGTAACAGGTAGGGTGGGGGTGGGTGGCAAGCAAGCAAGCAAGCAGGGTGGGTGGTTGCGTCTGGGTTGGGGCACACATACACACATGAGAGTGAAAAAGAGAACGGTAGGTAGCTAGAGGCTATTTGTGTGTATGGAGGTAGGGAGGGAGGGAGGGGGTGAAGGAGGTAGAAAGGGTGAGTTTCGTGGGTGTGTCACCTCGCCGGGGACAATTGTGGGGTAAAAGTAAAGGCTATAACGGTAGGGAGGTAGCTTGCTTGCTTGCCAGAGCTAGCTAGGTAGCTTATACAGCTCACAAGAGACAGTTTGGTGAATGTTCTCTCTCTAACTCACACACACGCACACACATACATATACATACACACGCACATACATATACGATACTACTAGACAAGCGACCAACCGTTTTCCTCTAAACTATATACTCAAATTCACAACAGATTATATTGTCAACGTAATATTTTATCTATCTTAATCACCGTATTAAAACACTATATTAAAATAAAAATATATTTATATATTTTATACGTGATACATTAAGTCTATAATATATATCATATTTATATACCTACTATATATATTCTATGTTATTGTTAGGAGCTTATAGTGGTGAATTTCTCTATACTATTGCTAACTTCTATCTTACGATATGTCAAGGGGGATGACCAGAGCAGCTCACCTCTTATATACTATATATAGAGGAGGTTTAAAGCTTTCTCAACACATACAATAACGTCATAGATCTCGTCGGAACTTTTTTTTTTTTTTTTTTTTATTACATACAATGAAGTATTTATTTTATTGCTAGTTCGTTCGCCACCTTTTCCAATTTGTTACTTTACCACCAATAAAGAGGATATCGTTGTGGTAGAGAGGTGGAATCTCAGGTGTCCTGTGTAACTACAGTATATATCACTAAACATGTATCACGTAATCGGTTTCAAGTTTCAACACTCAAATTATTACCTAACTCATTAATTATTTACTTTTTATATACAATGCTAGCTCACTATAGTATTGCATGCTATTGATGGTTTAAAATTTAAAAATAAGAGTATAACAAAATCGTACGAATATAGGCGGATTAAAGGCGGATTCACATGGCGATTTCCAGCCTGCGATGCGAAGCCAATAATGCGCACTTGCTGTAACATCCATTGGCGGCCATATTTGGCGATTAAAAAAAAGAGCATTGCAATTAACGCGATTTCGCTGCCGCAACCTGGCGAATTCGCTCGCCGCATAGGATTTCACAGCTTGTGTGACAAAATCGCGTCGCATAGCCGTTGTCGCCATCTGAATCCGCCTTAAGAGTGACCGCGTGACATAACTCTAAACTTTACGTCATTTTAAATAGCTAAAGGAAATCACGGAAACCTATAGAAGGAAGCCCAGTAAATTGTGTACCTTCCGAATCCAGGATTTAACCCATGCCAGATCAGATTTAAACCTGAAACTTTTCTCATGTGAGGCTGGCATATATGCAATGTGGTACACTCTTTCTTTTCTCGTAAATTGCATAGTTAATAGCAGGTAAAATACAGTGAAAGGTTATATAGTTTGTTTTAAAAACTTTACATGGAATTTTATGCAAACCTCGGGACAGCTAGAACATGCATGATTTTGTTTTATATAATACTACAGCTACAATTATAAAAAGATATTACATAGATTTGAAATTATAATGGAAGTAAGACAACTTAGATAACAGTCTATAGCCATCCAAAAATACTAGTTCTGGTTCATGACACTGTCATAAGTCATAGACTCCATGACAATCTGAAAATTTTGATAACTTTCAGTATGTTCCAAAATGTACTATAATTATTTTCTTTTTATATTGGTTGGTTTGATCAACTAATTTGTACTGTACTGTTACCAGCAAATGAACGGTTCTCTTCCTGTCAAAATTACATAATAGAGGAGTGCACGTGATAGAAATTTTTATTATTTTTTTCCATTTTTTTTTTTTTTTTTTTTTTTTTTTTTTTTTTACTTTTCAAAGTTTGAAGTTGCAATAAAATCAAATGTCATGGCATATAAGTATAGTTTTAACAAGTCAATATTAAAACTTAATATATAAAAATATATCTAAAATATAATATTATAACTACTATACCGGTATTATATATTATGGTTTATGGTATAAAAAATTGTTTTATCTTATGCAAGAGCTGCGTAGTTTGCAAGAAATTTTCTTTGTCACCATTGAATTTTTTCCCAAAGTTTGCTTTTTAGAATTTAAAATTTTGACATTTGAGTAGCGGATGAATGTTTAAAGCTCCTTTAGAGCCTTTATACCTTGACAGATCAAGTTGATATAAATGAATTATATATCAACATACTAATCGATTGTAATAGCTTACGTTATGAAATATAATGATAAAATATAACTTTGAAAACACAGTATATACTTACAAATGCATAACAATTTAGGTGCTCAAACTCATAATATTACCCTTAACCCTTAAATAAAATTGCTAAATCAGAATCATTGCGTCTCCTAAACGTAAGGAGGAAAGTTTTAGCGATGAATTTTCAGACTTCTGGATACTTTAGAGGTACCATAAGACGCAAGACAGTCCAAATTTGAAGATACGTGACTTAATTTTTAAATTTTGAAAATGAATTAAATAACTAAAACATATTAAAAGAAAAAATATGACAAAAGTATACTAAACATTAGTATGTACTTATGCAGTTTCACATAATTATATAATAAATATTTTAGTGTTATTATTAATATTAAATTATATTTATTCCATTGTTACACTAAAATTTTAATTAGTTTGAACAATATCTGAAAGTATGTAAAAATGAAAAGTAAGAGAAGATTATTAGAATTCTGCTGGTATGCTTGCTTATTAATGCTCTATCAGTAATTAAAATTTGAACTGAATGAATCGCAGCCGACTCTGCATGCATATATACAGCGGCGGTATATATAGAGGAGGCACAGACAGAGGTGCGGTACTGGAGCGGTATGCAGCCAGATCTTGTGATTCTCACAGTCTTAATCAATAGAAAAATTTGTCAATAACTCCAACCAAGCAAGCATTTCAAAAATTACATACACCAGTCACAAGATTTTAATTAAAAATCTTTCTTTTTAATTATTTCAATACTCTACGTTCTAATTGCAATAATTACCAAAACATATAAAAACAAAACAAAAAAAATTATTCATATAATAACATTATAAGTATATATATAAAATTACATGAAAAGAAAATGTGATTTAATAATATTCCTTAACATGATTTTCTATCATGTATAAATTTATACTTTTGACCTTTTTGTCTCAAGTACCTTATTTCTTTAATTATTACAAAATTTTAATAAGGAATAAAAAAAAATATGTATTTTCTTTCATTAACTTTTGTATTACATGTTTGTTGATTCCATTGAAATCTTTATTAAAAGACTCATGTTTATGATGTAATTAATATTATGCATGTAAAGAACAGGAAAATAATTAATTTTAACTTTAAGTTATGATTTGAGATAAAATAGTCGTGGAATAAAACAATCTCTCTTAAAAGTACACGTCCAGAAAATCGTGTTACATTTCTAACTTATATGTATGTTAAATTTCCATGTGTAATCAAAATATTAAAATTGTGTAATATTATAGTATTAAAAAATTATATGATGTACCATTAAGTTTCGACTTCGACTATTAAAGAAAAATACACCACGTAAAGCAATAATTAAACTTAAAAACTTAAATTAATTGTTATACATAATTATATATTTTTCATCTCTATATGAGCTTGAAGCTCGAGGTGGGGTAATGGGTAGTATAGATGGTGGCCACGGTGTGTTATTCGCTAATGTGAGACTGAGGGAACTGTGGAAAACCTCAGTCAGAACCGACACTTCATTTTTTTTTTTTTGTTATCAATGGGCCGAAGTTGTGTCCAAAAGTCAGGGAACCACACACAAGTGCATCACTATACACTGGGTGGAAAGCGAGATGTATTTACCACAGGGAGGAAGCAATGTAATTTTTACTTGAATAGGCACCCATCCAAGTAATACTCATGCCTGACATTGCTTGACTTCGGTGATCCAACGAGAACTGATCAATGTACTTCTGTTATTTTCCAATTTCACGTAAACATACTCAATATTTAATATTATATACATACCTTGGCACAACAACACTGATATAATGTAATGATAGATTCCTATAACAATGTTTCATGTTTCCTACTTTTTTATGACTAAAAATTGTTTTGAAACTAGGAGATCAAAATATCATCCTCCCCCCCCCCCACCCCCGGTTAGGGTTATTTTTTACTTTCTATTTGTTATTATCATTTGACCATGTATAGAATTGTTGTTTCTTGAAAGAATAATATATTTAAAAAAATAATAATGTTCATTAGATTAAGTGTGTCTAGAAAAAGAAGTTCATGTTTATGCCTGAAGATTTGATAAGCCACATTAAATATAACTGTTTATTATAATAAAAAAAAAATAAAAAATTACATGACTGGTCTTCCATCAAAATGCATCATAAGTTTATAATAAATTTTCGGTCGAAAAATAGAAGTAGCAAGACGTAGCCGCCCGCCCGCCGCTGACTTCCTTAGAGAGCCCTCAATTATTTGCCACTTCTCGCCTCTACTGGCTGCTACTGCCTCGTGCTGCTATATATAGGTCTCTAGGCCTCCATAAAGCGCGACCCAGAGAGATATGACCCAGGCCCGCCAAGCTAACATTGCTAGTAGTAGACAGGCCACCACCAGCACGCCTGTTTTACGCACCAATTTCAGTATAACGTCCTACCCAGCAAGAAAAATACTATAAATTTTGTCCTATATACGCATTTAATATGTGCTTTTACACTTGTAATACAAATTTTATTGTAACTCTACATATAAATATACGTATATTTTTTATTAAAAAAAACGCACTATTTTTATAAATAGTTATGATTATGATTTATTACAAAAAAAAACACTATTTTTTAAAAAATATTTGTATATATAGATATAAAATTAATTTTATAAATGATAAAAGTTAGTTTAAAAAAAATATTAATTATTTTAAGTAATGTTGGAGTGTAATTACGATATTTTTTTATATATTTAACTTTTATATTATTATAATATATTAGTTTGTTTCCAGTAGTAAATTACAATAATTACCAATGTGTGTATATATATACAATGGAGTTATCTTAATATATTAGACTAACACGAAAAACAAATTTACCTCGCACTTGAATTTAAATTGCTAGTTTTGTATGAGCTGCATATTCCACGCACAAATGGGATAAATTTTGGTTAGTAATTGCTACCTCGATAAGCCTTATCATATAAATATATACATTATATTATACATCATTTATACAGTATAGTTATATATATATATGATACTTTAATAATTTAAATTTAAATATAAGGTAAAATTAGATATTTTAAATTATTTTCTTTCAAATTTAGCCTGTGATTTGCTTGTATGATACTCTTAACTAGCTAGCATGCATATGGTGTACAGTAAAAAAAAAAGTAAAAAGAGTATACAGGTCTATTTTATTTCTAATAGTATTCTTGTAATTATTATATTGTTGTTACAATAACAGTGGAATTTAAATAAAAAAAATGTAAACCTTTTTCTTCTTCTCAAATTGGCTAAATAAAATGTGGTTTAAAACAAATTCCTCAAGTTTCCTTTGTGCCCAAGTTATATAATTAAAACTTTGTGTTTTTGGTCTAAAGTAAATAAAAATTTAGATTCTTAAGTATGCTTTGAGGCACTGAATAGATCTTTTAATATTACAGTAATTCATACAATTAAATACTGTTAGGTAGTTTTTTCTTCCTCTGCTTGTAATTAGCTCTATATATTCTATAATATTCACACGGTCTCGCGCCCGGCCATCAATGGGTATACGATTCACGAAGCAGTTAGCCAGGGTTATAACCCTGGCTAACTGCTTCGTGAATCGCGCCCAATATGTCATAAGTGCAAATCGCCCAAAAAAGTGGGTTGAGAGATTGGTCTATTAACACTTTTTCCCATTAATATTTTACGAAACTCTTCAGAATTTTACAGTATCTAAATTGTTGATTATTTAAAGTTGGGTGGTGATGTGATTTTAAAAGTTATATAGAAGCGGCAAAATCGGCACATAACTATTATGAAGCATTGTGAGAAATGGCTGCCATAAGATCTTATATCAAAATTTTGCGTCCGCACCAAGGATTTTGTATATAACCTCATATACAAAATCTTTGTTCTGCACCACTCTGAAAAATCTTTCATGCCAATCCTCATGTAAAATTACTTTAATCATAGAAATAAATTAAAAATAAAATTTTAATCTGATGACTATATATATAATTATTTATAAAAAAAACTCACATTGTGTGCAGTATAGAAAAGAAATGGTTCAACTCGCATACACTGCAGTTGTATTAAAATTTATAAAGGATGGAACTTAAATTTACTATATTATTTTACAAAGATTATAGCAAAAATTCTTTAGTGTCATTTTAATAAAGTCCCTATACTATCGTTAGTCCAATTAACTAAAATGTTGCGGACTATATCATATTAATTTAACTTTAAACTTGTGCAGGGTATTTGGCGGCTCCACAAAGCATTCAAAGCACTAACACTAAAACTTTTTTATTTGACTTTTTATTCTATCTCTCCTTTATATATATATATATATATATATATATATATATATATATATATATATATATATATATATATACATATATTCCTCGGTGACACGGCAAGGCGTTTAAATTTATCTCTAATTTTGTGATTCCCAGGAGAACACAGTGTTTAACTGTGTTATTACTGGTCCCTATGCGGCTTAAACTTCGCGGCAAATGAAAAGTTATGTGGGTATATATATATATATATATTTTTTTTTTGCCCCTGTTTTTACTTAAATGAGAAAAATCAAATTTTCTGTCTATATTAATATTGCAATATAATAAAAGTGAAGAAAAATTAACTCTGTTTTGAATTGTTTTAAGTTTTTTATGTTTTTTGTTAGTGTTCTTCTTTATGAGTTTGGTTTTATTATTTTTTGCAATGTATTATTTATTCCATTAGAGTTTGAGATCAAATAGTTCAATAAACTGTTCATGTTAGTTCAGTATATTACATAGACAAAACTGTTAAACAAGCTAATTCAAGAGGGCTTAAAGAGAAAACCTTGAATTGTCAAAATAACAACTGCATTTTTTTTTTATTTTTTTTTTTTTTCTGTTCAGTCGCGTAAAATTATTTTCATGTAAAATTTTCAATTCAGTTCTTGACATCCATTCAGTAAAAGTTTGTTGAACATTTCTAAACATTTTCGACATCGGGGGTGATTCACAAAAAGTTATCGCGGTTAGCGCCAGCTAAATTCAATGACACTTAACGCGATTAGTGAGAAAACTGAATAACTTCATTCGTGAGTTGCATGCCCGTTATTTACTTGTTTTCAAATTTTGGTTTACTACAGCTAAATAGTATAAACTATTTACAATAATTTTATATATGATATCTTTCTATGCAAGGGTAATCAAATTCTATGATTCTCGGTGTCTAGAAAGTTTTGTTTGTTATAGATGCATGTTTTGATAAAATGGAAAAAAATGACCATATTAGGTAGAAGGAAATGCGTCAAACCTTGTTGTTTAGTTTGACTAAAATCTATCTTTACATAACGTTATTTTTTGTGATGTAATGTTCCAACTTGTTTTTCATTCAACATTTCCAGTGTAGATGGAGCCAACTTTCTTCCACATTCAAATTCTCCAGACTTTTTCATTATTTTAGAAATCACACGCTCTTACTTCTTCTCTTTTATTTTCTACGCCCCATTTTACCCCAACTTCTAATGGAATTGTCTGCTCTATACAATTTGCATAATAATTATGAAGCTAAAAATGTATATGTTAACTCTCCTCCATTGCAGAACACAATTTCGATCTTAAAATTACATCGTAGTTTTTCTTATATTATATATTATAAAATCTGTTATATTTTCTTATTGACATGATTGTGACCTATTTACACAGTCTTTTAGAGATGTACAAAAAATTTATACATGCAGGAATATATATACATAAGTAAATTTCTTTACTATATAGTACTGTACTAAATAACTTTTAGTCATTTTCCTTCTGTGACTATATAACTAGTTTAAAAAGTTTTAGAGCTTGAATTGATACTCCAACTTTTTTTTATGTATTATTAAATATTTGTTTTTTGTTTGTTTTTTTATGAATAAGATACTTTTTGTTGTATCGATACAAAGTATATATAGACAGAAGAGTTACGTACAATTTCAAATAAAAATTTCTGTAAAATAAATATAATATATATATATATATATATATATACCTTTTTTTCATGATTTGATTCATGTATAGAAATTGATCTTGATATATTTTCGATATATAGAAATAGTATCTATTATAATATTCATATATGAAGGAAACATAAATAAATTTATAAATATAATATCATATTACGAAGAATTTTTATATTTTTTCTTTCTGTTTTTATTATAAAACTGACTCCTTTTTTTTATATATAATTTGCTTGAGAGCAAAAAAGAAACATGAGTATATATAGAGAAAGAGAAAAAGACGTAAAATCAAACATTATTGGCCATTAAATGTGAGAAGAAATATGATCTTCAGTGTTTTAGCAGGAAGGAAAGCAAGCGAGTATATATATAGCGAGCTCTAGAGTTAGCAAGTAAGTGGGGTCGGACAAGATAGCACCAAGATAATCAACGTAGGGAAGTAATACATTTCACACTAGCTGTTAAAACAGTATGCTGGAACAGCCACATAACTAAATATTGTAAATGAAGCTAACTTGTTACAGTTCATATTTTTTTTTTAAATATCTTGAATCGATATCATTAAAATAATTTCATTTTTTATATAATAATTAAACGATAAATAAACGGCAGGTATTATATCTTCAACAGCAGTGTATGAATATCATATTTAATAAAAAAATTATTTAAAAGTCTCTTTAGTAGGTAAAGTGTATGACTGTAGGTTATGTTTATAAGCTTTGAGTTCAAAGCCCAGGGGCTACTTTTCCCTAATTTTAAAATGTTGACGTTCAAATATTATAGTGTGAAAATAAGAGTGATATTAAAATATGATTACAATATTTAAGAAACTTGTAATGGCAATCTATAATATTTAAAGTAATATAAATATACTAAATTTTAATTATTATAATTAATTATATATTTTCAATTCAACTATATGAAATTAAATAAATAAAAGAAGTTTTAACATCATCTAAGTGGAGATGTCGGCAGTTTAGCACTTGGGTTGCAGTTTGGTGCAGTGGGATTTCTCGCAAACTTCCACCACCACCTTGCAATACCATTTTCTCTCACGCCTCGAGTCGCAGGCAGTAGCAGCAGCAGCAACTTTGATACTAGGGTGGCTGTTACCATTAGTAACTTCTGAATAAAGAAAAGGGGAACTCACAACGTATGTTTAGAAGTGTATCCCCTTGACTTCAAGTAAACGATTTTGACTTCAATAAAACACTTTAACAAGTTAAATAGCAATATTATAAAAATATATATTACATAATATCATTATAGAGTATCAGATATACTTAATCCAAATATAAGCTAAATATATTGCTTATATATTATGTATATACTGTAGTATATATTTATAGATTTGTTGCATTGTATAATTTACCATTTATATAAATTTGAAAAACATGAATAACATTATATTTTGAATAAATTTTCACAATACAAGATATTTATAAACGATTAGCTAGCATGTGGACTTAACTTTATAATATGAATCTTAAAATTGGAAAATGGTAATGCCAGAGATTATTAAAATATATACAAACTTTGGTGTGAGACTTTGGCAAATAAAGCAACCAATATAACACCTTCCTATATTATATAGACAAACAACCATGCATGCATTGGCAGAGAGAAAGAGAGAGAGAGAGAGAGAGAGCATTCGTTTATTACTAAGAATTATCACTTAATATATATTTATATATACATGTATAGTGTTTATATAATTCCACTATTATCATTATATAAGAATGAACAATTTATCATTGTTTTATTATAAGCCATAGGAAGAGCAATAATGCAAATATCTTTCCTGCAGTGCATATATACAGTGTTTTATAATTATTCCTAAGTTTAATTTGTTTCTCAATTTTTCAAAATTTTTAACTATAAATTATTTTATATTAATTAAATTACAAAATATTGATATAAAGCAAACGGAGTCGTGCATGTGCTTATTACTAAATATACTTAATTGTAGGTTCTTTCTGGTCATGGTATTATGTGATTTAAATTTATACTTTTACTGTACACTATACTTATGCTACACAATACTTCATCGGGGAAAAATCCATGAATTTGTTTTATTTAAAATTAATAGAGCGTACAAATGGACAACATACATGAAAATTTTTTGTTGCAGAAATGAATAGAGAGAGTGTGCCAAATTATGCTACTCTGAATTCTTTCAGATTTTTTTGAGACCCAGAACTATTTTTAAATAATTATTGAAAGTGCGGCCACGCCCCCTGGAGGCGTCAATAGGCGTCCAGTCTCTATCCTTTTTATTAAGGCTGCAGGGGTGCCAACTGAAATCACAGGACTTTCAATAATTATTTAAAAATAGTTCCGGGTTTCAAAAAAATCTGAAAAAATTCAGAGTATCATAATTTGGTACCCTCTATTCATTTCTGCAATAATTTTTTTTCATGTATGTTGTCCATTGTACAATTTTTTTTCCCTGTCCTTTTCTTCGAATTGAACTAGTTCTAAAAAATAAAAAACTTTGACAAAGTTAACAGGCATCACCGTCACTCTTTAGAAAATAACAACATAATATATTGAAAGGGATACTTACACTTTACTTCAGCACTCTGTTTTTCTTCTTTGTTACATATTTCAAGCACTCAGAAAAATAATAGGTGGTAAAATTTAGAATTTAATGTGTAAATTTTTATGCTATATTTATTTTTATGCAAAATCTGCAAACACAACAGCAAATTCATACGTGCTTATCCACAAAGAATGTAAAAAAAAAAAAACTATTAAGTTGCAACCAATATATTTTTACGAGTATCAGTTTCATTAAGAAGTACTACAATGTCACCATTAATTAATTAATGTATAATATTTAAAAAAATATGCATTGCTAATAATTTATCCACTGTTATAAATATTAATCATACAAAAGTATTTTTGATTTTGTAAATTATATCAAATTCGAGTCTTAAACGTTACAGAAACCTACTCATAATTTTACTAAATTATATATATATTTTTTCTTTCACTATTTTTTTTTATTGATGTATATATCTTTTCAAATTTCTTTAATTTTCACTTAATTTGAAGTCTTGAAGAATAAAAAAAGTAAACAAGTTTTAAAAACCTTTATTCTTAAAACAAAACTTTTTTTATAAATATAATAAAGTAGCAAAACAATTACGACTTTCATCTTTTGAAATTTAAAAGATGAAACGCCGCATTTCATGCAATTTAATGTATCCTCTTACTTTCATATTAATTTTACTAACAAAATGCAATCGCTTTTGCCGTGGGGGTATAAAGAGCGTATCTTCTACAGCCAGTGCAGTTAAAAAATAAACCCTGCATGTTATTAAGCGACTAAAAAAGTAATTTTAAAACTTTTGAAGACTGTCTTGTCTATTATATCAAAAATAAACCCTGATAATTTTTAAAGTAAATATTTTAAATTATTTTATATGGTGGTTTAAAAAAAATGTAGATAAAATACATTATATATAGCATAATAATATATAATATACTATCCTTATTAAAAATAAAGGAGAATCTGTTGTAAATATTAAATTATAGTTCAAATATAAAGCACTAATTGACAAACTAAAGAGTAGAACAAATGGAAAGAATAAAAATGGAGTAAGTTCAAGAGTATTGATAAAAAAAAATCAAGAGCTTTTTTACGATACTTGACTCTTTTATTGCTTTCAAGTACTTCACTTCAACTAATTTTACTCTAGGTTTTATAAATTTGTAAAATTTCAATGATGTTAAAAAAAAGTTAAGAATAACGTTTTTGTGATGACCTACCTTGCATATTTTTTTGACATAATAGTAGAATTGAAAATAAAGAGAGCAGGAGATTACTTTTACTAAAACTTTTAGTAAAAATATTATTCATTAACAGTGTCAAAATGGGGAAATTTCAAAATAATATGTAAAAGTTTCAATTATTTTGATTATTATTTAGTTTTTTATTAGTAATGCAGTCCCAACTACAGTGAAATGATCATAATGATAAATAGTCAAAATTTAATATGCACTCTATGTACTGTAAAGGCCATGTGGCAGATCTAACGAAATTTTCGTTATGCTTGTGTTTTTTTGAGCCCTCTGTTAGAATTCCGTTAATGAAGAGAAGTCGTTACAAAATGTCCACCAATTACAGACAGGACGAAACACCCGGTTAAAAGAGTTATCCAAAAATGTCCTTCCATTTCAAGAAGGTTCGCCATTGAACTATGCTGATCATTTTTATTGCAAATATGGAAGAAAGACGTTTGGAACACTATAATTTAGATTCATCAAGTCCTTGATGGCACTGATTTATTACCATTTCATATAGTGTTTGAATGGTAATGATGATATGAAAGTGAATCTAACGTGTTAAGCTCAAAGGACAAAATGAAATATTTTGTGCCTAGATGTAATTCCTATAGATAGTTAACTGAATATGCATTTTTTCCTCGTGCATCTGATGCCAAATACAATAGATCTGACTGTAGTTTGACATCTTCAAGTACTAGTAAATTCAAGAAATTTGTATGAATTATAATTTTGAGTGTTTACTCTGTTATGTTATGTTATGTGTTTTATTTGGTTATCTCCTTTCATTTCATCTATTTCAGGATTCAGAACTTTGTATAGGCAATTGACTTTTTCTGCAACCTCTTGATGAGCAGTGTTTCTACTTTGACTGTGATATAATATAATAAATATATTGTATTTTGTCAGTTTTTGCTCAGTAAAATATTTATTATTATTATCAAAACATCTTCTTTTAGGTGAACTGTCCAAAATGTTAAGTATTTTGTAATCATTGCTTTTCTAAAAAATCACAAATGTTCTCCTTCTGAAACTTGCTAAATAATATATATATAGTCATTTTGTTTTATGTCCACATTTGCATTGCATAGAGAATTTGGGTATATGGGTGGGGGAATGTGTATATGTGTGCTACATTAAAATTCCAGAGCAAATGATAAAATAAATAAAGTTTGTATAATATGTTGTTTTTTGAATTTGCAGCATAGTTTAATAAATACCTGTTTAAAAACCTGAAAGTAAAAATAATAATAAAATAAATAAAAAAAAGTTGGAATTTGTCAGACTCGAATAAAAATTATTTTATCGTGGATCAAACGCTCTCTCTATTTAAAGTCGTTGTCTCTTCATTTAAACATTCAGCATACGGTCGGGTAAATTGCAAATAGAAATGAGAGCGGTGCGCGGGAAGGGACGGAGCAGCTGAAACGTTAATTTTTCGCTTTCAACATTTGGATTATGTCAACAATTCATTTTCTCTTTAAACTTTTTTTTTTTTTTTTTTTTTTTTTTTTTTTTTTTTTTTTTTGCAAAGTTTTGATATAAATTAAAAATTTGAAATTCGTACCCAGGGCTAGTGCCAGTAACGTTCATTTTATTGAAAAGCTCTAAAAAAAAATCCCTCGTTAATTTGTGTAAAATTAAACTTTTAAAATGTAAATGAACTTATGTGGTCATCGTAGCATTGGAATTTTGTGTATGTAATTCAAATTCTCAAAGGGAATTTCCAAAGTATTACTTTTTTCATTAAGAGGGGAATAAAATTAGGGAAAATGGAAAAATACATCTAGATGAACAATGTGTTAATTATAATTATTATTATTTTGTAATAAAAATCAGTGACACAAAAATGTGTAGATCCAATTTATATTTATAATTAAATTAAAAAAGTCATGCTGTCACATATTCTAACATATAAATAACAATACTTCAAATTATATCATGTTGTAACAATATGTCAAATATTAATAAATTATATTTTGATTTTTTTTTTTAATATTGTTAAAAGTCTCATATTAATATACCCAGTGATTATATTACAACAAATGAGAGAGAGAGAGAGAATATGATATAATATGATTTATTGACATTCTCTATGATTGCTTGATGACCTAAATAGTTTTGAGTTTAATATGACAGGCAATGCAGCAGCAGGAGCGGTAGTAGTAACATCAGAGACAATAGTAGGGAATATATGTCATCATAGATTATACATTGGGGGTACAAAATGACAGGGAGCTAGAGAGAACGAACGACGATGCAGCATATACATCAGGCACGCTCAACACGGAATATGGCTGAACGGCTAGCAGCCAGTAGTACAGCTATAACACATTTCTGCCGTGCACGTCACAACGCGAGTCACTACGTCACTAAAAATTTAACCTCAACACATTCTGCCTCTACCCCCCCCTCCCCCTTAACCACCCAATAGCCCCAGTACTATTATTAAGGGGGGTGGTTACATTACAACGGAATTCGTGCTTTGGTTAAACTAAACTAAACACACGCCTTTGTTGTTGATGGATTTTCAAATAAATATTCATAAGCACTAGCTGATGTATACGTATATTCTACTTTTAGTTTTTCAATAAATGAAAATGTGTATTTTGTATAATATATATTTATAACAGAAGTGAGAGCTTTCATAATTAATGTTTTAATTGAAAGTCACTGTCAAATACATTTACCGTTAAAAGTTTACTGGCCTAAAATTAATTAGGCATTCACAGAAAGTTGCTAAAGTTGACAATCAACATTCGCAATATTTTTCCCTGAGTGCATGATTATGCAGCTGAATAAAATAAGTGGGGGCTGCAAAGTATACTATAAGTATATATCCTTATAAGGATGCAGGTCCATACTGACGCCAAAATGATGTTACAATTGGCTATAAGCCGCCTAGTTTTGACGTCAGCATAGACTTACAACCTTAATTTGCAGCCGCCACTCTTGCAACTGCATAGAAAAAATAAGCGAATGTTGATTGTCAACTTTAGCAACTCTCTGTGACTGCAAATTTTTAATTTGAGGCCAGTAAACTTTTAACGGTAAAACTAAATCAGACCATCAGAAGTTACTTTACGAATGTATAATATATGCATACAGGATTTCCATATTTCAGTACATAATGTAGTACATTTCCATGCAGCCTATAGGGAACATAAAACTAATTTCTTAAAACACAACGCACAATTAAAGTAAACATATAATTAATTATACAGATATAAAGTATAAATTACATATAAATTGTTTTACATAATAGCGCATTAAAGATAAAAAATTATTCTACTATTGTTGAATTATACAATATGGAATATGAAAGTATAGATTTTGTTTTATACTTAAGTAATTAAAAATACAATTTGTAACTATTCCAGGAATGCATATATATATAATATAATGTATAATTATAAAATTAGTAAGTGCTTCCCGTGATATCATGAACTTTTTATTACTATTTTTTTTTCAAGTAAATATAATATATACCCTATGAGCTTGAAGCTCTAGGCTGGGTAATGGATGGAAAACAAGGAAGGAAAGAATGGTAGAATGGACGCGTTCCAGCATTCAGTGAGGTGAGCCTGAGGGAACCGTGGAAAATCTTAGTCAGGACGCACACCTCTACTTTTTATCAATAGACCAAAGTGATGTTTAAAGCCTGGGAAACCACACACTAGTGCATCACTGCACTGGGTGGAAAGCGAGGTGAATTTACCCCAGAGAGGGAGCAATGTGATTTTTACTTAAAACGATCACCCATTCAAGTACTAACCACGCTCGACGTTGATTGATGCAGTGTTCTAACAAGAGCCGGTCAATGCACTACTCAACCAAACTTAGCTTTAATATTTAAAATAAACACTATTAAATAGTACTTTGTGTCCTTAATATAATAATAAAAAAATTTCATGCAAATTGTCTATTGTTACTAGCTGGCTGTATTTACCAACGTGTCTCTAGATACACAATATGTTTATTTATTATATTTATTAAAAAAACAGACTATATTTTAGACTATAAATATATAAAATTCTAGAACAGCATTTTTTCTATTGTTGCATTTTAAGTAAGCAACATACAACTTGCACAATACAGTCTTATGAAGGAAATTTTACCACACGTTCGCCTCTCGCACGTTTCACACGTTTGTACTACCCCGTTTGTCACTGGTCTATAGATTTCCTGGATTTGTACTCATCCGATTTATACACTGTCTACACTACTGGTGTTTTCAGTTTTTTTTTTTTTTTTTTTAATTTTGTATATAAAATTCAATTATATCTTAGCAGACTATATATCATAATTCATAATTATTTATTGCTTTTCGATTGTACAACAATATAAGCACGTCAGATACATAATCACAGTAAAAGTTAAAGATCGTCAAGTCACTATCATACAACAAAAAAACAAAAACAACATAACATAACATTGGTACAACAAAAAAATTGCACATTGTCATAAATAATGTTCCAGCTAATATACAACTAATTAGGCAATTTTCATAAGATGAAACATATAATATATATACTTTAGATAATATCAGTATATAATTCTAAATTGTTATATATTTATAAAAACATTGTCGTACCAAGAATATTATGAGCAAATATAAACACACCATCCGGTATCAAAGACTCCGAATACAAAATAACAAGAAAACAACTTACATAAAATAATAATAAGAATACAACTTACATAACATCTATATAATACAAAAATATATATAATTATATATATATATATATCTTACCCAAACATATCATCATATTTAATTCAATGTATTTTGTAATCGGTAGCATTACAGAAAGATATAAAAGTAATTTATAAAAGTATATATATATTACCTAGGCTTTGGTGGGTTACCCCCCCCCACTCCTCTCCCTCTCCCAATGATTTTTCCTGACTACTCTAGATACAATATAAATTAACATTGTTACTATATACTGAGGTTATATAACTACAACATGCAGCAATTAAAGTAGCTCTTGATCAGTATAAGGGTACGCATTTCTTGTATTTTAATCAATAAAGCATTCTAATTTTAGCAAAAAACATTAAAAATTTAAATGCTCATCAGGTATACAGTATATATAACCCTTCAGCGTTTCCAATTTATTCTTCTTCTATAATATATAAAGCTGTATTTGTCAAGTCATAATTTTATTTTTATTGTATATTATTTAAGTATAAGGTCTATTTTAAAATGTATAATATTTTTTTAATATTTAAATATATAATTTTCTTTTTACATACCACAAAAAAAAAACTCTCATTATAGACTTTTATGAAAAATCTTTCAGAAAACAATACAAAAGTGACTCATATAATTCATATAAAAAACGTGAATAGCTAATGACAAGCTTTAACGTATTAAAAATGCCGCAGCGCCGCATTCTGACATCGCTCCATAAGGTTTGTTAGGAGAAAAATCTTATTTATTTTTTCATTCAAATTCTATGCTGCACAAAATCTCGAATATTTTTTATGTTGTGTAAAGTGATCTTTCCCGTGGCTCATATGAATTATTAATCTTGCTCTTCATAAGAACCGTCGGAAAAAATTAAAAACCAGGTACCGCTGGGTTAAAGGATAGGAAGCTTGATAGAACATGTCGTCGCGCGCAGTTCGCGCGCTAGATTTTCATTGGCTGAGAGAATTGTGTCGTCAATGTTGAAGCTTCTCATTGTAATTATATAAAAAAAATCATATCATATATAAATTAAAAATAAAAATTGATTTGATATTCTTCTTCTTCTTCTTCTTCAGTTATATGGGATTTAATTAGAGTTGATCTGAGCATAGGGTGTTGATTATATCCGTAGTATATCGCATCATGTTAATAATTCATCATTATTAACGCGCATGATTTCCCCTCTCTTACAGTAGAGAGAGAGAGAGAGAGGAGGGTAAAAATTACTTTCCCCCACTTCTCCACCGTCGCGCATACACCCACTTCCTTCATTCGCGGCTGCTGTCATACACATTTCCTGAGACTCCAAGCGGAATATATTTAACACCTAAGCATGCAATACAAAAAGCATACTACGTTATAGCTTCTGCTGCTGTTGATAATGATGATGCAGGAACCATTCATCAATTAGGACTCACGTCTTTACGTCTCTTTTAATTAACACGAAAGGTGTCATTAAAATTTATAACTTGTTAATCACATAATCACTGAGCTAAAACTTGAGTTGAAAATAAAATATATATTACTTTTATTCATCATGCATATATATAAAATATAATAATATATATTATAATATATATAATATATAAGTGTATTTTATATTATTTAATAAAAAAACTAGATTTAATATAATTTAAATATATTATATTAATTTGAAATGAATGTATTTCAGCAATTTTATTGAGTAAAATCTACATAAAATATCAAGAGTGTCTTCAGTTTCTAAGAAAGGTTATTTTCATATCTTCTTTTAACAGATTAACGACCTTAAATCTGATTGGCTTTATGACTGATTTGATTTATTATATTTATTTAAGTGCTTATCTGGTAAGAAGTAAAGCTGTTGAAGAAATCAAATCTTTCTTTCATGCAATAAAAAAAAAATAATAAATAAAATAAAAAAAAAAGTTTAAAACATTAAAAGAGGTTATAGGATATTATCTTCATTACTTTGTTGCTTGCAAGTAAGATACACAAGTTGTAATAACAACACAGAGAAGGTATAGCATTTAAATAATATACATTACAATATAACAGCAAATTTAACAACGTTATGTAATCAATGTTAATGAACGAAATAGGCAAGCAAAATTGTTGATACTGTTACTAAACGCAGAATAAATTGTATGAAATTAAGCTATATATTTATAATAATATATTGCATTATTATTAATTAACGAATTCATGTAAAACTTATTGCTGTGCTAGTAGTTCTATGTTTACACTAACTATGCAGTTTAACTTAAACATCAAGTTAATATAATTATGTGTATAATATTGTTCAAACATTTTGTGCATGCACGTGCTGTATCAATTAACCCTGAACTGTGTAATTTTTCTGCACATGATTTCCTTATGAAATTGGACATAAAGTCGATCAGGATAAGAAAGTGTACACAGGGCCAGGGTTTATACTGTATACAAACAGACCTATAGTTATTAATAGATATCTCACTTTCGTAAACGACTTTACAATCCGTACCTCGTATATATGGTGTACAAATATCAGTTAAGACCCCTTGCAAACCGTTGACGTATAACACATCAACATAGCTTATAATTGCTTACATTTCTCGCACGATCATGACGTCATGTGGCGGAAAAGGACCATTCTTTGTAACGTTCTGAAAATCCCGATATGTTAGCCTATTGAGGTTTGTCTTACAGAGCACAAAAGTTTGTAGTTATTTAGCTTAAGGTTAACTTTTTTTGTCTTATTATTACACGTTAAGAAAAGAGATAGAAACTTTTTGCAACAAAACTTAAAACAGCAAAGAAATAGAGAATGATGTAAATTAATGACTGTTTCTTTTTCTTCTCTTAAAAAAAAAAAAAAAAAAAAAAAACTGAGCAAGCAAATACTGTAATGTTTATTTTTCAGTAATTGTCACGACAGTAGTAAACAAAATTATAGCAAAAAACTTCAATATTTACTTTATCCGTTGATTAAATAATTTAGTGAGTTTTTTATTACGCTTTTTATACAAAGCATGTTTAGTAAAAAAAAAAAAAAAAAAAAACATAATTATTATCTCATTTACATGGTATAACAAAATCATAATTAATTGAATTATGTACTAATTAATAATTATAAATTAGTGTGAGTAATATTTTTTTAACAACAAAATAAATATTTATGTTTGTTTTAAATATGGTCGTATTATGGCCTGTGATATTTTTTTAATTAAATTAAATTTAGGGTAAGAACATTCGTGTGAGATTTTTTTTTTTAAATAATCGTGAATATTAATTTATTAGATAACCTCATTTATTAGTATTACGGAGTATAATATAATATTATTATAGACATGATAAAATTACACTTCTTTATAAAAATAGTTTACCAACATGTCATAAAAATGAATAATTCTACATTATTGAATTTTAAGGGCGTCTAAAAACTTTCAGTCATGTAATTCTTTATTAAAAAATAAAAATTAAAAACTTATTTTCTATACATTACTACATAACATCACGGGCATAACAATTTTTTTGGAAGGTAATGCCTTTAAAAAGTTTTCAATTACTGTTTAAAGTATACTAAATTTTAAGAAATTTACATTAATTTGTTTTAAATGCAATTAAAAATATATTCTTAGCACTTTATTAAATCTATTAATTTCATTAAATATTATTTAATAAAACATATAACTGAACGTGAATGTTGGTTATTCATAATTTTGAAAATTTTAAAACTCTTTTGTAATGACAGAGGCTAATAATGAAGGCGTGTAAGTTTAATTACACGAAGAGTTATTGCAGAACATATTACTATGCCCAAAAGAGTACTATACTTGCTCTGAAAGCATAGGAAGGGAAGAATTTCAAAATTATTTTAAACAATTTGCTGTTATTGCTACATTTTTTTATATACAGTGTTTTGAACTTTACATGAAATACTATCGAACATTATCAATGACTAAACGCGGCAATTATATTTATGGTCACCGATTGGTCAGCAACGGCACCATGGAGTATCGTTACTATAATATTTTTATTTTACTACAATGTTAGGTTACTACAGCATATTCTGCTATTCGTGTAAGCATTCAAACTTAAAGGCATACAGGCCTCAAATTAAAAATTAGGCAGTCACAGAGAGTTGCTTGAGTTGATAATCAACATTTGGATTATTTTTTCCGTGCGCGATGCAGCTGCATGAGCGGGGGATGCAAAGTAAGGATGCAGGTCCTTGATGACGTCAAAATGACGTCACAACGCACAACCATATTATATATGCCGCCATGTTTTTTGACATCATTTTGACGTCATCAAGGACCTGCATCCTTATACTTTGCAGCCCCCGCTCATGCAGCTGCATCGCGCACGGAAAAAATGATCCGCATGTTGATTGTCAACTCAAGCAACTCTCTGTGACTGCCTAATTTTTAATTTGAGGCCTGTATACCTTTCAACAGTATTAATAACAGCTGGAAGGATTGATAGGAAAGGAGCCGGATGTGGCCTTGTTTTAGGAACTGCCCCGGCATTTGCCTGGGAGTGACGATGGGAAACCACAGAAAACCACCGTCGAAAGCAGGCGGCACCAAAAAGAACAACCTTCAGCACAACAACAACAGTGCAGCATTTTTTTTAAGCAAACATGCAGCTACTATTTGAAAAGAATGTTGTTCATTAATTGAAAATACAATTGTTTACAAACTTTTCAGACATGTTAGAGTCTATTTTTTTAACAAAAAATATAGCTTAAACTGAAAGGAATAACAATGAATTGAAAACACAATAATTTAATAATAGATTTATAAAGAATATTCAGTATTTTATTAATTTAAAGTATCAATAACTTTTACTGAAATTAGAAACAAGAAAAAGAATCTTATATATGCTAAGAGACTGCATCTGAATCAATATTATAAATTATAATTTATTTGGAGTGAGAAAATGATTAAACAAAAATCACCAAGTCTGATAATGAATGCAGATGAACAAATCTAGAAGTATTTACCTAAAATAAACATACATTTCAAAATAATGGAGAAGACAATATTGTACTGTTCTTTGCTTCTTTCTGCTTGATCAGGTAAAAAAAATGATTTTTTTTTTCATTAAAAATGCATTCGTGATTAAGCCAATATAAAACTCTTAAATATATAATCATTATGGTCTAATTTAATTAAGGGGTGTAGTACGTCTTATACAATAAAATGAAAATAAATCAACAATCCAATGTTGGTTTAAAGAAAAAAGTTTTTAATTAAAAAAATATATCAATTCATGAAAAGAGAATTTAAAGTTAATTGTATAAAATTTTTAGCAAATGTGAGAATATATTTGAATTGACATGGAGAATTCTTTTGATGTACAAAAAAAAAAAGAGTAAAAAAAAAAAAAAAAAAAAAAAAGCTCAAAAAGGTAAAACAATTCGTAATTGAAACGAGGAAAGTGTAAAATCGTTTTCAATTGGAAAATTAAATAATTGTTACAAACGAATGTTAAAAAAAAAATTAGACATATGATTCCCTTTGATGCTATAAACGTTCCTCTTTGTAAAATTGAAGCTCCGAGCTGCAATATGTCAACTCATCACTAAACACATAAAAGTTAAAACATCTATTATTATGGTATTTTGTAGGATGCGTGTGGAGCTCAAAATTGTGTCATTGTTTATCATGTTTATTGTTAGAGTACACAATAACCAATAGTCAATATGTGAGCAAACGACCATTGTATATTGTAATTGAATCAAGAATCATGATCATTTTTTGTTAAATACATTCTTTTTAACGCCCTATATAGCAAGACGTAACACAAATGGATATAAAGCTCATCCGTGCAAAACCTATATAACGTTCAGGATTTGAAACTTTACTGTTTTTTTTTTTTTTTTTAATGATTTCATTTAATCAGTTCATTTTGATAAATCTTCTCAGTTTATTTTACTTTTTGTTTCATGTTTACTATTGATTTTATGTAATACTCATCATCAAATGACAATTTCTATAATAATTTTAAAAAACTGCGTCTCAAAAAATGCACTCATGTTTAAAGTATTGCTTTAGAGATGAAGCTAAAATAATTAAAAAGTTTCTTCACTTTTTTAAAGTTTCATTATTTTAAAACTTTTTTTTTCATTTATAATTAAAAAAACATATTACAAAATCCCATTTTTACAGATTAAAATACACTTTTAGTGTAAAATTTTTACTCTACATCCGCATAAATAAATTTTTCATATTTTATTTTATTTAAAAAAAAAACAATAAATAAACTTATTATAAACTACAATACACACACATATTTATAATATATATATAATAATATAATATATATATATTATATATATATATATATAATATATTAATATTATATATTATAATATATATATATATATATATATATATATATATATATATATATATATATGTGATAATTCACCTTTGTTTTGTTTCATGTACAATAATACTAAAATAACTACCATCATCCTATCATCAATTTACATCGAAACGCCAAGAGCATTGAATACATGATATATCATGAATATATTATAATCCACTATCACCGTGTCGTATAAAATATGATTATATATTCGACTGTACGTATTTGAATGTACATGATTATTGTGTGTAAATTTTAATCCTGACGTATACCTATTGCCAATGTCTGTTGTGTAAGACATAATTGCATTGTGTTTAGCATGCATAAAGAAAAAAAAAAAAAAAAAAAAAATAGGAGGAAATTATATCTTCATTGCAAAGATTTTTATATAATTAAATTCCGAAATATAATTATACAGATTCTATGCATTATTAATTATTTGTAACATATTAAAATAATTCCAACCCTAAAAAAAAATCCATTGAAAATATGATAAATCATAAAAGAATCTAGTTCGAGTGAACTTTGTTTAATAGTTAAATGCTATATGTTTTACTAAATTTACTTTGAATTATTTAATTAATTATTATTTTACATTTTTATTTATTTATTTTTATTGAAACATTTGGTTGTATATAGACAAACATTGATCAAGTCAAGATACTTTTCTTTTTATAACTAATAAACGGAATACAAGAACATATACATACCAAGATACATACATAATTTGTAATTATCCATAAACATATTAAAATCAATTCAACATTGGAACAATACTTTCTGGTAATTAATTGCTAAAGCCGGTATTACACGATACAATTTTTCTAATTACTGCATACAATTTTTCCTTCCAAGAAAACTTCAACTCCATTTGTTTTTATCGAGAAGAAATTTTCTTGTAAGGAAAATTGTATCGTGTAATAAAGGCTTAAGAAATGATTTCACTGAATAATATTCCTTATTTATAAAATTGTATCAAATTTTTAAAGGAATTGTGATTAGTTATATTTGTAAAGCTGTTTGGTAAAAAATCATGAATCATAGCTGTTTGATACATGGAACTGTTTTTTCAAAATACACAATTATGTACATATATTGCCACTTTGCTTTTGTTTCGTGAGTGGTATGAATGATAGTTATTATTTTGAACATACATCTCAGGATTTTGCTGCTTGAACAACGCACATTTTAAAATATACAACGAAGGTAGAGAAATTAAATTAGTTGATTAAAATATTACAGCTAATTTATTTAATGATTATATTAATATTTATCAATATATATATATATATATCCTTTATTTTTTATTTAAGTTACATCAATTATCTTTTAATTAAATTTATTGGCATTTTTTATTATTAATATTACTATTTATTAAAATTACTGTTTTTAATAGAAAAAAAAATCAATAATATAAAAAATTAATAATAATATGAAATGCATCATTTATTATTTTATATAATCAACGAGGTACAAATATTATACATGTTATTGTAATATTTATATATATTATAAAAGTCTATAATATTATATTATACAGAATAAGCTTTTACTATAATGTTAATGGTTGAACGTTCATCCACATGGGCATTTATTATTCATTTGTCATTTTGTGACAATTGCTTAGTATATGGCAGTTATAGTAGTAGCACCACGACGCACTCCTCCTACTTCTATCTCTTATTACATTATGGGATATGTCATGCGTGTCCTTTCCAACTGTCTCACTTGTCAAAACGTTAGCTGCTTGGCACTTTTGCTGTCGCTAGCGTCGCTTGCTCGCCCTCCTACCCGTCACCTTAACCCCACCCACTTAGTTCCTCATCATAATCATTCGTCTACCTTTATATTACAAATGCAGTATGCTTTTAAAAATCGAATAAATTTTCATGTCAAATTTTTACTCATCAATTTTTCAACTCTTAAAATTACCCTTTATATATATATATATATATATATATATATATATATATATATATATATATATATATATATATATATATATATATATATATATATATATATATATATATATATATATATATATATATGTATATATATATATATATTATGTATATATAAAAATAAGAAATCGTTTCATAAATTTCGTATTAATAACTTTTACTACATTATATAAACTTATTGCTATTGAGTGCAAGTGACAGGTTTAAAGATAGATTATAGAGGGGAATCAGTAAAATTTATTGCATAATATAAAAGCTTGAATATAATAAAATATGATTAGCGTTGGAGTAATGAAACTTTTGGAATGCGAAGCTATATACCTACCATTATTGCCATTTAATTATGTAAAACTCCTGCACATAATATTACTTCATTAAAATTAGAAACATTAAATACAGTTATTGTTGATTAAACTTTCATGCGTCTTTAAACTCTTCTATAATAAAATACAATATAAATTAATGTAAATAATTACAAGCATTATGTAAAATATAGAGTTGTTTAATATAACTGTAATTGCATTATATATATTGTTAAAAAAATAATTAAATTTAAAAATAAATGATAGCGATGTTAAATTGGCACATCAAATGTATTTAAACGTTCGTGCTGTCAATCTTGGTTTTGCACGTGTGTGAGAACACGTTTCACCTCTCACTGTAAAGATGGACCTGCCTGTACTGTGCTACATATATAGGTGGACAGCAGAGGCTGGCAGCACAAGAGCAAACTAGTAAGCTAGCAACCAAGCAAGCAAGCCACTTTTCCTGTCAATTTAGGAGATGGTGGTGCGCATCTGGCCAGCTGCCGCTCACTCCTGCGTCTGCTTGGTAGCCTAGCTGGCTTTTGGCCTGACACCCACCCTGCATAGCACCAGTCTTGGCCACCATAACCACCACCATGCACCACGCACATGCTCACACCCCCTTGACACTGAAGTAGAAAAGAGGGAAACCAGCTATGCTCTAAAAATCATCTACAATACTATGACACGTCTCAAAGGAGGCATAGACAGAAAAATATGTCAAAAATATATATATATATGTGCGTTCAAGAAAAAAAAATTCTAACGGTCTAACAGGAAAAATATCCCATGAGTATTATATAAAAAGAAGAGAAAAATTCTGAAGTAATGATAAATATTTTAGAAATGTTACAAAAAAAGTGAAAAAAAAAAAAAAAAATAAAATACATTATTGAAACAACATAATAATGTAATTACTGGAATACAATTAAGAGTTCTTTTGTGTTATTTATATTATAATGTGTTACAAATATAAAGTACATGTAAATGTGAATGTGTGTTGGTTGATGCTTTGGTCTTTTTTTTTTTTTTTAGGGGCTGGGGGGGGGGAGAGGGAGGAGTAGTGTGCTGAGCAGAACACTGATGTGTGGTTTGATTATATGAGAATTTCGAATTGCTGCTGTGCTCCCACGCTCTCTATATTGTAACATAAACATGTTTTGATGTTTATGTTATGTATCAAGTCATTGTGCTGCTGGACCACACGAACGTGCACATTACTTAACACCCCCACCACATTCCCATGAAGATGATGCATCTCCCACTCTTCATCATCTTAGTTTCGCATGATACCCCCCCACTACTTCCTTTATGCAAGTATTCACATATGATTCTCCCCACCACTTTCATTGCAAGTGTTAATTGGTCAGCACTGTGCGCATACTCTAAATTCTCAGAATGCTTCGTACATGTGAATCTTTTCACACTATTTTCAATGTCACCTTGACAGATGACACCTGACAGCTGACATGCAGGTGCATCATGCATTCCTTCCCCAATGTCATAATTAAGCAAGCGTCATGTGACGTCATTGTAAATTTCACTATAAATTCAGTGAGATGAGATTCGAAAAACACACAGAGAGCGAGATAGGACAGAGGGTGCAAGGACTGAGGGTGCGAGGCACAACGATCAACACACTAGGTGCGACGCAACACAAGACACCAGGAGCGACACCAACGGCCTTCGCCGACGTGAGTCTTGGGCTCTAGTTACATCGAGTAGCAGTTCATCATGAGGACACCGCTCCTCTCAGTGTTTATAATGACTTTCTATTATGTGTATAATCTCTTTGCGCCTTAAATCTGAATCTTCGACACTGCATTACTTGGTATGTTTTATATTAAAAGTGCTTCTATTCTGACTTTTAATAAATAAAACTCTGTCTAACCGATATGTTTGTAAATTATTTAATAATGGAGTAAAAGATTCCCTAAAAGTAACGGATAACCTCTCGCAGCCAAGCTAAACAAATAAATAATTAATGTTTTAATTAATTGAATAAATAAATAAATAAACACTTTTAAAATAATCCATTACAATATTTATGTTTCTTTTTTTATGTATAAATGTTACGTATTTTTTGAAACATACCTTTAAATTTAATAATAATGTGTAAAGAAATTAGCTTTTTTTGGATTTATGTAAATTCAATATGTTTCAATTTTAGAAAAATGAAATTGCCACTTTGGTATTTAGGTTATTTATTTGAAAAGAATACAAAACAAATAGGTGTTGGTAAAAGTTAATTTATACAAAATAAAACATCAAACAATGTCACCGCCATGGAATGTACGCCACTGTTTGCATAAACAAAATATTTTTCTTCTTTTAAAACAATTGCTAGAATTTAAATTATTTTGCAACAAAAAACAAAAAAATAATAATAAATAATAGTAATAATAATGGCATTGTAAGTATACTGTATATATTTTCGGTTTTAGTTTCCTGTTTGTGTTTTACATACTATATTATAATTTATAATAATACTTATATAGTTTTTGAACTTAAAGTTAAATTGTTCGTTTGAAAAGTTAACCATGTACAGCAAGAATAAAATACTTTTGTCAATTACATATTAAGCTGATATGTTAATTTTTTATTTAATTGAATTTCATGTTCTTAGAAGGAAACTAAAATACATTACATTTAGCTTTAGCACCTGACTAATGGTGATACGCCTTTTAATTCTTAATAAATTTTTTTACTTCAATATTTAAAGGTATAAAACTTAAATACAACATATATTTTGCATACTAAAAAGAGTATGCAAATGTAATTAACTTTTAAATGTAAAACACCACTGAATAATTATCTTTTAAAAGTTAATTTTCATAGAAAAATATGGTGGCATGATTCTAAAACACAAGTGGAGCAACGAAATGTTTAACATTTGGGAGATAAAGTTATAGGAAGATAAATTTATAAATAAACAGGAAAGAACAAAAACAGTCCCTAAAAAAAAAAAAAAAAAAAAAAACGGAGGTTAAAAGACAATACTATTGTAAATAATTATTGTAATAATTTGTGTACAAGTGTACACAAAATAAGTATTTTGCAATTAAAAATCAGTATGTAAAATTTAAAACTGCAAAAATTATATTAAAAATGTTACAACTCCTTTAAAAAAAATGTAATTTATGCTTTATTAGACATCTTGTATATTTATATACAAACTTAAATGTGCATATGGAATATAAGAATACACACTGAGTACAGTACAATATAATTAAAAATTGTGGTATTTTAAATTATAAAGTGATATATTGTCTTAAAAATTAACTTGTAACAAAGAACTACTGAAACTTGTGGAAAGTTTAAAGAACTTACGTTATAATTCAACACGTTTGAAAATGTTGGAACTTACATAGAGGTTATATAGTGCTTTAAATGTTATATTTACACTAAAACAATTAAAAGAGTGTGTGCGCTTTGCCACAATATCTCACTTTGAAGTTAGGCAAATTGTTTAACATCCAAATGGCGCAGGTTACATATATAACAGGGGCAAGATGGCGTCTTTAGAAGCTTTAAAGGGACAACGTATGATTATTAAAAGTTTCCTATTGGCATAACAAAATTAAAAATAATTGACATTCCGGTTTTGAAAAGTACCAATAATTTAGATTAATTAAATAAATGTATATAACCTCAGGCACCGGCAACATTGCACAGAGAATAGCAGGCAGAGAAGTGAGAGGAGGAGTGGGGAGGAACAATAAGGAGAGATGTGCGGTGTAGCCAGTGCAAGCAACGGAACGTGACGTCACTTTCCTCCGTTCATATCAATTATTGCGCGCTTACTCTGATGCGTTTGGGACAGTGCACTCTGTTAGAAAGTAACTATTGATTAAAATAATACTTATTTTTAGAGTCCCCTGTCCCCGGTAGATTAGGTAGATATGACCAAGTTGCCTGAGCTCAGGGTGAGATTCAGAAAAGGAGAAAACAAGTTAATTATTTGAGTATGTACAGAAAAGTATCACGCTTACAATTTCTTGTACCTTTAAGTGTGCACCTGCAATACGAAGACTTAAATTCTGGAAATATATTTATTAATCATAAATGCAATTTTTTCTACAAAATTTTATAATATACACGTGTATATTTATCAATGATCGATGCAAGTTAATTATTTTCTATTATATGAAGAAGAGATTTTCCTTTGAAAACGTAATGAAGAACTTGCGCCTAAATTAACTAACTGTAAAAGTCTCACACTTATTTTCAAGCATCATACAATTGATAATAAAACAGTTATGGTACTTTTAAAAAAAATTGAAAAGCATTCTAAATGTTATCCCTTAAGCCTATATTACACGATACAATTTTTCTGATTATTGTATACAATTTTTCCTTGCAAGAAAATTTCCTCTCAATACAAACAAATGGAGATTAAATTTTCTTGTAAGGAAAAATTGTATACAATAATCAAAAAATTGTATCGTGTAATACCGGCTTTAATTTGCTACTTTTTATTTAATTCGTATTTTGTGTCAAACTAAATGTTCACTACTATCTCAGTATGTTCTTTTACATTTATATAAGGTAGTACAATTGCATATAAAATGCAATTTTCTTAATAAGAAAACTTTAATGTTCACTTAATTACATTATAAATTTGTTTTCATCTTTTTATTCAATTTCCATCGTATATTATACACATGTGAAAAGTTAAAACAATATATTAGTAAAGAAGAATAATGGGTTTATTATTTTTTTTTAGTAATCTTTAGAGGCTTATTCTTTAAATTAGTTATGATAATAAAATTTTGGCGAGTTCATGAAATAATATAAAAAAAGCACACAATGAAATATGTGGTTGTACAAAAACTGGGGAGGAAAATGGCATCTTACTCGAGTAAATAGAGGATAATGAGGGATTAAGGTTGGGAGGAAAAAATGAGTTGGCTATTCTGGTACACTGTACTGGCGGCGCCGGGGCTGTGGAGGCAGGAGGAGAGGGGAGGGAGGGAGGGAAGCTATGGGGCGGAGATTATGAAGCGAAATGAAGTTTTGTGTAAACCACACGGGAAATGGAGTTTGTTTAATGAAAATATTTCTTTTCCGTCATGTAACAATTCTTTTTAAATTATATAAAAATTCTAGCGAAACTGAAAAATTATTATTAATGAGAGGATTATTTTTTTTTCTAAAATTTAGGCTTATTATTGTGTCATGTACTGTATATTATGATAAAGGTGTAAAGAAAAAAAAAATATATAACAAAAATTGTATATGCCATATTATGATTTAATATAATAATTTAATTAACTATCAAAATATTTGTTATGTTTTTTTTCTCTTTTTATGGTAATGATGAGCAAAATTAAATAAAAATATGTATTGGATATTTTAATAAAAATTACTTATAAAAATATATTCGTAATAACCAACAAATAGAAAATAAAATTGTGAATTCTATAGTATGTTTTTTAAGTGCTATTGTTTTAAAAAGTGTTGTCTTTCCATTAATTTTTTTTATATTTTATAGACAATTATATAATATATGTTATCTTATATATTTATAAAATATATAACAATAAAATAAATAATGTAAACGACGTTCAATTTATATGAAAAAAATGTTATATTTATAATATATTAACAAATAATTTATTATTATAACTAATCCATCATTAATAATGCAAACTTCCGTGTCAATGAAGTAATATTGATCTCAATCTAAGCCTTATATCGTCTCATGTTTCATCATTGGACGCGGGAAGGGGGATATTTAATATGGCAGAAATTTTCATACCGCTGACCACAAGCTGATCAATATTAATAAAGTTGTAGACGTATCTAACGAGTAGCTTTTTACCCAGATATACATGCAAATATACATATATATATATATTTGCATGTATACCCCAATGGTACTGTATTCGTAGTAGGGATTATTAACTTTACCACAATGCCCGTCTAACTGTAAATTTATACATCATAAGTATATATCAATGTTGATAAAAGGGTAAAATTTGTTTAACTGCGTGTTTCTCTGCCTTTGTATACTGTTATAGTTAGAATATCTTTTTTTTTATAATAATTAAATTTCGGTAAACCAAAAGGCTAAAATATTAATAAAACATTTGTTAAATAAATATCTAACTCTTATAATATTCTACTATACATAGTACAATTTGGAATCTGAAGTATAATATTTTAATTAAAGAACAAAGAGTAGTAATTTGAGGAAATAGCTTACTTAGTATAATAACGCTAACCATGCTCGAACACGCTATCGTAAAGGGAGCTCATCTAACTGTTCATCAAAAGGTCACGAGTTCGAACCCTCTTGGCTTGTGTGTAGTCTATTGAAAGTTATTTTGGAACTTTCTGTTCTGGAAATAAAAATGGTGTTGTATATGCCGGTTATTCTGATATTCTGGTTTCCACTGTTACTTTAGCAACATAAGCAAACTCTGACATAAAATTTACAACATGAACTTTACTTCTGCCTCATTTGCTAGAACTGCAGCTCTAAGAGACAAAGATATGCAGATATGTAATTTAAGAGGAGGTAAAAAAAAGCACCCAGTCCATCCATTATAAAAATTCCAAGTTCCTCCATAGACTGCGTGGCAACGGAGCAGGGGTTTGTGGTGTCTTGAGATGTATACCTACCGTAAACGTCTGTCTTATATTCTTCTTGGAGGTTAAAAAAAAACATAGAAACTATTTTATTTTTAGTTTCAAAATTGATTTCAAACAATTTTTGACAAATAAGTCTGTTGTCAATACCACTTTTATATAATTATTGCCACTATATATAATTAAGAATCAATTTATAATGTTTGGGTTATTGAAATAGCTCTTTATAATACACATTTTCTAGCAAAACTTAGCATAATAATCGTAGCAATATTATATTATGTATGATTTAACCTATTCTCTGATATTCATGCTAATGCCACCATCAAAAGAAGTTTTATTAAAGAAAGAATAATGACTTCACCAGGATATGTAGTGGATATGTTTAATATACATCGTACATGTGGGAGGCTTTCGTCTTGTTTGAATCACGAGCAAAAGTACTCCCAAATATACACGATGAAAAGCAAGTTGAAAACTAACGGCCGGTGTAGATACGAAATTAAGGTGCATTTCCATGGAGCGATGTCGAACGGGGCTTGGCACGGCGAGAAATCCGCACTTGCTTCAATCTCGAATGGAGGCCCTGTTGGCGAGAAAATCGCTCCCCGCAAGGTGAGGAAATCCCGAGCCTCTGATTGGCTGCGGCACGCGATTTTCTCGCTTTCCTCGCTCTATGGAAATGTGCCTTTATTCTGTTCTTGTTTTTTGTTGTGCTTTTTTAAGAAGGAAAGAATTGTACTGTACCCAAACGAGTAAACGCACTTACATATATTTCAAATCGTGTCACCAGCTAGAGTTTACTTTTATTTGAGAATTATAGGATCTGTTGCAAGCTATAGCCAAAATCAGACGAAGATATGTGTATTAAATTGTCTTGGTTTCATCGTGAACTAACCCGCTTCAAAATAGTTCTCCCTTAGATCCGCACCCCCCCCCCTTCCTTTGTACTTGTATCCAGCGAAAATCTGTTTTGTTTTTTTAACCATAACTATGTACCTGTCCTAACATTACAAGCTGCCTCATAGGGTCCTTTTTGCAATGTTTACTCGTGGTCAGTGCTTTATTGCATGCACCCTAGGGTGTTTCATCACCACAACCAGCACCCTAAACGTCGATTGGTGCTCCGCCCTCTGCCCCGCCCTTGTGTCAACACCAGAGAACACCAGCACCTTCACATTCTTCGTTTTACCATCATCGCAATCTGGACTCTTTTTGCTTTATAAAACAGTCCATTATTAAGAACCACCAAGCTCCGGACAAAATTTAATAAAGCAGGAAGAAAGAATTGGCCGAGAGCAAAATTGTGACTTCATTTTATTGAATGTCAATATCTGAATTCCAACTTTTATTAATAATGTTTTAGCCAATATACTAAAAGCCTGACCGATATTGTTTTTTGTTTCTTTATAATTAACGTTAAAAAAATTTAACAAGATTATTATTACTTTTTTTTTTCTTTTGTAAATGTTAGGCTTCAATGGTTATATAAATGTTATTGTGAAAAATAAAAATATTATTGACTATAAATTTAGTTGTTATGTTTTAACAGTATGGAATATGTGTGTTATTTTAAATTCATTGAAAGTCATACAGTTAAATTTTAAAACTACACAATGAACTTAATTTGAAATCGCCACCATCTTTTACTTATATATTTATTATTTACGTATATTATGTGGTAGTTTTATTCTATGACATATAATTTCTGCTTGCAACACCAGTGGCATAGGTAGGATTTCATCAAGAGGAGGGGGTCAAAAATCCAACGGGCAAAAACCCTGCCGGAGGAACAAACTTTTTGAAAAAGGGACGTGGCCTACTATTTTTTATGATGAAAAGTTGATGATATTTCATATATTTGTAAATTCTGTACTTGCAATTTTTTTTGACACTTTTTTTTTTATAAAAATGTATAGAACATTTTCGGAAAATTTGCTAATGTGCGAGCAAGAAAAAATAATACAAACTTAAATTTTCAAAAGAGGTTAATTAATTTATTACATTTATTACACTAGGTATACTGTACAAGAAAGTTAATTTTTTTTTTAGTAAATTTTAATTTTTATGTTGAACATCGTTCAGAGAATGTTCATAATTGTTATATTTTGAATTGTAGTCTTATATACTACAAAAACATAACTAATTAGATAATAAATACTAAATTAAATAATCACAACACTGATGGAGGCAATTTTAAATAAATTAAAGATATGATTGTAAATATATTAAAGATTTGTTTCGTGGTTGAATTTTTAAATTTTTTTAAGAAAGTTTGTCATAAAATTTTATCTGAATTGTTGATTGTATCCGACGAGTACCATATTTGGTTATTTTGTTGTATTTTTCCTTTAGATGTACTAAGGTTCAGCTCTCAAGTTTTTTTTTTTAAACACTCAACCCTCTCCCTCCCCCCCTTGACTACATTCCTGTGCAACACACACAGTTCATTCTGTAATTTCAATATTTATAAAATCATTACTACATACTTTACATTAATTATATTTATGTATTCATATCTTGAAACTTCAAATGTATATTTTTTTTTTACATTTAAATGATGAGATATGTCTTTTTCAAAAGTTACATGAGAATTTACATGACTTGCTTTATGGAACAACGTGCATCAGTAGCTGCATTTAAATAGCAATTTTCTGCATTACGAGACTTGAATATAAAGATATACGTAGATTGTCACTCTAGATACATGATAAAAAAAAGAAAGAAACCTTTTCCGATACTGTGTAGAAAAATGTTTTGTGTTTTAATCTGACTCTGTCTTTAAGGTATAATAGAGGAGACAAATTGACTACTGATGCGTCAGAACAGCGTGTTCATTTCATCAAAATTTTATCTATTAAAACATTTTTGTCACAACAAAACAATTTATTCATCAATTGTACATAAAGAATGTATTTAAGTTCATAGTTCATAAATGAAAATAACGAAATTTTATTTAAAAAGTGTTCACATGTATAAAATCTTATTACTTTACTTTTACTTTTATGAATAATACTCATTACCATAGGGGCTGGATCTCCAGTTTTCCCAGTTTTACAAATATATATGCTATATATTGATTCTGATTTCAAGTTCACGAATCATGAAGTTTCATTCCCAAAAACGAAAAAAGTTTGGACTTGGAAAAAAATGATTTTACAAAATGAGGACAGTTTCAGTTTTTCATTTTTTTTTTCAAAATTTTTTTAACCTTTTTCCAGTTTTTTAAAACTAGAAACGCAGTTCTGTCTCATAAAAGCACGTTTTTCATGATGAAAATTAAATGTTTTTCATAATTATTTTTCCTGCCTTCATCTTGAACTTTACTTTATCTTGTACTTTATCAAAATAGCTTGCTATAATTTTTTATCGAAGCAATTGTAATTCTTATCTTGATTATGAGACCATGCAGTATATAAGGGTAAAATTTTATATAAACTGGATTTTGTTGGAAACTGGAAGTGAACTGGTTTTGACTGTTTTTGAGAAATTTGTGGACTGTAATTGGGGAAAAACTGGACTGGATCTAGTGCTGGAAATCACATTTTAAAAAACTGGAAATCCGGCCCCTACTCATTAACAGTATCCAATTTTAATCTCAATATATTAAAAATGAGTAATTCAGCTCAAATTCATATTGAATAATTTCTATGTATATATATTAAAAAAAAATCATATCACATATAAGTGTAGAAAATCCTTTCAAGAGTGTAAAAAGGAAGTAACGGAGACTGTTAATTTAAAGCGATGGTATATATACAATATTGTATGAGGAGGAGGAGGAGGCATACATACAGTGTATATGGAGCAAAAGGTTTTTTGGCTTACGTTATTAGGAGAGTTCTCATTAACGTTACTGGCTGGCCATAGCAAGCACCCACTCCCTACCCCCACCCATTCCTACCTCCCTCTTTCCCTCCCTCCACCCCTTCCCCCTACCTACTCGCTCTTCATTCTCATTACAAGTTAATAGCCTTGCCATTAGGCGATGAGCAAAATATCTTCTGCTCCTACTCCCATGCTGCCTACTTGCCTGTCTGCCTGGGATTTTCACCTTTATACACTGCTACTGCTGTTGCTGCTTCTTTACCACTATCGTATTATACTGATGTAACTTCGTTATTTTATATCTCATATATCTTATACCATATAACAAGAACCACCAGAGTATAGGGGCGTTATTTTAAGATTATTATTAATTTTTTTTAACATTTATCATCATATATCATCATTAAAATTTTCTGATATGAATGGAATAAAAGAATTATATTTATTATTTTTCTTGTTTGTCTCCATATTGTTTTTTTGTTTATTATATATTATATAATAATATAATATAAAGAAACCTTAATTTGTATGCTGATTTTTTTTTATTTCTGTAATAATAATACTGTTGTTTGTTTGTTTGTTATTCTATATATTCTATATTCTGTATCAATTCTATATTATTTTTATTAGTGTATAATATTTTATAATTCTTCAAAAATTTAATTTGATATATATAATGTATATTAAATAATGGTGAATTCATTGTTATTTGTATATATATATATCATAATTATATGCACGTTCTTAAGGGTAAGGTAACGCCACCAATGTTAAAAAAAATCCCTCTCACAAAAATTCTGAAAAAAATTTAAAATGTTCTCCTCTACACCCCCTATCAGTAGCTAAAATATCAGGTATACAAATACGATCTAGTTTTTGAGTTATGAATTTTTAAAGTTGACCAATTTAACATGGGAGTTTCATTTCTCCATGTTAAAGTAGTCAACTTTAAAATTTTATAACTCAAAAACTAGATCGTATTTGTATACCTGATATTTTAGGTACTGATAGGGGGTATAGAGGAGAACATTTTAAATTTTTTTCAGAATTTTTGTGAGAGGGATTTTTTTTAACATTGGTGGCGTTACCTTACCCTTAAGTAAAATTTACTTTTAAAATGTAATTACTTACACCAATGGTACATCATCTTATCTCCACAGCATTATCTCACTGTCACATTCGATTTTAAATATTTTAATGTTGCCTTCCATCGATTCATTGATTTTAGAAGCAAATTTTCAGATCTTTATATTTTTTTATATTATTATAGTTCATTGTTGTTGTTGTCTTTGTATAATATGAGCAAATGCATTTTTTTTTTTAAATACATGCAGATTTTTTGTTTTAAAAATATATATCCGAAAATTTGAGCTTAATTCACCACGCTTTCATGAACTACGTATGTGACACAGCATATAAATTGAGCAGAATAACATTTTGAAGCATGTCTCAATGTGAACATCATTTTGCATTCAAAGTAAAAATATGTTGTATATATAGCTCACTGAAGTACGAAGTTTGTATCGCACGATGATAACACAGAAATTTTGATACATCTCTCTTGTACTGAACGCCAAATACTGTATATATATATATATATATATATATTATTCTTTTGTTTTCTGTTACTCTGTCATATAGTGATTATATTCGAAAATGACGACACAATAAAATTGATGTGTGTACTTGTCATATTATTTTGTAAACTTTGGTATTCATCAACAGTCACTTCTATAATATTTCTATAATATCTTTCACATATTCTTAATCAGAACCCGTGTGCTTCCCCCACCCTCTCTCCTATCCCTTCAAATCCCACTCTCTCTACCCTTCATCGCTCCTGGTGCTTCCTGTAGCAAGAAAGCAAGCAAGAGTAGTATAGCATATCTCCGTGCAATATTCATACACCCAGCTGCACAGCCTTTATGCGCACTCATCGACTTTCAAATGAGCAACTCTAAGCTTAATGAACCAAAAGCTTCCCCCCCAAATCAACATCAATAAACACATATACATATAAATATAATATACAAAAAGTATAACATATATTTATAAACATTAATTTTTTTTTTTTTTTTTGCTGCTTCTACCCCTCAAGTTTTTTTGTATGAATGAATAATTTTTTATTTTAATTGCTAACAGTAGATGTATTTTAAATATTAGAAATAAACAAAAAATATTCATAAATATAATACATTATGAAGTTTTATAATTTATATTTATGATTTTTTTTAATTAATCTTAAAATTTTTAATCACATTAAAAATTCATTTCAACTTCAACTAAAGCATTAATTATTAATAACCAACTAACCATGTGAAAATAATATGATCTGCAGTTTTTATCGATCTTGTAGAGCTTGAAGAGCCATATGTAATATGTAATAAAAATCTATGCACTTGGTTGCGCTAATAAAAAAGGATTAAATTTATTTCATATATAAATATAAATTATAATTTATAATGTTTATATTTTCTTTGTTTTTGAACAAAATTAAATCCAAATTTCGTATTTACATCATTTGAAGCAATTATTGAACTGTAAATATACAGATACTCCAAGTCTCAAAATTAATTATAATTAATAACTTTATAATTATAGTCAAAAGCATCAGATATAAAAGGCTATAATTAATACTTTTAACTTTTGTTTATATTTATTTTTCTCTGGGAGAATACAAGATTTCAAACTTCCTATCTTTCAATCGATCATGTCCGTAGCTGTACTTAAATTTTAGCTTGAAGCAAAAAATAAAAAATAAATTTATAATATTTCTAATTGGTTTATTTTTAATTACACTACTTGTCTTTTATTCATCTATTATATACCTCTTTAATTTGTACACAATAATTGGAGTTATTTAATTACAAAATATTTAGCGTAGAAATTACTGATTCTACGAGCGAGCTCCTACATTGCATCAACCTGCAGTACGTTGTTGTATAAATAATTGCATACTTAAAGGATGTTCGAATAAAGATGGATACTATTCATTTAGGTTTTCATCGTGTATTTAATATCTTCAATCATTGGCAGCCGGCTTGTAACGAAGGACATTACTGGCTCACACTAGCCTAAGAACTTCCGAGCAGTTCCGATGAAAACCTATTTAAATATGACTGCCAATTAAATAACTAATTTACAATATTTACTACTAGTAAAGTGTTAAAATAACCAATTAACTTGTCATAATGTATAGACTTTTAATTGAATTTAAAAGTTGTGTGCTAAATACGTTATGGTGCTAATGTGATGTTTAAAAGGACACAATTTTAATTATTATATTAATTTTATAGATCATATTTTAAATATTGTTTGAGTATATGTGTTTAAATTAATTAAATTTAGGCTAATTTTAATTAGAATTAACTATGTTACATATTTTATGTAATAATTGACGTGATCCATGCTGTACAGCCTATGATCGAAATAAAAATTTGAATTTGAATTAAAAAAAGTATATTATATGTCATATTCACCACACAGCATACCATACTGTGGTATCTAGGAAAAAAATTTGATTTCACCAATACAGAATAAAAAAAAAAGAGAGAGTATAAATATATACATCTGCAGCCTATATTATTATTATTTTTTTTAAAACCAATTAATTTTATCTCCTCAAAGTCCAAACTCATAAAAAAAAAATCTTTGCTTTTGATTTTATTGACAATAAATTCCCATAGTAAACAAAACTTATAAAATATAAATCAGATGAAACTGGGATCATGGAAATTAGTATGTAAGCCTTTAATAATCCATTGTTAATGTGTAGAAAATTTGTTATAAAATTGAACGTTTTGAATGATGGGAAGGAAGAGAGGAGGAGGAGGAAGAGATTGCTACCAAAGTTTGCATGATCGTGAGCAAGACTCTTCTTCAAACATTTACCAACAGTAGCAGCACATCTCATCCCAACGGGATTCAAAATTCATGATAAAAGCTTAAAATTATTAACGCTCGTATACAAACAATCTAGTTACAGTAAAAAATACACACACACATATATATATATTGTAAACTATATCCCATGCATGAGTTTTCAAGTTTTCAAATACTTTTTTTTTATATTTTTTTTTCTTTTTTTTTTTTTTTTTTTTTTTTTACTAAGGATGAACAATAATTACAAATGAATTTAGAAGCTTATTTATTTCTTTTTAGTCTTTTACTCATAATTTTCATACACATAAATATTTTTTTCTTTGAATGAAGGAATTTCTTTTATTTTGATTTATATGTTATGTACTCATAATATTGTATGTATTTTTTTTTTCCTTCTTTCACAACTCCTTAACTTTTAAGTAAAGGAGAGAAGAGACGCGGAAACAAGTTTTACTTTGACATGTCTACGCAAGTTATTTTTCATAAAGGACTCATGACAAGAAAATTTCTTTATAAAGAAGAAGAAGAAGAAGAAGTAAAAAATAAAAAATTAAAAAAAAAAATTATAAACATTTCTTTTCAAAGTTAATTCTGGTGGTATAATACAGTGCTAGAGGGATGGATGGAAGGAATAAATCGAGAGAAAAGGAGATTCAGGCGGAATAGAGAAGTGAGATAAACTGCGAGAAAGATCAAAGAAGAAAAGCCTTACGTATAATGTACATTCGCTTACAAGTAAAATGAATCAATTACATTTATCTTACTAACATAACTGTTCTTTATATTAAAGGTGATTACAACAGAAATATATTACGTCAATTTTAAATTTAAAAAATATTACTTGAGAGACACATTAAAAAAAATATATACTTACAATATATGTAATACTAATTAGATTAGATTTTACTACGCGTTAATAATTTAGTTAAATTGTAAAAAAAAAATGTATATTAATTCTAAGGAATCAGTATATAGCTTTGAAGAGGATGTTAACAACTATAATATACTATATATTTATATGGTAGAAAGGAAAGTTCCATCTATATTATCCTTTGTTTACGTTAGGTAACGCGGCTTTGAGCATGAATTTCTCTCCTTTGTTGTAGACAACCCTTGGTACTTTAGTGTTTATAGGAGTAGACACGCCTACCTATCTCTATCTAGTAGCTAGCTAGCTGCTTCCTATACCTGCTGCTACTACTATCGTGCGTCAAATACACAAACATCGAGGTATAAATTTTGAGATTCTCTATTTTGTAGTAGTATAATTATTATACTGTTGTAAGTTATAGTTATTTAAAAATAGTTAACATGTATATATATATTATATACATGTATAAATACACAAAAACATACACACACACATATATAAATATATATGTAATTATAGCGTATATTAACTCAGATTCGTATTATATGCATTAAATTACCGTGGGGGAATTATATTCAAATGTTCAACGTGGTGATGATGGTAGTGAAATTCAAGAGAATACCAGTATCAACTTGCACAAGTTTGTTGTTTCATTAAATGTTACATCATATATATGTTATATGTATATATTTATATATTATATTATTTTTGCTAATATTCAACACAAGGTTTTGTAGTAACTTATTTAACATACAGTGAATGTGATAAAGCTATTGCTATTTTTATGTTTATAAAATGGGTTAATAAAATCACCATGCATGTATGAACTTTTTTTTTTATTTATATTTTAAAATAATTATCCCTCATATATTTGTTTTGTAATTAATTTAATTGGTAACAAAAATATCACTTATTTAAGTGTACAATTAAAATATTTAATTTTTTATAATAATAATTGTATATGAATAATTTTATAATTTAATTATAATAATTTATATATTAAAGTGACAAATATTATCATGAATATGGTGTTCTCTAAAATTATATGAGATTTGAGCATTATATAACAATTATATAAATATTAAATCTAAATACAGTCAGATAAGTAAATTAAATTCAGTAAATGTATTTCTTTTTTTTGGAGGGCAATTAAGTATACACTTTTTAATCCCTCTGTCTTTTCAATACAAGACATGTTGTGTGATGAACTCATTCTATTTTACTCTCCCAATTTATAAGTAAATTGCAAAATTATTATATAAGGTCTAGATATTATATATGCACATTCATAATTTTCTAACTTAAAATTATATAATTTAATAAAAAATTATAATATATATATTATAATTTTTTTTAATATTTTTAAAATTTATATTATATAATTAAATTATTTTAATTTAAATATAAACAGGAATATTGTTATAAAATTATGTATGTTAATAGTCTTAAGTTTAAATTTCGTCAGAATGTATTAGGTTATGTTCTTCATTGTAAAACTTGCATAGCATGTAGAAGTATAATGGATGTTATACAGTAGTGTGTGTATATATATATATAGTAACAGGAGCATGACGTTACTAGCACCATATATAAGGTTAGGCTGCTGGCCGGCTATTTTGTGTGGAGGTGAGCCTGTAAAGGGTGGTAGTAGTGGTAGTGGTGCACGCCTGCCTGACTGGGAGAGGGAGGGAGGGATGGCGGGCACTCACTCGGGGCGGAGGGCGCGAGCACGGCTCTACGTGAGTAGACTTGCAATATCCTGCAAGCTAGTGTCGAGCAAAGAGAGAAAGCGGGAGGACACACCTTGGGATTAAGGGAAAAAGCTTGTGGGACCTCCCGAAAGACGAGAAAACGAAAATGCCAAGAAGCAAAAAGTGAACTTCCAAGAACAAATTATTTTGCAGTGTTTGCAGTTAAAAAATCATATTTATTTATTATATAATTAATAAAAAAAGCTAATAATTAATTTATTTATTTTATTTGTTTTCAAGATTATTTTCATATCATTGAGACAGTTTTAATAAAATTTGATATTGAAAAGAAATAAAAATTATTACCTTTAAAAAATGCACATTATAAAAAATATTCATTCCCTTTTACGTTATTTTTAAAATATATAATTATATATACCTTGTTAAAATTAATAATGCTACAATTAAGTTTGATCAATGTATTTTTTTAAAGCCTGAATAATAAATAAATCATATTTTAATTTATTTTATATTGAAAATGTTATTGTGTGTTTTTCTTACAAGCAAAATTTAATGCATGCAGTGTGGCAAAGAAAAAGTAATGTTAATAATAATAACAAAGCCACTCACTGTATATTATTATAACATGCAATTTATTTTTTTGCTCTGCATTGCAATTTTATAACCTGAAAACGTTCTTCTTCAAATGGAATATTACTTAAAATTTAAAATGGTTTCTGACACACACAATAAATTTTGTCTTGTAATTAAGGAAAATATGTTCATCTGTAGTAACGTGGTGGTATATTTTTTTGTATTTGAGAGTACATAGTCATGAGACATAAGAAAAGAAGAAAGCCACCAGCAGTAAGAGAGAAAGATGTGTTAGAGCGAAAACTTAGCATAAGTTGAAAAAGAGAAAGCAAGAAAAAAAAAGTTGCAAGGGGGGAGGGGGGATTGGAGAAAGGAGAGTCAAGTTAGGTTTGAGATAAAGATAACACAGTGTAAGGCTACAGAAAGCAAATGAAGAAAACCTGGCTTTTAAAATGTTAAGGTTAAATAGACTGTCTGTATATAGTTAAAATTTAATATAAGGTAATGTAACATACAAATGTATATAATATAAAAATATTTTCATAAAAATCTCGTGATTTTGTTTATATTTATTAGTTGATATTTTGCTTCCAAAAAGATATTTAAATAAATTATTTTTATGTACTGGAATTCCTTATAATTTACTTCACTATTTTTTCATAATAAATTGCTTTTTTTTTTTCTTTCATAAACATAACATAGATATATAGATACTTTAAGTCTACCAAAGTTATCAAACTTTATACTAACCCTCCCTCCTAATCCCCATTAGCTAAGGATGGGAGTAGGGGAAATTAGTATAGTATACACATAAAATTTATAATCCATAAAAAAAACAAGCAATTAATTCATATTAAAAAAAAAGCTGTGAAGTAATGAAGTGAATTCAATTAAAATTTATAACGTACGTTCATTTGATCGCTCGTGGTTCTTTGTTACCTGCCACTTTTGCAGCTACTATGGAGGCCACAAGAGAACTACTATACTCTCTACGGCTTTAGCATAACAGATAGAACGACGATGCCTCACAACTGTACAATTCTTTTCTCTACGACTTTAACTTTCTGTAAAAACGATATTTTTTTCCCCCTTTTACTTATATTGCACTTTGATCTTCATCATAATTATACACCAAAACTTTTCAGAAAATCTATTGGAATGTTATTGAAAAGAAATTAGTTTTGCATGTATAAATTGTGATTTTTGTTTTAGTATATTTACTACTTTAACACAATTACTTTTTATTGTGTTCTGTCAACCTGTTTTTACCTGTTATTACACTTCTCACAATAAAAAAATTGTAAATTTGAACATTGACTTTTCATTTTTTATTCTTTTTACTTATTTTTTCTCGCACATAAATTTCACTAACTCCAAAAGTTGAGACAGTTGAGTAGAACCTTTAGAAATTTAAGAAGAACGGGGAGCGGTCAGGAAAAGTCGAAGCCACTTTATTCACACAGGATTCCTGGCACCCCTTGAAAAGAGTTTGATGTATAATATATTATGGATTATTTGATTATTTTGTTAAGGAGATATCTATGCCCCTTAAATGTTAGGTACTTTCCTGGTATATTCACTTGGTAGTGACGATGAGAAACCTCAGAAAAACATCTCAAGTTAGCCGAAACTATAAATTGAGCTTTCCGCGTACAATATTCAGTTGGTACACTGATTGTGAGAAACATCACACAAACTATACATGCAATCAAACTAAACCAATTTTCGGAGAACTTTCTTTTCTGATTGTTTACCATGCTATATTACTTGGTCAATTTATATTAATTTCTGATTATATATTAAGAAATTATAATAACAAAAATAAGCTAGATTTTTGTAAATATTAATCATAAAACAAAATTCATTATATTGTATCTTCTTTGAGCAAAATAACTCAAACATAAAATAAAACATTTTTAATTTAAAATTATATCAATTTATTAATATATGTAAATATATTGTACTTACCAAATACTATCATCCTCTTGATCATAAAATCTTCGCCTTCAAAAGTGGATACAAAGCATTTATATTCTCCAGATAGTTCAGTAGTAGGATTAAGAATTCTTAATCCTGCGCTTCTATCGCTTCCTCTGCCATAATTTAGATCTAGTCTTCCTCTTAAGACTCCCAAATCCTGGGGTCTATTAGCTGGCGGGATCCATTGATACACGGGTGCTGGTACACTGTTGAGGAACCACTTCACTACGAGGCCATCTTGTTCTAGTGGTTCCAGAGAGTACTCGCAGTCTAGAGTTACTGGACTACCCGTGCCGTTCCTCACAAGTGGAGGTACCTTCAGCTGGGTGATTCGAACGCCCAAGCTGCTACCTGTAACACAAAAACATGGCAAATATAAGTTATAATTCATCACAAAATTTGTACACTAATAGTTTTAACAACTTCTTCGTATACTAGTTAAATAGAAGTAACAATCCTACAAATAAATAAATAAATTCTTCACTTTCTATATCTATTTCTGAAAAAAAAGGGCATAATGGAGACCCATTGTTCAATATGTGAGCATTGTCACCGTTATCACAGTCTATAGGGATAGAATGAAGTTAACTCCTGTGAGATGTCTACTGTGTTTGTCCATTGTGTTCCTCCCCCAAAATTGTAAATCTGCATCACTGAAGCTGCATCACCTATTAAAGCCAGGTTGACACAACGATTGTTCCAACTTGTATGCTTTAGAGGAAAAATGAAATAGGTTACACGTGTAACGCTCATTAATTGTATTATATTAATATTAAAATATGTTGTTTTTGCTCAAATTCTATCTCTGGTTAAATTACTTTGCAAATATAAATACACACTTAAATTAGCACTTTGAGTACAATATTTATACAAATCAATAAATTCAGTGACTGAATGGCAATTTAATATAAGTTCCATTTACAATAGAGATTATTTTAACATTTCGTTGATTTCTAACTGCAAAATAGGCAATGTTGCCTTTAAAAATCTGAAATTTACGATTTTGTAAGTAGCTTATATCCAAGAGCGAATCCATTCAGCTCTCGCTTTTTCCCCTTTCTTTCAGGAGAGGGGGCGGTTTGATATCCCGCAATATCATTTAATGTGCGAACAGCGGGAATGATGGGAGTAATACCTCACGTATATTGCAGGACTTTCGTCCTTGCCCATTGGAGCCATGGTGGCTTCTTTTTATAATTTGTCGCCTCAGATTTGGTATTATAGCTGCAAAAATTTTAGTTCTAAGAGACTTTCAACTTTATCAGATTATAATATAAACAAGCGTTGATAGTTCAAATTCTTATCACATTTTTGTGTGTGCTTACACTACACTATGAAGGAACTATGGGGCTTTATGAAGGAACGAATTCTATTAAGGCATTATGTTGGTGTCAAAGACCAAAACTCAATTAAAAATTCCGCTATTCCGCTGTCGTATATTGTGTTATTGTCACAAGATTTAACAAACAAATTACAACATGTACGTATATTTGTATTATTTTAAGGGGAATATGCACAAAACATGGGTTTATATAACATATTTTAGGTCTGGAATAATTATTGATAAATAATTATTACCGAAAGCATGACTAAAATTTTAAGACCTATATTAAAACATTATTTATGACCTAAATGTTGTTTTCCAAGTGACCATATATGTTATAAACAACAATTGGAGATTCGGAGGAGTATATAATATATCTTAATTTTTCGTTAATAATATATAAATATAATATTTTTCTGACACCTCCTAAGTGGCTTACATTTCGGTCCCCTCTTCTTATTTTTTTGACATATATACATTATGTCAATTCTATACCTTAAAAAAAGAGAAAGTTAAGTTGCCATAAAACAATATAGCCAGAAGGGAGCGCGAAAATTCAAACTCTGAAAGTGACATTTTTCTAGATTTTTCTTTTAGTTCCCCATACATTTTTAAAAACCTCTTGACATCACATGCCAAACCATATATTATTTTTATTTGACTTTACACATTCTATCCAATATATTCCTGTCTGAAAAAAAGAGCAGCCAGCAACTGTAACCTATATTTCACATTCACAGCTTGTCAGCACTATGATTACTGAATTGAAACATCCTAGCTGTAACTTGCTTCTATGACGTCTAGATACGAAAAAAACAAACAAAAATAAAATACGTGTCTTCTTTCGCAGTTGCTAGATTGCACGTTGTTGGAACATGTATTGATTGACATTATGCAATAACTGATTTTGTTTTGCTAAGGTAGGAAAATATTCACTCATACATCAGAAAAAAACGTTCAATTTATCTTATTTATTTTTTTTTTCTGCTGTTAAATTTTTTTATATGAAATTGAATCAAAGTTGTATTCATTTTTGTACAATACTTCTTGAAACACATAACAACCATATAACAGGATGAAATAAATAATTTATTGCTAAGTCTTCCGTTGTAAAAGGCACTCCTTTTTTCCATGTATTATTATTATTTTGATTTAAGTGTGAATTATAATATAGAGACTGATTTACAATATTTTAATTTTATTTTAATATTTTAATTGTAATTTAAAAAAGTTCTAACTGTTCTAATTAATTATTTGGGTGCTTATGGATGACAGTAAAATATTATTACTGATATGACATTTAATGAATAAAAGTAAAATAAAGAAAATTAAGTGAATAAACATTTTAAATTCATAAAATAAAGGTAAATAAATTGTATTAACAATGATTCAATACAGTAATTTTAAAATAATAATATAGGGCAGCACCACGAGATTGTTGGGTTGCCTACTTACAGGATAACGCTCAGCTGTTAACCTCTTCTCCCTTCCCTTACTGTTGTCATACCGTACGCTTAAAACCATTGAAAAAAACAAGTTAGAAAATTTGACTTTCTTGCCAGATATAATTATTTAAGGACACTAAAATGTAGTTTGTGTATTCTTTATAAACTAGCAGATGATATGGAAACGATATAAATGTATATAATAATTGCCGTATATTATTCATAATTAACTTTTTTCTACATTTTCTCCCCTTACACGCTGCTGATGTAACTTAACAATTCAATTCAAAAAGGCTTTTATTAGAAATTATCATAGTACATCATATATAAAATTTGGGCTTAAGTACATAAGACTTTATAGCCAAACACTATGGCGCGGCAGGCTTCTGTAAAGTATGCAATATGCGTTGCAGTGACATCACGTGGACCTGGCCTATAAGTTGGATTTATGCAAGTGTAAATTGACGTTTATTTTTATTAGTGATTTATTAATATCAGTATTATTTTTTAACTGTCTTAAGGGTAAGGTAACACGCTCAATGTAAAAAAAAAAAAAAAAATCCCTCACATGAAAATTATGAAAAAAAAAATTAAAATGTTCTCGTGTACATCCCCTATCAGTAGCTAAAATATCAGGTCTACAAATTTGAGCTAGTTTTTGTGTTATGAATTTTTAAAGTTGACTACTTTAACATGGAGAAATGGAACTTCCATGTTAAATTAGTCAACTTTAAAAATTCATAACTAAAAAACTAGCTCGACCTGATACCTGATATTTTAGCTGCTGATAGGGGATGTAGAGGAGAACATTTAATTTTTTTTTTCATAAATTTCATGTGAGGGAATTTTTTTTTTTTTTTTTTAATTGGGCGTGTTCCCTTTCCCTTAAGACTATGACAAAGTGGGTAAAATATGTCAAATATAAGTACAGTTATATGTACTATACTATACAACCATGGGCATAGAACACAATTTAATTTCCAGTCAGGGTCATAATAGTTCAAGGCAAACCAATCAGAGGATGTTTTGAAACTTATGATTTGTGCATGGAGGAACATGAAAGATTATTTATCCGTATAGTTATGAAACCACTTCTGGTAAACAAGGAAGCGTTGTACGGTGCACTCAAAGAATTAAATATTATTGCCTTGCTTAATGATACCCCCGTGAGATTAGACAACTTGTTTAGCATCAAAATAGAGCCTGCTGCACATGTAATTTAGTTGCGTTGCTCAACTTCATGTTCTTATATTTCCTTATGTTAACTGAGTAAACGTGTAAAAATTGATGCTACTTGAAATCAAGATGTATGGACAGAAATTTTATGACACTTGAAAAACACAATTCAAGTCAAATATAAAACTGAACGGAACATAGGAGAGATAAAGAACAGAAAGTAAAGGATGAGTATAATATCAACTTCAATATTATAATATTTTCAAATGTGACTCAAAATAAATATTACAAGAAAAGAGAATTCGATATTATATGAATGAATTTTATATGTCTATCCAAATAATTTTACAAGAACGTATTATAATCTTAAATAAATATACATGATATGAAAACATGAAAAAAAGTTAGGCCTTTTTTTTTTTTTTTTTGTACGTCAGCAAAATTCATTCATTCATTTGCATATAAATATTTTTTAATAAAGTTTGAACAACATAAAAATAATATTTACTTTCAACCAAAAATATATCATTTTACTTATAAATATATATTTTTTTTATTCATATATATAAAACTAGTATGAATACTTGAAAAATATCAAAATCACTATCATGAAACTTATTAAAGTTCTGTGTTGGGTAAGTCAAGTCATATAATAATAATAATAATAATAATAATAAAATATTGAAGTTTTAGAACAAATATCGGAAACTTTTTATATATATATATATATTTATATGGCTCTACGTGAGGTAAACATGGGACGTAGCAGTGGGGATATCGAATCATTTCCGCCACAAGGAACATTCTCAGACCAAGTTAGATCCAACAAACTGCGTCATGACGTCACCACAAAGCTTATTAAATACAACTGTGCATCAAATAGTATTCATCTGACCTCGGGGGATTCTGTACATAGCATCATATTGCCGTACCTCTCATTTTCTCATTATGTATATAAACTTTGCAATATCGTACTTTACTAATATTGGAACATAAAATACAGTGACATCATGCTAAAATTTTGTATATATATTTACTATCTATATATAATACATATATATACAGTATAAGCGGACCGGTGCTTTTACTGCTGTGATTTCCCATAACCAACCACGCAAGCCACATTGGAGAAATATATATCGCTACTTTGACCTCTCTTCTCTCGGTCTTTTTCCCTGTTTTCTCTCTCTCTCTCTCTCTCTCTCTCTCTCTCTCTCTCTCTCTCTCTCTCTCTCTCTCTCTCTCTCTTAGACTATTTCATAAGATAAGTAAATATAACCGAAAATGGCAAAAAAAAAAAAAAAACACATTTAAATTTTTTATTTACATCTACCTCACAAATAATTTTGTTTGATCTCAAATTATTTTGTTTTTGGAATGGTTTATGAGAAAAAGTAACATCTGTATATTATAGTTGCAAAAAATAATAAATATTTCAAAACTTTTTGTTGTGTTTTTGTTGGTTGTTTTTGGTTCGTTGGTTATTTCAAAAAGTTTGATGGTTAGTTAAATGTGCTTTTCTTGCTTTTTTAAGACAGACGAAAGAGTACTAATGAATTATTAATTTTATTAAATTTCTTATGTATTATATCTTCAAATAATTGACGAAAAGGTTCACTTTATATCTTCCTACTATATGGATATAAGCCTAATCGAGCAAAATTCATACATTCTTATGGCTGATAATTTATATTTTAATACGTTATTGTTTTACAAACAAACTAAAGTCGTTTTGTTTCAGGGAATGGACATCAAGAAGATGTGTTTATTTTTTGTTTTGTTTTATTTTATTTTTTTTATTTATTTATTATTTTTTTTTTTGCAAAATTTGTGAAATATTGTATATACTCAAATATAGGGTAATCTACATTGTTCTAGAGTCTTAGGAAAAATTGATGATGATAATGTACTCAAAAATTTTTGTTTTCTTTAAATCATTATAATTTAAATAAGTTGATAGAAATGATTAAAAGAAATTGTTAATTTTTTCCTTAAAAAATATTTTGTCAATAATTTCATCTATATATTTTCTTTAAAAAAAAATGTTGTAAATTAAGATTAAATTTAAAGATAAAATAAGGGTCTTGAAGAATTATTCTTTTTAATAACTTGTATCAACCAATAAAGTTATGTAAAATAACCTTGGTTGATCTATGTAACAAAATGACCAATAAATAAAAAAATAAAAAGTTACAATATTAGTTAATATATACTGTTAATAGTATACTTATAAAATAATTATAATTCTGCTTTAACCATAATAATATTTATTACTATATGATAATTATTTTATTGAATGTATCTTAAATATTTTCCAATTAATTAATTTCTCGCACACTTCTAAAGACAGGAAAACATAAAATATACCAAATATTAACAACTTAACAGTAATAAATTATTAAACAAATTCATTATATATTTGCAAATCTTATACCTTTTATCTGCCAGTATAAATCACATTTTCCATTATAAAATAAACCAAATTGATTATTTAACTAATATATAATAAAGTACAAGAGTTGATATTTTTATGTATAATAGACATAAGTTAACAATTTTTACAAACGGAGAGGAGATACAAACACGCCATCAACAAAGTGCTCTTATATTTTTTCTTCAGGGAAGCATTTATTTTGTTGGTTAATATTTTTCTTTTCTAAATATTTTTACTTTTATAATTTCCAGGTTGTAATATTTTTATTGGTATATTATTTTATTTATTATTTATATCCTATAATAACAAAATTGATTTTTTTTTTCTTTTTTTAGACGTATAAAACTTATATTGGTTGTAATTCAGATGTATATAAAGGTGTATAAGCCATAAAATTATATGTATAACATCACCAACGTAACACATTCTATTTTCTCAGTTTTTTTTTTCTTTCTTTTTGGCATGTAATTCCACACGCTAGCTCATAAAATTTGTGCTTGTTTCCGAGTTAGTTGCACACATGCAGTAATGGGTTCGCTTGCTTGCTTGTTTGTTTGCTTGCTTGTGTCAAGCCGGCACATATTATAACAACCGAGTAAAGAGAAGAAAGACTGCAGAGAGAAAGTGTGAGGGTTGATGGGAAGCATGCAAGGGGGAGAGAAAGAGAGAAGCTGAGAATGATCATTAAAACACAAATATTGTTTATTCAGGATCAAATTTCATTTCACAAACGAGCTGCTATGACGAAAATAATACCACCAACGGAAGAAGAAGTAGATATATATATTATATATTTTAAGTGTGTTGCTTTTTATTTTAGAATTTAATTTTTTATGCCTTATGTGACCATGGAAAAGATAAAAAATATATACTTTAAAAAAAATCAACTTTTGAATATATAATTTATGTAAAAAATTTAGCTGAGTTTCCGTACACATTACTGCAGATATTGATTTTTACGACGGTTTAATGAAGGTACACATTAGATCTAGACTACGGTTCACCACTCCTCTCCACAGCATGACATAAAAATTCAAAGCGCTGAAATGGCATTATCCTTTTATGTGATGCAAGGGTATAATATTTATATATACTAAACTACATAGAACCGTGTAATGCTTTCAAATCTCTATTTTCTCTCGAAACAACAATGCAAATAATAATGGAAGTCCCTCCGTAGTGAAGAGAGAGGGGGTTGGGGGAAGGGGAGGGGGACTGCAGCATGGAGTTAAACAAATTCAAATATGGGTTAGAAATTTTTGATCGAATCTTCCGTTGTTTAAACGTTCCTCTTTAGATGCAGACACTAAAAAAAATTATCTTTTTTTTTTTTTTTTTTTTCTGACAGCAAAATTTTTGAATATTATACTGAATGACAAGCACATAATCTTCAGCATGATCCCTCCGTCACTCCACTATCTTTTATCTTCTTTCTTTTTTTACGAGTCTTTAAAATAAAATAAGACTCAAAGTTTTAAGTAAAACAAGAAAAAAATATATAAAAAAACAAAGTATAAAGCCAATATTAAGCCAATGCGTTGATGATTCGAGAAACAAATACATAAAATAAAATACTATAATACAAATTTATTTTACAAATATATGTACCATTAATATTAAATAATTTCTTTATTAAAATCTACATAAAAATTTATGTCAAACATTTAATGATGTCATTTAATTAAGAGTTGTTTGATTTAAGTTAATTAGCTTCATTTATATGGTGTTCAAACATAAGCAATGATTACGTACATATACCTGTTCACACATGTACCTCTTGAAGTAAAAATATTATATATATAGAATAAAATATCACAGTTGCCTCGTTTGTAGAGTCTGTAGCAATCGAAGAAAAAAATTACAGATTTGTAAATTTGATTACGTGAGAAGAGTAGAAAGAATATATCAAGCCTCAAGAAATAAGGATTCCACATGAAGGTTACATCATCTACACCGCACAAATATTCAGAAAAATCCTCCAACGTGGTTGAAATATATACACCCAGTCGATTGTGGAAAATTTGTAACATATCTTCTCATTGGTTCAAATTTAAGTCGTTCAATGACGAAAATACACGAAGAAAATCTAAAAAATGTATGACTTGGAGAGTAGAAATAGGAAAACGAAAAAAGTAAGGAAATAAGAGTTAACTCTGATTTTTGTTTTTCAATATATTCACGTATTCTTTTCCAGATGGAGATAATATATTTTATATATAACAGAAACCTTGAATATTGAGGTAATAGTTTTTTTATTACTAGGATTTACATGATTATAAAGCAAAAAAACATGTAAATTTATTGTTGCATTTTTAATACTTAATAATTTAGGTTTTTATATTATATTTTTAATTTTTTTAAACAAAAGTTATTCCCTTCTTTATGTAGCCAAGGTAATCTCTGGACATGTATATAATATTTATGACAATGATATACCACATTAAGCTTGTTTATGAATATTAATATTAATTAAATATTTAATTTTATCATTACCGGCACTGCAAAATATTTCGTAAAAAAAAATAATAAACAATGCATTTTATTTCATAATGCTTTAATCCCCGAGTTAAATATTATATACATACATATATAGTAAAAAATAATAAATATTATTTTACATTAAAAATATTATATTTTATTTACAGTGATAATCATTGTTGTTAAAAACTTATCAAGAAAGGAAAATATATTCATATTTTGACATCACTTAAAAAATATCACGTAAATTTTATATAAATAATAAATGTGTATATTTGTAATAAAAAAAAACACGTTTTTAACATCTCTCTCATTTTGTACAACATGGAATTCAATTTCCAGTGGAAGTTAAAAAAAAAAAAAGGAACAACGTAAACTGGATGGTAGTGGTGGTAAATACACGGATATAACACGCTGGTAGCAAACTTCCGCTGCCAGTGGTTGGTACCAACATTACAAATTTACCAACCCTCTTCCTTTCTATACGTCTCTCTCTCTCTCTCTCTCTCTCTCTCTCTCTCTCTCTCTCTCTCTCTCTCTCTCTCTCTCTCTCTCTCTCCTCACGTTGCCGCTCTCACCTCCTCACACACACAAGCACCGGCGCCACACACCCACGTGCTACTCTGTTTTGGTGTTCAGAAGATGGACCATTGCTAGCTATAAAACAACATAACTATAATATCAAGTAACTGATAAAAAATAGAACAAAATTCTATGTCAAAACTTTTAAGTATACTGCAACATATTTTATTAATATATATAGTGTCAGGAACATGGTTTATTTCTTACCTTTACGACTTGAGAGGTAATGAAATAAAAAATTAATTTGTAAAATATAATTATATATATTTTAAATTTCATAAATAATTTAGATTTGAATTTTGTTCAATAGATATTTTACTTTATAATACAGTAAATTTATTTAATATTGTAAGTTTGCATTAAGTGAGGGGTTGGGAAATTATTTTTTTGAGTTTTGGTCTTATTCAGCATCTATCTTAAAAGCATGCATGATCTTGTTAATTTTTATTCCACTTTCCGTTTAAAATCTTGTTAATTTTTATGCCTTAATTACAGTATACCATGTACGCCTTTTTAGGCGTATAATAATAATAATAATAATTGGGTTAAAAATATTTATTTTAAAGGGGAAAAAAAGAAGAAAGTAAAAAATAGTTCACACAACCCAATTGGTGAATGTAAAAGGCGAAAAAACTATACACACAAAGCATATATTCACCCAATTTTGCATGCAAAAGTTTAAGGTTACTCAGAGGGCGTGAAGATTGATCGAAATTATGAGTATAAATAACTTAGAGAAATCATAAATTTCTTAAGGTATGAAATTCCGATCGATAAAAAATATCGCAACACTTTTTGCCCCTTATTCTTATTCTATTATCACCCTAGCTGTCTCTGTTTATTACTTGCTTCTTTGAAATACAATTTCAATAATGTCACAATCCTATTAGTAAAATTATAGAAGAAAGGTAAAATAACGTCATAGTGTGTGTAAATATGTAATCAACTTATTTATAGCTAGAAATGAAAAATTCGAGTATATTACTTCTTAAAAAAAATTTATATCAATTTCAATTAACTTAATAGCTTGTTTTAAAATGCAATACATTAAAATAAGTATTATTTATTAATGAAAATTCTGAACAATTATAATTTTATATTTTATGTAAAAATATTTTTGCACAAATTTTTTCATAAGCTATACAAAAATGGAAAAAAAAAAAAAAAAAAAAAAAAAAAAAAAAAAAAACGACATGAAAAAAATATATAAATTCTTTCGTAAGCATTTTAGTATTTCGCATATCTAATAAAAAAGCACTCTCTCTTTTTTTAAAGGGGTCATTATTTTGAAATGCTTTTTTTTTTTTTTTTTTTTTTTTTTTTAGATAGTAAAATTTAACTGTGCTCGCATCGTGTTAAAATACTGCTGTAGTATGAAATAATTGTATTGCTTAATGCCTGTGCCAGGCTTATTTTTATTCATATGGAAACTTTCAAATGTTTAAACTTTAACTGACAATGAGTAAAACTTTTACCCTGATAAATGGTGACACAATAATTTCAGTCTAATATATTTTGAATTCTATTTATAAGAGTTGAGAAATATCTAAGAGGGGAGGAGCTCCAAAATTCTTCGCCATCCCTCTTTTTCTCTCTCTCTCTGTCTCTTTTAACATATAGTCAATAAAGTGAAGGACTTCATGTACCACTAACAATCATCTTGAGATATGAATTCCTCTTCCCCACCTCTTGTTCACAAAACCCAAAAAGCTATGTATATTTATTTGTAATTCCTTACTTTATAAATTTAGATGAATTTATGAGTCACCAAAGAATTTATTTCATGCAGATGACTCCAAAGAAATTTGATAGGAATTTGAACCACCTTGTTTTTCTCATTGCCTAGCCGCTCTATTTTCATTATTTTTTGTTCTGCACTGCATTATCGTGAGATGTATTACGTATTACGTAATTTTATATAAATTATATGAGCACTGGTTAAGATTTTTTGGGGATGAGCTCGTCAAAGATTCCTTAAAAAATTGAGGAGGGGGCTCATATATTGGCCATGTTAATCATAAATTTAGTGAATTCTTAGAGTAGATCGCACCCTTTCAAATATGCTTATTTATAGTGTGATATGTCCATCATATTATATACAAAACTTCAAATAATCGTATAATGTATAATAAGCTGTTTTTTTATTTACTTTTCTAGCGTGATAACTCATGAAAAGATCAAGTGTTAAAAATGAACGATACAGATGGTAAAATGTTATCTTATATTAATTTTTTATGTATAATGCAGTAAAATTATGTATCTATCCTCTTCTGTGTACACACATCATTGATAATTCTATTAATTACATTGTTTTTGTGATCATATGAAACAAATATATTTTTCAGCTGTCATGTTTTAAAGCAATGCCAGTAAACACACCTGCTCGTGCTTTGTGGGATAGATCCTCCCCCCAAAAAACAGATCCATCATAGGGTGAAGTACACAGTAAGAGGGAGGAGGGTGGAAGCAAGCAAGCGTTCCTATAACCCAACCAACCAACGTTTTATAGTGAAAAAAATGAAAACAAAAAACAAAATAAAAAATTATTTACTGACTATATTGCTATACCTTTAAATTATCAATGTTGCAAAAGGGTCAAAAAGACATTTGCTGTGTATATATAATACAAAACTATACACGCATCAACCTTTAAAAAAATATTTTTTAATGGTGAAGTTTTAATAATGAAAAAAATTGAAATTAGCTTGATGATAGCAAACACTTTGGTATTAAAAATTTAGTTAGTACAGTACATACATATTAAACTAGTTTACGTTTCACGGTTCTTTAAATCTTAATTAAGCGTTGCTATTTTATGTGATTATTTACAATATCTCAAAATAACAGACTCTATATCAATTTAAAATGCTATTAATTATAAAATATTTAATGTTATTTACTAAAATTTACTTTGCACTTAAATTTTAAAAACAAAATATTTTATTACTCCATGAATCTAAAAAGTATACTGAAAATTATTTACGTTCTTCTTATTTTACGACTTAAAATAATATATTTTTATATATAAATCTTTTTTTTTTTTTTTTTTTTTTTTTTTGCTTTTTTGATATCTTTATAACACACTATTAAATGGATAAGCTATATATCAGGGTAAAATTGAAGCTTAATTAAATTAAATTTATTACTAGTGCACTTTTGACACTTCTGTAATATATTAAATTTATATTAAGTATATTTATCACATCTTAGTGACGTCACAACATGTTATAAATTGCCTTCACTTTATAGTTTCCCATATATTATTGATGGCTCCATATTTTTGTTAGTAAAATTTAAAAAAAAAAAAAAGTTTAAATCCAATAACCAATAATAGCCTAAAGCATTAAACTCATTTTTGATCAATATATATGCATATGTAGGATCAGGTTATATTTAAGCCATAGACATCAGTCCAGCTAGATATATATTATGTTGTTTGTAATAATATTGATATTATTCAATACTATTCAGAACTTAAACTAATTAATGCCTACAGCATCATGGTAAATATTTTGCAGTTGAAATATTAATAAAATAAAAAAAGTCAAAGGTACGTATATAATGAACGATTTATGTAAATTAAAATGAAGTATTATAAAATCATTATATACTGTATATATACATCCTATAGGCTGTCATTAGAGTATAATATTTACGCACTGTGAGACTGTGAGATTGACTTCGTTGTTTGATCTTCTGTAACTTCATATCTCTTGTGCAGTACGACCAATAATATTTTACACTCACAGTCAGATGTACAGCACCATATAATATTAATTTATATTGATATCTATATTTCTGTAATGCTGTTTTTTTTTTTTTTTTTTTTAGCTTTCATTGAAAATATTAAAATATTTTGATATGTTCCTTCTAATAATGAGGATCAAAAATTAATTAACATATTTTCCTAAAATATACTTACATAAATTTATAAAAACATAATTATGTATAAAATAGTGTTTCCCTAAATTGTGGACGCTGTATAACACTTTATGAACTCCAATTTCTATACGATATGACATATGAGAATTTAAGTTCTATACTTTTGATACACGTACGTGTACGGTACGTGGGTGACTATGTTCTTTTATCAAATTAATGTTTTTTTTTTTTTTTTTTGAAATGATCACAATCTCTTCTATACTAACAATCCTTGATTAAAGTGGCTGTAAAATTCTGTTTGTTTGGTGTTGTTAATTATTAAAAGTACATAATAAATTTTCAGAAGTAATTTAAAACATGACATAAAATTCTAACAAGAAATTGATTTCATAAATTTACACCATTAAACCATTATTATATTGTATAAAATAAACAATTTAATGTTAGAATGTGTTAGTAAAATTCTATTACAGGATATTACACATGAGATATTATAATGTATATAACGGCACATACAACAATATTTTAATATTATTTTTTATATACCTTATTTGTGTATTACGTTACTATAACTGATGGCACTACCTTAAAATTGTTTTAAAAAAAAAGTTTAGTAAAATTTTAAATGAATGAAAAAAAAATTACTTGCTTAAAAGTTTTTATAGTGCATGCATCCAATCGCAAAGTTTTTTTTAATGCTCGTATTTTTTTTTTTTTTTTTTTTTTTTTTTTACACCGAGATAAAAGGCGCAACAGCTGATAATGAAAGATTCATGAACTTGCAGCTGCACTTTATCTTATCATTGGTGTTTAAGGGACAACGATTAATATAGACGCTTGCTCGTCGTCATCAAATAAAGGAATTAAGCAATAATTAAATATTTATGAGTGAAAATATACTCTTCAACTTTTAATCTCTCTAAAATACAATTTATTTTAAAGTTCATTTCAAACAATTTTAATAATTCATATTATATATTTAAATCTTTATTTTAATATAAATTTATTTTCTTTAATAATTGAAAATTCTTCCGTTTTATATTCTTTAATACAAATTGTTTAAAAACTTTAATAAAAGTTATTTGGTTGGTACACTGTCCGTTGTAACTCTTTAAGCAGATTTTAATCGTATTTGAAATTTTCGTATTACTGTTTGAAAATTTTTGGTAATGAAATTGGCCCAATCCCAAACGATTACAAAATTACATGAGGATGAGAAAGTCATCTGCTTAGCAATGTAATTAGAGAAATGTACGGAACCTTTTCTTTCTATGGGCGCAGTAGTGAATGCATGATAGCTGATAAGATAAGACTGAGTGACTATTTTAGTACTCAAACAGTTGGCAGGTATAATACAGTGTTAAAAATTCTAAAATCTTAAAAACTTTTTTATTGATCTACTTTTATCTATCAGCTATAATGTTGTAATGTTCTACCGACACACTTAATAACTTGAAGCTAGATACGATCCATAAGAACTTCAAGGTTCAATTTCTTAAACTTTATAATGAAAATGTTGCTTTATTGAAACTAGAACAGAGAATTTTGTCTTTAACTAAACTAATAACCACTAAAACGTATAAAAGAAGAGACTCAGATTTCGTTTTTATCAATAATTACTAGAATTTGCTACAATATAAATTTGAACTGTTATATTTTTGTAGCGTAATTGAAAAGAAATCTAGTGATAATTATGCTGAGGGAAATCAAAGTGCAACTTGTCCACAGTATTCGTGTATCGGTATAGCAACTTACTTGAAGAAGATGATATGGGTTGTGACATCGCAGTGATTGCGCATGCTGATATAGTGCTTGTTCAGTCGACAGTAGAGCGCGCACCGTGATAGACACGTGCTCACAACAATGTATTATTACTTCTATTTTGCTTTTGCAATTGCAACAATTGCATTCGTTAAATTTCTTAATAAACGAGAACCAACTCCAATTTTAGGAATATATAGAAAACCTGGAAAATGGTATTATTTAAAATTTGCTTTTATTTACTCAATGCTTCAATTTAGAAAGGTAAGTAATTTAATATTATCTTTTATTTTATCATTGTAAACTACTATACATTTTACAACATAATCTAAGATCTATTATATATAAATATAGTATAAGTACTGTAATAGTAATACGCGATAAACTTAATTATTATTGTAGTTAGTACAAGCAATTAAAGCCTATATACTAGTATATATACGCTTTGAGTACGATATGTATTTGTAAAATTGTTCACATTACTCAACTTCATTTTTAAACAATGGACAATTTTCATGATTATTTTATTGCATATTTGAATACAGGACCTCGAGTCAATTTTTGTCATGTATTTTTTTGAACCCTCTATATAACATCATCAAAATCGAGGGGAAAGACGCTGTAACGGCATTGTCGTGCAACGTCTTTTTCTATGGTTCATGTTAAATATTTGTATGACTATGACGTCACAGCGTTTTGCAGCACAATTTTAATGATGGTATTAAAGTTAAAAAAAACAAAAAAAAAACAATTAAAATAATGACAATATTGGGCTTGATTCAAGAAGATCCAGGTTCTTCACTAACCACGTTTAGTGTCATTCAGTTCGCAGTTATTGAGAAAACTGAATAAATTTCTGGATATATATCTCTTTCGTGAATCGCTCCTATTGACTCCATTGAGGTCCTCTATCCAAATTTGCAATAAAAAAATCATGAAGATTGTCACTTCTACGTAGTGGAAGTATACAACACATGAAAATTAATATAAAAATGATTTTTCATAGTAATCAATCTGATTGCCAAGCTGATTTAAGTCGCTACAAGAAGAATATAACAAGAAGTTAATTAATTATATAATATATACATATTATATAATATATTATATATTAATCTAAATGAAAGAGAATCCAATTAAAAGTAATTCCCTAAGATCCACTTATAATAATATGCTAAATGTGTTGACTACTTTAAATTCTGTCTACACTGACCATGATGTATACTAACGTAATATCATTTCTGTGTTTTTGTTTTAATGAAACAATGTAACTACATTTTGTTAAACAAGAGGAACATCTAGGATTAAATAAATTAGTTAAATTCGTATACCTATATATATATATATATATATATATATATATATATATATATATATATAGAGGAAAAAATACGTATTATCATTAATTTATATATATTTAATTTTATTTAAGGTTAAAAATTATAATTATCTTTAATAAATATGATATATATATATATATATATATATCATATTTATTAAAGATAATTATAATTTTTAACCTTAAATAAAATTAAATATATATAAATTAATGATAATACGTATTTTTTCCTCTATGAACGATTTGAATTAATTCTTCTACATTTGTTGTTATACAGTTATGTTATAGCTAGCTAATTATTTAGAGGTTAACCGTACATGGTAAGGTTACCACATAAAAATTAAGCCACAACTAGGCTACTGCTAGTGGTACAGGCAGGATTTTAGCATGGTGTAGATACAGGTATAGGTTATATAGTATGGCCGGACACACAGCAAGGTAGCGATGCGCGAGACCCCATGCAAACCGCGAACGCTCCACACCGACACGCCCACTGTGTAGCCACCCACCCACCCACCCAACTAACCGGCCTTTGCTAACTTATATCACTGTTACCTTGGTCAACCACATTTTAATCAATTCTGTAATTTAAAGCAAATTTATAAATTATATATTATGATATCATAATATAAAATGTCATAATTTATCAGAAATATTTTTAATGTGAAATTTGTACAAAAAAATCAATTTCAATATAGTATATAATTATGTAGTATAATATTATTCATTCAATTTGTATAACATCATAAATTAAATAAATTACTGCATATTCTGATTTCAATGTTTTGACAATAACGTTTATACGTGATACATTATGTCAATACAATTGTTAGCAGCCTTCAATGCTTATCAAAATAGCATTTGTCAAATTACAGAATATACAAGTATATAAATATACCCTTGTACGTACACAGTGCCATGTATAAATTTAGTAAAGCAGAATGTGAAAAGTTGGAAATATATTGAAATATTCAAATAAATGTCAATGTTTAAAAAATATATGTATATATAAAGTTTTTTATTTGTTTATTTTTTATTAGTAATTCCAACAAATCCAATATCATTATACAGATGTCAAAAGAATATACAGTATAGATAACCAAAATAAGAGTAATATATATATATATATATATATATTTGCTCTTAAACTGAATGAAAAATACAAAAATGGTGTTAACTCTAACTGTTTACCATAAATGACATGGAGGGATTTGTATACCTTATTCCAATGGAGCTTCAAACGTACACTCCATCTACATAAAAATATTCGATCTAGTCATGTCAAAGTATAGTCAGATATATTGTGCATTTCTTTTTTTTATTTCAAAGAAGAGATATTTATTTGAAAGAAACATTAATTCAAAGCCTTAATTTTGATTTTTGGTATGCAAATATTTCTGTTTCATTTTGAGTGTTAAAAAAAAAGGCGTACCAAAAGTTTGTCACATGACTCTTAACATGAATAAATAATGTATTAACATTAAAAAAGTGATGCAAATGCAACAAATGTAAAATATAATAATTATATGCTTAAATAATTAAGCTTTTATTTCACTTTGAGATTTAAATTTAAAATTGTGAGTCGTATTCCGAAAAAGGATCATCCGACAAAAAAAAAGTAATCTACTTTAAAATAGCCCCTAATTATTTACAGCTTACCTCTGTCCTTTATATTATAAACATTTGGTTATATCACATATTTTTTCATTTGCACTTATTTTGAATTTACTGTGCCCTTTATGTTTTTTACAATATTATTTGTTTTTAACCAGAATATATATAATGTTCTTATAAGTGATATTATTTAACTGGTAATAAAAATAATTAAAATTTCAGATATTTTAAACTCATCGTAATTATGTTTAAACAATATTATTTTCTATTTGTATTACATAAAAATCGATTTAATAATTCTTGTATATAAATACAGACTATGAATAAAATTCGCGGTGGCGTTGGCAACGAGGGCGATGATGCGAATCAGTCTGGCTATGGTGTCAAGTCTCGTAATACACCCGAGTCTATGGACTGTGCTCAACCCTTGTCGGAAGATGCTAAGGCAAGTACCTACTACCTCACTTTAATATCTCTATTCTACATGACGATAACAAGATAGTGCGGGAGAGCTGTCTTCATGGCTTGTGTCAACAAGCTGTCTATAATATATTCTCTCTCGACCTAGCAACCCTACGATACTTACAGCCTGTTTGCTATAATATATTATATAGATGTTGTCTGAATTTACTTACATAATGTTATAAAATACATACTTGCGCTCTTATATAGATTTTCCTTTTTCATTCAATATACGGTTAACATCAATAACTTATTCTTTCAATATTTTCTCTCTATGCATACTTTTTTTCTATACAAAACTTTTGAGAAGTCAATAGGGAGTTGTAATATCATTTTTTCAATTACAAAAATTATGGAGTAAATTTTGGCACTGTAAGATGTAACATGAAAAAAATAGGTATTCATATATCAATGCTGTAATCTAAGTTCATGTTATGTTATCAACATGATGTTATCTAAAATTGCTTATAGTTAAAACTAGTACGCATAAAACATATATTATAGTGGTAGAGTTTTAGAATTTCACGCTCTTCAAAGTATTGCTAGACTGACAAACTATAAAGCTCCTTTTATTTTCTCATTGCTTAATTTTCAAACATTTCTTGTTTTTTGAAGCTATTCTTATTACCATGAATAGATAATTTACCTCAATAAAATTGACTCCAGACTTGAATAGAACATTAAAAGATGTGTAACTGTAATTTGTTTAAAGATATTTATTTTCTGCCTTTCAAATCTTTTAAAATGTATAATAATATAATTTAAACACTTTTCAAAAGGCGTCACCAAGTGTCACTCATTTAATAAAAAGGAAAAAGAGTTTTGACATTAGTGACACAAAAAATTCTACTTTTTTTTTAAAATAAAACTTCACCTATAGTATAAAATAAATATATTACAAATTAAAAACAATTGAAATATTATATCATAAAAAAATCATATAAAATTGACTTCTCAAAAGTATTATTGAGAAAAGGTGTGTATATTAAGTAAAAAAGTGAAAAAATAAGTTATTGATGTTAACTTACATTGAAGGAAAAAAAATGAAAATAATATAAAAGAGCAAGCATGTATTTTATACATTTAAATGTTCCCTAAAATCGGAAAAAATCACAAAGAAATCAGCATAACTTTTTACGCCCTATTCATGTAAGCAATAAAAACATGCTGAATTCGATTGTCCATTATAGTTTGAATAACATTTTTTTTTTCATACATAACATAATCGATATTGTATGTTTCGATTTTTGTGTTAGGCTATCGATGCTGTCTATTTCAACGCTGCGTCCAAAGATGGCTTGTACTTGGTGGGCGGGACGGCCAGAAGACCTGAAGGCGTCGTCAATGGCTTTCTTTACCTTAAGGTACATAAAACGATGGCAATCTGTTGACTACAACATATATAAAAACCTATACAAAAAAAAAAGCAGTAGGGGTAACTTTAACACCTAACATTTCTTAACCAATAAGGTGTATTAAAATTTAAAAAATTCAAACCCTAGTTTTAGATTTGAAATATTTATGAACATAAAAAAAAATATATATATAAAATATTTACATATGATTAAAGTTGTTGAAATATTGAAACTTTAAAAAGTTTCAAATCTTGTTATGTATTTATATAAATATAAAAAAGGTATAAATAAAAATAAATAAACTTTTTTTATGTTATATACGTGTTAACAGCAAGATGTTTTCTAACTTATATTAAAACAAATAATGTGTTTAGAGAGATGTTCTCAGTTATTATATACACACAGTATCACACGTCTTTAATTAATAAATTTACATTATTAAGCCGAAGGACCTACAGGATTTTCCCCTGACATTTCTCACCTCAATTTCATGGGACTACCAAACTTTATATTTGAATAATATTATACATACATCATACAACTACTTTAGTATTCATACTTTAATTTTTATAATAATACTATGCATTATATTTAAAACAATTTGAAATAAAATAATATTAAAATATATTTTATTATAAAAATTGGACATAATAATATAAATTATATTATATAATATAAAACAATTGTAAAATATTTTGGGTTAGGCTGTCATCTGCAATGCATGCTTCACTCTTCTCTGCGGTGGTTCAACAGTAGGGGATGAAGGGAGAGAGACTACTACTGTAGGCGAGGTGAAGCGGTGGTAGCGGCGGCCATGGGAGAGATGTATCACGCGGGGAGGGAAATGATGTGGAGCGATATTAAATAAATAATGCTTGTGGCCGCGCTTACGGGAGGTAGCCAGCCAGCCAGCCAGCCAGCCGAGCGGGAGGGTATAAGCAAAAGCTGCTGGAGTAACGCATGCAAGCAGGCAGGCAGGCCCGCGGCATATATATATATACCACTGCTGTTACTATTGCTGATACATGTGTATATATATATATATATATGACTGTAGGTGCCTGCGGTTGGGCTGTTGCTAACACCCAAACTACCGGACACGACTCTATTTCAAAGCGAACACGAGTTAGAAAGCAACGTGTTTGGAGCCGAGGGTCTGCGGTTTGAACCTTTGGAACCTATGAAACGTTGGCGTCTAACCTATAATGGTAAAATGAAGTAAGTACTTTTATTTATTATAAATTAAAATTTATAAATATATTGGATTATTTTATGATAAGTTATTTCATATTATATTATAATATATTTTTATTATTATAATAATGTTTCATTATTATTGACAGTAAAATAATTATAAAATAAATATACGTTGCTATTTTTATTGTTAATAAATAATGTAATGATGGTAAATTATTTAGACAATAATGTAATAAAATATTTCTTTTTAGAATAGTACGAATAACATGTATTATTATACAAATCGTTAATGACAGGTCTGCTGTATATAATTACTTTAATTATCAATGATATAATATATTGGAATAAAAAAATAAATAAATAAACATTTTTTATATACATTTTATTTGTTTTGTTTTAAGCTATGTAAACTCATTTCGCCTAAATGTATGCAACTTTTCGAACATGTTGATTCAATACTACCTGTAACTAACTTCGTTGTCGTTCAAAATTTAAACGTAATTCAATTGGTATTCAATTATTTAAATTTAAAACTTGATTTTACAGCAAAAATTAGTGATCTCTAAATATATATATATATATATATATATATATATATATATATATATATATATATATATATATATATATGTATGGAGGGAGTAAATGTCAAATTCAATTCAGAACTGTTCAAAATTACAACAAAAAAAACGAAAGCGATGAAATTAATCAATGAAATACATTTTTTACACGACATTTTATTTTGACATATTTTTTTAAACGTATAATTTTAAAACAGGTACAATCATACATCTGTCATATTATTGTTTAATTATAGTTATCCTCGTGAAAGCAAATCATATATAGCCTTATAAATGTCAAAAAATAATACCTGATAAGATAATCTTATCATTAAAATTATAGGTCACTTGATAACGTTCTTTATTTATACGAGAGCAATTAATACATGAAATTATAATAATTATATACCCTATATGGTACAGTCTGTTTAGCTAATTTTTTTTACAACAAAGGGTACATTTGTAGTCAACGACAATTGTGTCTCTTTCTCCTCGTCTAGCTCAAGTCACTGCCTTGGTCACTTTCTCGTCTTCCCATATGATGGTCTGCTTGCAAAAGCAAGCAGTTTGGCGAAGAAAGAGCGGGTATGTTTTGGAAGTTGAGAAAGTGACTAATGCAGTGATTTGGACCGAAGGTTTACGAGGAAAATAAAAGACAACGGAACCTTACGTGGAAAGTGTAAAGCCTTATTTATATCAATTAATAATCTAAAGCTTTGAATGATTATATATTAGTAAACATAAGTATAGAAAATAAGTTGTTGTTTTTTTAGGCTAGTTAATAATAGACATTTGAAGGCTTTGATCCGCTACTATCATGATGATATACGAATACAATAAAACCATGACAAAATAAAAAGTCATCGAGTTATTCCTACGTGCTGGATTTAGTGGTAGCAGCATTTTGATTTACATTTGAGTTTGGCTTGTGTGATGTGAGGTGGATACTCGAGTAGCGCATACGGGCGACGGTCAAAGCAGATGCCTGTAGCGAGGACCCAGTACTCAACGGACTGCCACATATATGAGCGCGCATCACTCACGTGCGGGTGGGTGGGTGGGTGGGTAGGAGAGAGGGAAGAGAAGAAGAGCAATCCTATGTCATACGTGTCCACTCATGTAAGCTATGACCAATAACTATCATTGTATAATTAATTTAAATTAATTTTGCCTAGTGATTTGATATCAATTATAGTATTAACAAAATTATAATTGATATAAAGGATAACAACTATTAGTACACGATAGAATAAACTCTAGACTCTCATCTATCTCTAATTATACACATTGTATTGCATTTAGACATAATAATATAATTATCCATATTTATGCATCTTCTGAATTAATTTGCTTTTTAATCTACAGTCAAATTTTTAATTTTAAAAAAATATTGATGTAATTCATATAATTATATACAAATTAATCTGGATATATTACGTTTCAATGATTTTTTATGTACGTATTTCAATAGTTAGAAAAGATAGATTTTATTTTTCTCTGCTAATAATGTCGTTATGCTTCAAAGAATATAAAAGAGAGCTCAATACTCCATGAAGATCTTGTTTATACCCTACCGGGCTTATACCCTTCTCGCTTGAATACGAGATTTGTAATGATGGATATCGATCGATGTATCGATTGTGTATTATAAGGATTGTATTCAATACTAGAAAGGTATATCCCAATATAAGTTTCTACCCATTAAAGTTTAAAAAAAAAAAAAACATAAAAAACATAAAAATATAATCACACAGTGATTTTAATATTACAGAGAACTGTGTAAGTATTCCATACAGAATTTCAATTCAGTGTGATTGTAATATTTTGTCGTTTTATCCCTACTTGATGTGACTCACATCTGTGCCAAGCAATTGTAAACTTTATGAGGAGCATACCGGGAACTTCTAGACTAAAAATCATTAAATTTTTTTTAACGTTTATTTTAATATTAAAAAATATATATATATATATTTTTTTTATATCCGATACAATATAGTCACACATGTTACAAAGATAAAAAGAATTTGATCAGTTAAGTGGTTTATAGAAAGCTCTATAAAGAAATGACATGACGTCACATAGTCGTATATTATGATAATACCAAAGTGGCCAACCAAAAAATTTGCTCTAAAAAGATGTAACACACTGACATCAGACTCCAGTACTTTACATTCAAAGTATTATACATTATAAGATATTATATATTTACTTGATTTACTTGACATGTATAGAAAGTAAATGAAAGAAAAACAACGTATGATGATTAATATAATTAAAAATTAAGTAAAAAACAACATAGTTATACATTCATTTGATTTTTAAAAATATATAATATATTTTAATGTAAAGAGAGAATTTTCTTGTATTGTATTATATATATATATATATATACTGTATATTTATTATGTATATATATAATATACTTAAAAAAAAATTGTGGTATGTTCCATCTATATAGACTCTTCACGGATCCTGAAAAAACATTTGACGTTCGTCTTGATGCAGAATGGAAAAGCGAGCTGCCTTATTTTGACTTTGACACGGACATGGACCCTATACCAGTAGCACGTTCTTTCGCCCGAGAAGTTTGGTCAAGAGAGTACTTCCACACACTCAAGGAGTAAGTGTTTGCCACCGCCGCCGCCCAAACCCCCGTTACCCCCAGCTAGTTCCACGTACACTTGCCATAGCCAGCAGCACAGTCAGCCGGGTGACTACTGAATTTTTAACCAGGCCAGTATGGAGGCTCATCCACCAGGCGTCAACCGACCGAGGTTAACTCGTACAAGATAAAAAAAAAAACTACTAACCGTACGTTCATTATAATGGAAAAAAAAATCACTTTTTACTTATTATGCTACCTACCAGTTATGAAACTTCACTACAATTTTAGAGAAAATTATAAGTAAAGAGAGAGAGAGAGAGAAAGAAAGAGAGAGAGAGAGAGAGAGAGAGAGAGAGAGAGAGAGAGAGAGAGAGAGAGAAGTGAGACATGACACCATGAATCTTATTTTTAAAGAACTTATAATTATTCTTCTTGATCCGTTTTTGAGAATAGGCAAAATTTAGCCATGCAATCAAGCATTTTTCCATTATTTTTATTTCCTGTTACTTTTATTCTGAGGTGATAAAATATCACACCTTTCAGAAAAGTATACAAATTTGGATAAAGTTAGAAGGTTAAGACAGTTTTAATGAACTGAATTTTTCCTAAATTTAAAGACCTCTTTTTCTACTGCAAAGCCCTTATCGTAGTGTGTCAATTTTCATACTAAGAAAATCTTAATTAAATTTATAAAAAACAAACTGCACGTACACCTCTAGACAACATGAACTCTCACCCCTGCTCTGTTGTTTGTAGGCATTGCCACGCACTCTATAGGAGCTTGGTGAATATGAACTTATCGTGATGGATAGACACCAAATTTTTAGATGCTGAATTGGTTTTCAGTACTTTTTGTCTGTACAAAATTGCTCCAGTCAGTACAAAATTTCCAGTTTCGTCTTATATCCAGCACTTTTTACCTATAAAACACTTATTCCAAGTACAAATTTGGTACTGAAAAAAGAGAGTAAAAAAAAAGTACAAAATATTGACTCTCTTTTTTTAGTACCAAATTTGTACTTGGATTAAGTGTTTTATAGGTCAAAAGTGCTGGATGTAAGACGAAATTGGAACAATTTTGTACTGACATAAAGTACTGAAACCAATTCAGTATCTAAAAATTTAGTGTGAGACTAAGTACTCTTCTTACGTAAACTGAATCTCATTTTGTCTTGGAACTGAAACGTAGCAAACGAGACAGGCGTAACGTTCGTGTGTTCCCGAAGTGTACAAACTCACAGAAGGTGGCATCGCAGTCGGTAGAATTGGCAAGACCTTGGGTTCAACTCCCAGTAGTGGTTCTTCTAATAGTTGGATATCCACAATTTAAAAAACATGAGTGAAAAGTACACTCATTTAATAATGCGTTATAGCTTGTGAAGTATAATAATATTTTTTTTTAATAAAATAGATTATTTTTAACACTTTTTATCGATCGTTATTTTAAGTGATTAATTATTATATCGAATAATTGTATAAAAACCTATTTTATAGTATTTATGTATTTATGACGGGAAATATTAGCTATTTTTTTAACTTCGTTTTTATCTCTAGATTAACAGTTATATTATATATTTTGTTAATCAAACCCTTTTGGGTACTTCTACTTACTAATTACATACTAATTTGAAATCCCGAACCTTCCGAAACCTTAACTTGAGCGTTTCACGGGCTCTTCCAGAACGGGGGCGGCCACGGCCTTGCAATCCATCCCGGTATTTGCTTGCGACTTAGGGAAACGTGGAAACCTCAGCCAGGATGGACGCTAAAGCTTTGATCAATGAACCGGAAGTGCAATGGTTCAAAGCTTGGGGAACCACGTGGAAAAGCGCAACGATTTACACCTGGGTGGGAAACGTGTTTTTTGTTGAAAATGGTCACCCGTCTAACTACTAACCACGCTCGGCGTTGCTTGACTTTGGTGATCTGACGAGACCCGGTCAAGCGCAATGCACCACTTATACATTAATTTATAGCTTGACTATTAAGATAAGATAGATGTGCTTGTAGTATTGCATGGTAACTATATTTATATTTTTTACGTTCAAAGTTTCATGTTTACAATCTTCATGCTACACCTTGCAGTTGACAGTTGTTCTGCAATTGCCTTTATGAAAGTACATAAAGTCATCGAAATGTACTTTTTCTGAGAAAACATAATAATATATAATATGCAAAAGCTACATAAATATAAGCTTAAAAAGTTTGATTGAAACTTTTTTGATTGTACCATAAAAAAACATTTGGTACTTTTCTCTACTATATTGTGTTGCTTTGTTGAAGAGCATCCTGTTGTTGTTTTTTAAGGTAAATATTTAACCAGGCGTCACTCATGCCACTCTAGAAAACTCCATAACAGCAAAAATGCATTGCCAAGCGCAGGGAGAAAAAAATAAAAACAAGGAAATATTTTTAAAAAGTACTTTAACGGTATATAGTTATATACAGAAAAAAAAAAATAAAATGTAAATATATATATGCAAGTTTGAAGCTCAATCGAACTGGCCACAACAACAACAACAACAAAAAAGGCTTACCAATCAAAGTGTGAGAAAGAGTCGAACAAAATAAACTTTGTGTGTGCCGATGTTCGCCAAAGTTAACTTCTGTATAAACTCTGCGGTATTAACAATACACCAGGGAACGGAGGATTGTTGTTGCTACTTTTATATTTTTTACCTTTGCCGTGCAGGAAAAGCTTTTGAGTTTACATTTCATTTCCCTATTTCCTGTATTTGCGTCAATATTTAATGTTTTCAACAGTTAAAAAAAAAAAAAAAAATCTACCATTTATTCTACAAGGTATTGAAGTTCCATATATTATACTTAAATAAAATTAAACAAAATCCATTAGTGTAACTGAAAGTAAATTCTGTTTCGTTGTTATTATTTTTTATTTATATATCTCTATATAGTTTACATTACAGTGCATGAGATGTGTATTACTTCTTATATTTAATATTTGTGGCTAATTACACTTCAATAGATATTTAAAATAATTATTTTACATCAGAATAGATCCATCTTGAACATGTACTGATTGTTAATCAAACAGACAAGTTATTTTCAATGTTAAAACATTTGTTGCGTGAAATTAAGAAGCCATGTTGAAAATACGAAAAGATCAAATCAAAACCTACTCTCATGAAACCAATCAGGCAAAAGTTAAAGTAAATGACACACGTCACAACCCCAGTAAACTTAATACACTGAAAAAGAAACTATCATCTATATTCTCATTTATAGTTTGTTCACAATTTTGCTCATGGCTCTGCTAAAAGAACCTATCATGAGCCACGGTGCGATTTTAGCTCACTTTCTTAGAAATCGCACGCTTTTAGTAAATTTGCGGCGTTGAGACGACAAAATCACTAAAATCACAGCGTCAACAAGTGACAACAAGTATGGTTGCCATAAAATTTGAGAGTACGCGTGCAATATTTTGCTTTATAGCCTTAAAAAAGAAAAAAAAAATTCAATAAATTTATGTAAATAATGTACCTCAAACAAAATTTGTTATTGCGTTTAAAATAAAGAGAAAATAAAAAGTTATGATACTTTTATTTATTTTCTGCTTTTTTTTTAAGTTCAGTAACTATTTTTAAATAAATTTTATTGGAAATAAAGTTTTTGAGTCTCCAACGTTAAAAATTTTCAACTCTATATTAATTAGTAATGCCTGATGAGTGTGACACCTCACTGTAATGCATATCAATAATTTTATAAAAAAAAAGGGTAAAAAATTACCCTGAAATTTTCAGGGTAAAAATTACCCTGAACTTAAGACTGAAGGCAAAAAAAAATAAATACTAATAAATTTATTAATTTCTGCATTAAAAAAATTAATATTGTTGATGGTAACTAATGGGTGCATATTATATTTTGTTAATTCAAACAATTCTGAAGTTCTACAAACAAAATTATCAACCAGCGATTTATATGAGCAGAGAGAGAGATAATTTTATCAGTGTACGTGTGTCAGATCAAAAAACCGTGCTCAGTGCCTCACTTGCTCCACTAATGATTTGTTGGCAGATCATGTATTAATGAGAAAAAAGGAGCTCGATTCCTTGCATTTTGAAAAATAATAATAATAAACTTTTTTTTGTTATTTAAATTCTCCCTTTTTCGTTTGATGTTTAAAAACAAATGACCATCTCAATGAATATGGAAACAAACAAGCTATAGTTAATAATGGTATCGGAATATTTATTGTTAATTTTCTTCTTTTTTTTTTAAGTATACAAAATAACGAAGAGAATTTTGCTTACAAAGTATTATTAATTTAATTTATTTTGTTTTTTAATTATAAGCTACGATAAACTGTGATGATGGATGATAAATGGCAAACATTTATACATTAAAACAAATAAAAATACAATTCTAAAAGCTAACCACAATACCACATAAGTAAAATAAAATACGATAAAAAAATATAAGTATACAAAAACAAAATACCAACATTGCTCTTTTATTATGTCTCTATTTGAGTTTTAAAATTATCGTTTTTTTTTTTATATGTATATATAAAAATATATTATTTGTTTTACCAGTTCTCGCGTTTATTAGCATTACTTCAAAAGAATCAAAGGGAAAAACATATACGTTGGTTCGAGTACAAATACACAGAGAGAAAGAGAAAAAGAGAGGGAGGGAGGGAGAGAGAGAGATTGTACAGGTAGGTAATTTGCTTGATTGTTGGATTTTCAGAGCACACCAAACTCACTACGAACAGCACGGAGACATCACAGGCACTGCGACCATTGACGGCAAAGCTTTTCCCATTCACCTCAACTCTATGCGAGACCATAGCTACGGTATGTTATAGAAGACCACAAATGTGCATTAACGCCCGTCCCTTCGCTTCACCATCCCAGAAACCCGCTTACAGTATCTAAATAAATAGAATGCGGTTGGCATCTATCCCATATAATACCCTCTTCTACCCTCTCTTCATGCTTGCCTCCCCTAAAATAAAACTCAACTTACTCATTTAATAGCGATTAAATGAGTAGATAATAGTAATGGATTAATTTTTTTAAACTTAAATGCAATGATAGCAAACTAAAATTGTCCTTTTTTTTCTATTGTTAATATTAAATACCCCAAAATAAATGGAGATAAATGCAATTTAAATATGTAAACATCATTAGTGATATTGCTATAATTATTTCCCCTCTAATGTAGTTTGTACAATATGATTATACCTATCTGTATTCAAAGTTTGAATTATAATTATATTGAAAAATTGTCTATAAACAATTTTAACACTAAAAAGAATTGAAGACTAACGTGATTTTATTGGTTGGTTGATAACGTGATATTATTACGGGAGCAATATGAAATTCATATAAAATGAGAATGGGCAACTAAAATATGTATATATATATTAACCTAAAAAATTTACGAGGGATTTTGGAAAACACTTTTATGGTAATTTGTATTATTATAAGATTTAAAATGGAAGACTAAATTTTCTCCATTCTGATGAAAAAATGCAGTGAGTTCGAAATGCTGAAATGTGTGGGGAGGGGGGGGAGAAGATCCTGTGTTATGATAACTATTCTTATCACTACAATACATGGGAGGTGGGGGGAGTAAGACTTCCAATAGATCATACAAACACATGTGATACATGATGCATTACGCAACATTTACTATAGTGATTACAGGTACTACTTTTACCTTTAAAAATAAAAATATGACAATAGTATGCATTTGAAAATATTTTAATTGAAAACATATAGATATGTTTATATTGAATAATTAAATAACACAATGTTGTTGGTTGAATGTTCAAAAATTATGAGAAATTTTCAATATTAAAATCCTGAAGTAAAATTACTGTAAAGTTTCTTTTAAAGTTACTTTTGGAAAGTTTGGTATAGAAAGAAAATAATTAATTTCTGATGTAGTATGACAATGGAATATGAAATTTTATGTAGTTTCCTGGAAGTTATTAATAAGTAGAATCGTTTAGTTAGTTGTATTTTCTTCTGTTAAAGTAGATAGTGAAATATAATGCTTTATCTTAAATCAGATCTCAGATTTTTAGCCAAATGTAATAAAAACAAAGTAAAAACCGTCACAGAATTCAAGTTGGGTAACTCTACAAAATTTTAGAAGGGACAGAGGACCTGCGGCTTATCAGATGAGATAAGACTTACATTTTGTAAGGTCAAATACTCCCATCAAATTTTCTTGTAATTATCCCAACTTCAATTTTGAGGCAACAAAATTATCTTGCAATTAAAAATAATTCAAGATTACGATCGTTAATGTGTGTGTGTGTGTGTTTTTGTGTTAAAAAATTCAAGCGGAAAAAAAAAGAAAAAGAGATGTGGAAATACACTTAAAAAAAAACTGGAGTTAAAGCTCGTGAAGTTTGAAATGCGTGTAATTTGCTAGAGAGTTGGACAGTGATTATTACAAATTGGCCTGGCTCCAATATCGACAGCTGGGAGAAGGAGGGAGGGTTGGCCAGACTAGGGAGGTCGCGGCCTCGCAGAAGAGCAGCAGGTCTCCAATAAGACCAACAGCAGCCAGCCAGTGAGCCAACTTCAGCACTTTTCATGCGCCTTTTTCCTTGCTTGTTCAACAGGTCAAACTGTACATATAGTCAGAGGAAAAAAAAAAAAAAATCTTTACAAATATTTCTTTTGTCACATTTGCATACGGTATATACAACTTCTTTTTTATTTGTAATTATATCAATGTTATTTGTTGTATATCCTAATATAAAATTAGTATTCATGATGAACATTTTTTATGTCAAAAAGCAAGATTATATTTTTTAACAGTCTCATAAGACTTCAACTAATGTTATGGGATTGTCTTTTTTTTTAAGTATCATTTTATTTGCTGATGAATGTGTTCCTAATTTAGATAGTAGCTTGAGGGAGAAGGCATACTTTTTTTTTTTTTTCAATTTCTTTACAATGATATAAAAAGTATAAATGACTGACTAAATGAGTATATCATTATTTTCCAAATACGCACTACTATTTTTTATATAAAAATAATACAATAACTTTAGTAATTGGCATATACGTCAGAGAAAAAAAATTTATATAACGTTTTCTTTTTTTTTTTTAATAAATATAAAAACTCGCTGTTTTTTTTTTATTGAAGCACTATAAAAATAAGGTTTCAAAGTGATAGTATTATTATTATTTTTAATTTTGTGTAAGTGTGTATAAAAATATATATATTATATTTGCTTGGTTGCAGGTCATAAACGTGAGTGGAAAAACTTTCATCGCTATGCTCTCCATATGGCTACGTTCGAAGATGGTACTAGATTCTGCATAGGAATCGTCAGCAGCCCTATTTCCTTTTCTAGGTAAGCAATCAAGTAATTTTTATAGCAACTCTCCTATCTGCTTTTACAGATATATATTTTCCTCAATTTTCAAATATATAAAATCAATCGCGCTTTTCAAATTGAAATATGAGATACAATTAAAAATATATAATGTGTTATTAAGCACGATTTAGTGAACATTGTTTTACTAATTGTACGTCCTTATCAACTTCAATCGACAATTTATTGCCATCATTCTTTTTTTTTTTTTTTTTTTTTTTTTAATATGCCGATTCAATATTTAAATAATGCTTGCATGGCATTTTTTTTTTTCAATCTTGATTGGTTTTTATGGAGCAATAATATTGAATTACCTTGCTTCATCATTATAATATTAATTTAGGTTCATTAGTGAAGCATCAAGTTTCAATCATTAACTTAATGAACGCGATCAAGAGTTGTACTGTATATATCTACTGTACACATAATATAATATATACATATACATACATATTATAAATTATATAGACAGGTCTGTAAGTGCAAATTGTCACAAATTTGAACGCATGCTGCTGTTGGTAGTTTCAATGTATAATACTGTACCCATGTAATTATATTTCCTTAGAATGAGAAAAATCATATTTGAGATGCTTTTAGCATTGGTAAAAACAAAAAAAAAAAAGTTTAAAAATTAATGCTTCCTGAATTTTCTTTCAAGATAACAACGTTAGCCTGATTATTTTGTTGATGTGAACTGTACAATTACATGTAGTTATTTATCCATCTTTTCAACTTTGTTGTTATATAATTTAAATATAATTTATAATTAATAACCATATTAATTAATAATTTATATAATTAAGTGTTTAAATTTCTATTTAAATCTTAATTTTAAAAATCAGAACTTAATTGTAATTTTGTTATTTTATTATGGGCAAATATGATATATATTATATATACAGTATACTTATAAACAATTTCATTAATATGGTATTTTATAATTAATATCAATTACATTCCAACTATATCTCATAATAAGGATTAAAAAAAGAATTTGAAGTAAAGGTTACAGGGGGAAGGACAATGTTTTATTTATTATCTGGTAAAGGGGAGAGGAAGGTTGAGAAAGTCCATTGAGCCCTATTTCTCCTCTCTAAATCCACTCTTGCAATCCCACATATCCTAGCTATAGATGTGGTTGGTATATGAAAACGAGACCATGTAGTTGGATTGGCTTGGGTGGTGGGTGGATGGCGTGTACACGCGACGACTCAAAAAGGGACTGTGTGTGCACGTGTTTGTGTGTGCAGTATCGAGATCGGCTACGTGTACACGGCAGACGGTGAGCTGCTGGCTCTGCGATCGTGCGACCTACAGCTCCACGAACACGGAGAGAACGGAACTCCACCGCTCGATTACGGATTCAATTTCCGTGCAGGTAAATAAGCCTTTGTCAACACTTTCGTTTATTGGAGAACCAAAATTTACAGTATATCATTTTTAACGTTATATATTTAGAAAGTTATATAGTATATATATTATATTTTATATATCTACAAGTACTATAATACTAAACCATGCAAGCAAGCATCCGGCAAAAATCATCTTTTACAATATTGGATTATATCATCATAGCTAGAGGTAGCTTAAGCTATATACATATGTATACGTAACAAGCACTTGCTTTACAAATAACTACTATATTATTGTATAATTTATTTAATTTAAAATTTTATAAAATTGATTCGTTTATATCTATAATTATATTTGTGATTAAATCCATGTGGGCGGCTTAATTATATTGACCTGTGTATATATAGTATATATATCGTTAGCGTATTTTAGTAGATATCACTATATAAATCACTTTACAGTTAGTATATTGAAATAAATGTTTCAAGATTTTATATGTAAAATTATTATATAATATAGATATTATTATGTTAGATCATATTATATTTGTGTATATATATTACACACATTTGTAATTTTAATACATTTAAATTTTCCTAATTTTTTTGTCAAATAAATTATCATTCAATATACTTAATATTTTATAATTAAAATCTATTGTAAAACATGATTGATTACAGTGATTACATAAAGTGGATTACATCATACAATTTTGAATCACAACTTCAACAACTTGTAGCTTTTTATGAGAACAAAAATTTTTGTAAAAATTTTATGGTCAATATCATGAAATTATTTTTATAATTATTATATTGATCTCTACTAAATTATATAGATTACATTATACATTATTATAATACTTAATATCATATTTTAACGTATCTAGTATTTATTATAATAATGTTAACCCTCATCACTAAATCACTATAAAATCTATACATTAAATATATTTTATTATTTTGTGTATATATATATATATATATATATATATATATATATATATATATATATATATATATATATATATATATATAAGTATTACAGTACACATCAGAAAGTGTATTGTATAATACGTGCAACAATATTATATACTTTAAGTATTATTATTATACTTCATTTTCAGGTCGTCGTAAGTACAGCGTGCAAGTACGAGTAGAAGACTCCCCGGAGTTCTATATAGGATGGGAATGGGAAGCACGCGTGGTGGAGCGCATGGCTAGATACACTGCCAACGGTATCAAGGGTTGGGGTATAGCGGAGTGGGAATACAGACATGTAGAGGGTAGGCCAGTAGTAGCAACAGCAGTGGTAGCAACAGCAACACCAGTAGCACCACTAGGAGCAGTAACAGCAGCAGCAGCCACATAGAAGCTAGCCTATACTCTGTTGTAAGCCAACGTAGTAAGGCAGACCTTAACTTAATGTAATATCCGCAAGCCAACTCAACCCCCCCTATATACACTACACTACTATCCACCACCCAGGTTTCCCCTTGTACTTACTCTCTCTCTCTCTCTCTCTCTCTCTCTCTCTCTCTCTCTCTCTCTCTCTCTCTCTCTCTCTCTCTCTCTCTCTCTCTCTCTTTTTCTACAACATACAACAACATCCTGGCAAGCAAGCAACCAGTCGGGCAAGCAAGCAAGTATGGATGACGGCACGCTTGCCTCTCTACTTTCTGTGGTCACTCGCTAAAGCCGCTGTACACGTACCTACGTACCACCATCACCCCCGTGTGCAGCCACCTACTGTGTGCCTATTGCCCCTACATAGTCGCCACTACTACTCTACACGATATTAAACCCTTACTGTGCATGTCAACTTTATATCTACATATCTTTTTGTAAAAAAAAAAAAATTAATAATAATAAAAATAAAAATGAAATGTATATTTAATAATAAACAGTTGAAATATTATTTTTAAGATTAAGATTTTTTTATTTAATGATATATAAAGAAACATTGAAATATTAAAAAAAATTAATTTAATTTTACCTTTGATTTTTTTTCTTGTCCCCCTTTTTTTTTAAATAGAATTATAAAAAATTAAGTAGTGACATATATTATTTGGTAGTAATGAACTACATTTTTAAACGTTAGTGTACAATCTACTATATCTATCTTTTTTCCATTTAGTTTAAAAGTTCGATCTCCTATCGTTGTTAGATATTAGAGTTATAAATATCAATAATAACATGATATATTTTTTGAAGCTCGATCTAAAAACATACTTAGATAACCTTTACAGTAAGTAGAATTCCAATTTGCAAGTCTAAAAATAATGTTTATCATTATTTGTTATTGAAAATAAAGTGATAAATAATGATCTGAAATGTTGTTGAAATACAAGTTGTTTCTTGTGATAACATCATATTTTAGTATTATTTATTTCTTTTTAAATAGAATTGAATAAAATAATTTTAGAACTTTGACAGTGTTAGTTTCCGGATGTCAATAAAATGTTGTCAAAAACGTTATGTCATTAAGCAATACAGGCAAAACATAGATTGAAAAGTTAGCTATAAGCTCTAGTAGCTGCGTTGCTTTATTTTCCGTTTCCCACTTCCTTCTTGCTCCATTTCCTCCACCTTATACCTCCCCCTACTCTTCTTGTGAAGTTTCTGAGCAGACGTTACCACTATAACTTAGCCCAATCTTCAATAGAATCCTGTAGTCTATATTTACTAAAGTAAATTACAGGTAGAATTCTAAAGTTCTAAGACATATTCAAGTTAGTTGTAGTATAGAGCCTAACTCAAATTACCTTGTTTCCAGCAAGTTAAGAACACCAGCTAGCCTCGATGCTGTTCAAAAATACATACAGACGTACATAAAATGTAATTACATGTCTCTAGGAGTGAAATAGAATTAACTTGTAATATCGATGTGATGGTGTCGCTACTAAATGGGATAAAATTATAATTTACCTATGAAATGATTTTATAATTTACACCTTCTGTTGATTATGTTGTCTAACTTTCTGTTGTTACAATATTCTGTTAATATGACTAAAATTGCCGTGAAAGCGTTCATATAATATAGCTTATTCTTCAGACAAGTTTGCTAACTTTAGCTTCTTCAAGCGTAATATCTCCAATATTATTGTTATAACATAATGATTCATACTTATTTAATAACTAAATTAATTATTTATTTGCTACATACTATTGCAGTAAAATATACACTACAACCAAACTTAAATTGTTATATTATTTCAAATCCATGAGTTATATACTGTATAAGTCTATCATATAAGAATTATTGTTTTTAAGTACAATATACATTTGAATATTTTCAAAAACAATTTTAGTTTTTTCATTATTATTAAATTCAACTTAAAAGAAAATAAAATTCAGACAGTAAGTTTAAAAAAAAAAATATGTTCAAAAAAATCGGAATTTATTCCATTCACAGAATACCCCCCTCTATTAATGAGTTAATTTTACTACGCTGAAACGTCTGTCGTCGATTTCGCGCGCCAGCGCCGCCTTTGCCGGGGCCCTTAAAAATAGGGGGACCCACTTTTCATGTAGACCACTTCGGGGGGTACCTCTGAGCCGATTTTGAGCGTCCCGGAATTTTTTTCCGGGCCAGGAAAATTACCCAAAAGTGCAAACTCGCGATGTGTCAAAGAGGTGGTGGAGAAAAGGTGAGGTATGGGTCCCCCCATAAAAAAATCGGGATTTCCGAATCTCTAAAAAAATTTTGAAAAATGTCAAAAAATTTTGGGTTTTTCGCGATTTTTCGGAGAAAAATCGCCTTAAAAACCTCGAAAGTTTCGAAATGTTTGATTTTGACCTCAGAAATGAAAAATAGACAAAATTTCACATAAAATGGGCATACTGAAAAATTCCGCAAAATTAGGGGCCGTTTCGGCCCCCCGTCCCGGAAAAGGGTCTTTCCGGGACCAAATTATCTATTGGAACGGTGCGCGCTAGCGCACCGGTCCAATGAGACGAAATGGGCCTAAAAATCATGTGACTCGGGTCCATTCAAAAAAATTCGAAAAAAGTCATTATTTTGGGGGGCGCAAAATTTTGAATTTTCAGCATAGGGACATGCGGGTTAAAAGGGGTCACTTTCGGACCCCACAGCTCAAAAAGTTACAGAGATAGCTCGATTCTGAAAGAAAAACGCCAGCTGGGTTTGTTCCGAACTACAAAACTGCTATCTTGAAAATTTCGAATTTTGAGTTTCGATTTTCAAAATCCCGGTTTTCCGGGACACGTACTCAAAAATCGGGTGAACCAGGAACTTTTGATACACCGAGACCAAGAAAAAGTTGTGCGCCATGGTTTTTTACACCTTCTATTAAATTTTCAAAACGATCGAATCATTTTTCGCGAAGTTATGGCGCCCGAAAATCGAATTTTATATTCGCCTCATTTCCCCATAAGGATTAACCCGGGAAATTTCACCCGAAAATGAAATTTTTGAATCTCGGGTTTTTAAATTTTTTTCTAAAGCAGTTTTTCACGAGGAATCCGAATATGGCCTCAGAATTAAGCTGCGACGAAAATCAAAATTAGGAAAAAATATTGAAATTTTTCAAAACCTGACTTTTTTCGAAAAAAAATTAATAACTCAAAAAGTTGGAATTTCAGCGCTTTTTCGTGGGCACCGTTTAAAAGCCAGTAAAATTTGGCTCTAGAAAAATGAAATTTAAGAAACACGAAACCCATACAAAAAATCACAGAAAATCGCAAAGTTGAGAAATTTTGTGATTTTCGTCATTTTCCAGGTAGAGCAAATTTCCGGGTATTTCTTTTTTCCGTAACTTTTTTTTTTATTATTTCTGGGCAAAACGGTGACGGCTCCCCGCTCCAGGCTACGCCTGTCCCAGACCTACTTTTTGACGAACTTTCCAGCGGCGGGCTCAAAAATAAGATCCGACTTATGGTTCGTGACTTATGGCACGTTTTTGGAAATGCACTTTTCCTCGGCGTCCCGGAAAAAAAATCCGGGACGCCGAATTTTAGGAACCATTTTTTCTGGACCCAAATTTTGTGCTCTTTCCATTGGTGCCATAAGATTTGCCATAAGTCCCATAGGAGCCGAGATAATGGAGGGGGAAAGTAAAGACAATTTATTTTTATGGCTCTTATTTGGTTTATGTATTATATAATTGTAATAGCATTATATTTACATATTTCTCGATGCGCCCGCTGCCATAACATGAAATCTTATGGAACTAGCCTTGCCAAACTTTGATATAAGAGGCATTGGATGTACCTGCACCTGTCCTGCTGTGTTTTAAGCTTCCATCAATCATATTTCGACACTTTTAAGCGAGTATCTTTGATCCGAGCGCCATTTCAGTCCACTTTTGCATGCGCCCGCTGCCATAACATGAAATCTTATGGGACTAGCGTTGCCAAACTTTGACATAACATGCATGGGATGTGCCTGCACCTATCTTGCTATGTTTTAAGCTTCCATCAATCATCTTTCGAAACTTTTAAACGTGGATCTTTGATCCGAGCGCCATTTGAGTTCACTTTTGCATGCTAAAACCACCCTCCATCCGTCTTCAATTTTCAGCGAGGCTGCGGTAGCAGCCGAGCTCCATTGAATATGACCTATGAGTGCTGGCTAACCTTCATCTAGCCAAGAATTTTAAAACATTTGCCAGAATGAAGCAATTTCTATATGCTAAGATGTAATTTGTATATATTATGCATGCAATTTCCTATGTGAAATGCATATAAATATGAAACTATTGCCGCCACGGCTTGACAAATTTAAAGTATGATAATGTTATGATGTGGGCATGTAATAGCCTCTATTTGACAACTTTTAAGCCAATAAACACGCCTCCATCACGTTTCTTTCTATGGAAACCACTGTACTTTTATAGCATTTAGATGAGATGCGCCGCAAGCCCTGGAGAGAGCATGAATTATCACAGGGTGTTGAAAATCACCATGAACCTTCGTTTTAATGTCCTCTAACATAAAAATTTCGATTTGCGAAAATCGGATAAAAATTGACAGTTTTTCGCGGGAATTTTGAATTTTTTTCAAAATTTCATGATGTATATATACTATGCAAAAATATAGCAAAATCGACCAAAAATTAAAAATTTGAAATGAACATCATTTCCAATTATATTGACCACGCTGAGTTCGAATTTTCATGAATTTTTAGTTTCGGACCAAAACTCGAGCCAGGGGGGCCAAAACACCTGTTTTTCTTCATTATACATATAATATACTATGTGAAATGCATATAAATATGAAACTATCGCTGCCACGGCTTCACAAATTTAAAGTATGATAATGTTACGATGTGGGCATGTAATGGTCTCTATTTGACAACTTTTAAGCCCATAAACACGCCTCCATCACGTTTCTTTCTATGGAAACCACTGTACTTTTTATAGCATTTAGATGAGATGCGGCGCCGGCCCTGGAGAGGGCATGAAACATCATAGGCTTATGAAAATCACCATGAACCTTCGTTTTAATGTCCTCTAACATAAAAATGTCCATTTGCGAAAATCGGATAAAAATTGACCGTTTTTCGCGGGAAATTTGAATTTTTTAGCAAATTTCATGATGTATATATACTATGCAATAATATAGCAAAATCGACAAAAAAATAAAAATTTGAGATGAGTGTCATTTCCCACTATATCGATCACGCTGAGTTCAAATTTTCATGAATTTTTACTCTCGGACCAAAACTTGAGCCAGGGGGGCAAAAACACCATTTGGTTTTATTGTCAATATAATTGCCGTGATTTTATGCATGTTTTTATAATAAAAGGAATGTGTAAACGGGCTGACTTGAGTGGTGTGACCCGTCCCATGTAAAATTAACCCAGGAACTTGAATTTGACCAAATAAATGACCGGAAGTGGACAGGAGAGGCGGGAAATTCAAATTTTGGTCAACATTTCATATATATTATGTTTTTATGGTGTTATCAGTGTCGTTTGAGTAAACCGTTGCGGACGAACTCTGGACTGTTGATTGTCGGCTCCATGGCAACCGATTGTTTTGTTTGTTGGGCGACCGGTAAATTCAAATATTTTTAAATTCTCGCCGGCCGCAGTTGACGTTCTTCGACGTTTTGCTCAACTTTTTGACATTTTAAGGTAAAGATTAATATTGTGTATTTTTTTTTGACTTCAAACTTTATTGAGCATTGATATTTTATATTTTAAACCACTGACCGCTACCAGGTTCCTCTGATAAGCCCCTTTCGCTTTTCGGTTTCCCGGTTTCATCCGATTAAAAAGCTTTCTTTCATACCCAACAAGGCCACAGACGGGTGTACCCTCAGGGCGTGGCTGTGCCTTGGGACAGCATGCGGCAGCAACACAACCTCATACGTTTCATTTAAGTGGGAGCGCACAGCCACCCGCGAGACAGCACTCTGCCGAGTATTTCGTTGCGGACGAACTCTGGACTGTTGATTGTCGGCTCCATGGCAACCGATTGTTTTATTTGTTGGGCGACCGGTAAATTCAAATATTTTTTAATTCTCACCGGCCGCCGTTGACATTCTTCGACGATTTACTCAACTTTATGACATTTTAAGGTAAAGATGAATATTATGTATTTTTTATTGACTTCAAACTTTATTGAACATTGATATTTTATATTTTAAACCAGTGACCGCTACCAGGTTCCTCTGATAAGCCCCTTTCGCTTTTCGGTTTCCCGGTTTCATCCGATTAAAAAGCTTTCTTTTCATACCCAACAAGGCCACAGACGGGTGTACCTTCAGGACGTGGCTGTGCCTTGGGACAGCGTGCGGCCGCAACACAACCTCATATGGTTCCTTTAAGTGGGAGCGCACAGCCACCCGCGAGACCGCACTCTGCCGAGTATTTCGTTGCGGACGGACTCTCGACTGTTGATTCTCGGCTCCATGGCAACCGGTTGTTTTGATTGTTGTGTGACCGGTAAATTCAAATATTTTTAAACATTCGCCGGCCGCCGTTGACGTTCTACGACGTTTTACTCAACTTTTCATCATTTCAAGGTAAAGACAAATATTGTGTATTTTTTGTTGACTTTAAACTTTATTGCACATTGATATTTTAAACCAGTGACCGCTACCAGGTTCCTCTGATAAGCCCCTTTCGCTTTTCGGTTTCCCGGTTTCATCCGATTAAAAAGCTTTCTTTCATACCCAACAAGGCAACAGACGGGTGTACCCACAGGGCGTGGCTGTGCCTTGGGACAGCGTGCGGCCGCAACACAACCTCATATGGTTCCTTTAAGTGGGAGCGCACAGCCACCCTCGAGACCGCACTCTGCCGAGTATTTTTTTGCGGACGAACTCTCGACTGTTGATTCTCGGCTCCATGGCAACCGGTTGTTTTGATTGTTGTGTGACCGGTAAATTCAAATATTTTTAAACATTCGCCGGCCGCAGTTGACGTTCTTCGACGTTTTACTCAACTTTTTGACATTTTAAGGTAAAGATTAATATTGTGTATTTTTTTTTTACTTCAAACTTTATTGAGCATTGATATTTTATATTTTAAACCAGTGACCGCTACCAGGTTCCTCTGATTAGCCCCTTTCGCTTTTCGGTTTCCCGGTTTCATCCGATTTTAAAAAGCTTTCTTTCATACCCAACAAGGCCACAGACGGGTGTACCCTCGGGGCGTGGCTGTGCCTTGGGACAGCGTGCGGCCGCAAAATAACCTCATATGTTTCCTTTAAGTGGGAGCGCACAGCCACCCGCGAGACCGCACTCTGCCGAGTAGTTTTTTGCGGACAAACTCTCAACTGTTGATTCTCGGTTCCATGGCAACCGGTTGTTTTGATTGTTGGGCGACCGGTAAATTCAAATATTTTCAAATTGTCGCCGGTGACCGTTGACGTTCTTCGACGTTCTACTCAACTTTTCATCATTTCAAGGTAACTTTGACCCCTCATTCTTTAACATACACCCTACCTCACCTAAAATCACCTCAGGAACACGATTTTGAGGGTTTTTAAGACCTATTCTCAATACCTACGCCGCGAAATTCAAATTTTTGAGCTAATCACCCATTGTCCATTGACCGTCGTCTCATTAAAATTGTCTTTCGTCTTTGCTCTTTGCTGTCTGTCAATTCGTGTTTGGTGAAAAATGCAAGCACCAAGACCATTACCGACACCAATAGCATTACCGAACACCAAGCACCGACCACCACCGTTAGTATGGCCCCCGATTGTTAAGACAACTTGCAAGTTGTCCCCCCCCGCTTGTTTTACTATTATTATATTTTTAGTATTTTTTTTAAATAAAATTTAAATAATCATAGTTAAGGCAATTAATTATACTCATTTTTTACTTAAAAATTTTTTAGGAAGAAAAACACACTTCTCTTGCAATCTTTTTTTTTTCACTAGAAAGTTCATATTCTCTATTAGTCTTTATGTAAAAAGTTTAATTTTGATTTTTATCTCATATGGTTATTATGAACAAGGACGATGAGGAAAGTTTACATAGCGAATATTATGATAGCTAATTACTAATTACTAAGGTCAGAGCTAGCGAGAGCTAGTTTGTGTGTGTGTGTCAGAGAGAGGAGAGAAAGAGAGATAAAGAGAAAGAGGGAGAGAAGGGTTCAAATATCAGCTTAGAAAATATCCATCGGCAGTCCAACGACTAGAGTCCGTGTGGCCAGCGATGGTGGGAGGAGATGATGGTTGAGAATCTCCCGTGTGAGACCATTATCAAAAGGGGGAGGTAAAGTAAACGATCCAAATTACCTGCAGAACGTTGATTCACCGACAAACCCAATATACTCTCACAAGCAGCAGAGGCACATGCTGCAGGAAGTCATAATGTTTGCACTCATTCCTTATTAGAATCCTAACATGACCTAGCCATTCTAATCAAGCTGGATTCTATATAGTAAGTAAACATACAACGACCTATTCTTGCGTGAAACATATTTCTCATTTCTTTAAAATTATGTTGACTTTAATAAAAAGCTAAAGGAACAAATAAAAAAAATATATTCTAATTATTATTATTATTATTATTATTTTTCCGAATTAGTATTCAAATTTATTGTGGCTATTTAAATTTAGTATTCTTACTATCCATTTTTATATTAAGTAATATATTTTTAATATAATATATACAAGTCTTAAAAATAAACAATGAACTTTTAAGTTTGCAGTCGTTAGTTGTGGTGTAATATATAAAATTGAAAATATGAGTTTAAAAAAAAAAGAAAATCGAAAAACACACACAACATCATATCGATAGCATATGTATTTGAGGGTAAGTAGGCTTCTGCTAGTCGTGTGTTTTATTATGGCTATAAAACGTATCATGCCAGAAACACGGAAGAGAAGCTAACCTTGCAAGGCATAAAGAAGAAAAAAACAAGAGAGAGGTAACCTGTCTATAGCCCATTTCAATAGTGCACATCATTTGCCTGAGTTGCTACTATGGTACATTACATTTGCTCCTGTGGAAAATGATTATATACACACCAGAACTACAAAGTTGTAAAAGCTAATGGCTTTAAGGATGATAACACTTTATATTTCACATGCTTGTCTTGATGTTTTTTAATTGTTGTGATCTATGATATATTCTATATCTCTCATGTTATTAAAAAATAAGATATAAATTAAATTATATATATTGACAGCGTGAAAATTTTAATTACATTATATACATTTATAATTTTAAGAGAGTAATTAAAAAAAACATGGCATACACTAATTAAAAATTAAATCATCTCTGCTATGAACTGCCAAAAACTATATACAAATGCTAAAAGTTCTAAAACTTCTCAAATATATAAACTTACTTTTTATTTCTCACAGCTCATTTCATAAAAGCCATTAATTAAAAAAATTGCGTTATATTTTTATATATATATTTATAAGTTGGTTATTCACATCTCTCTGGTTAACTCCTCATTAATACATTATAATTTCAATTAAATATATACTCTTTTTTAGTATTAATTAATTTAATTGATTTTTGTATAAAATGAAAAGTGGATACACAACAACAAATAAATATATAGTAACAATTATCTGTATTAAATGTACCAGTACAATATTCACCTCTGAAGAGATCCGGTTGCAGCCTTGTTAATTTCCACGCTCTGTTACTTATATCATAATGGCGATTAACAATGCTGCAAAAGGGAAATTTTCAGTGTACATAATATATACAGTATAAAAAGTGTAAGAATACTTCCAAAAACAGCTGTGGAAGTGGAAGGATTTTGGACTTACTATATTCAATATAAATTTTAAAAAATATTAAATACTTGCAATGAAGTTAACAATCCAATTAATATTGGGGGGCATTCACAAAGCACTTTAACTCCTACTTTAGCCTTGATTTTTATCCCGGGTGCTAAACCAGGGGTTAATCATATAGCCCCTGGTTTAGCACCATGTTGGCAGGCTCCTGTAATCCAGCTATACTTGGATTTTTTTTTATATAAATCTGACTGAATGCCTCCTAATGTTATCTTCTTAGTCTACTTCCGGAATTAATATTGAATTTTGTTGTATGTACTATATATATGTATAATTAATCTTTTATTTTTATTTTTTTCGAGACGACTGCACTAATTGACCTCGCTCGTATACAAGGTTGCTGCCCGTTGGCATGACAACTTGAGTGGTCAAATACGGACGTTGAGATGATGACGAAGCCAACACGCATGCAAGCATTCCTAACAACTGCGTAATATCTGCAGCAGCTTAATATACAGTACTTGTTATAACGACGGCTTAATTGATGGTTAGTATTTTTTATATAATATATTATACTCGAAACTTCCTTCTTCCATACGTGAATTGTGATTTCGAGTAGAAAGAAAGCTACAGTTTATTTTCTACCATGAAACCAATTAAGAATTTTAGCTCACTTAGTCTTCAGTTAGTATGTATGTGTACAGATGTGAGAGTTTAAAATTGGAATATATTGGTAAGATTTTTATCAATGTGTTCCAATTTTAAACTCTCATATATCTGTACTCTGTAGTAACATGAGATACTCTATATTTATTATATTAATTTATTTTTAATATCACTACTCTCTGTATATATATATTTAGTTTAGTGAATTTATTTTTATAGAGTAATTCCATAGCTTGAAGATTCGTTTAATCACATTGTAAAGTCGTTGCCGTTGGAAAGTTCCATTTGCAGTCTCGTTAATCGCCATGCTCTATAAGTGTATCATAATGGTGATTAACAAGTTTGCAAAAGGAACTTTTCAGAGGCAGGTAGTGTACGTTGACATTTTTATATTATTATATTAAACAGTTTTAAAATATAATTTTGGTATTTTTTTTTACCACATGTTATCTTTACAACACATATCTAACTAGCCATCTAAGTAATTTAAGATAATACTTAATATAAAATATTTAAATGCTATAAATACTATGAAATTAGAATAATAAGAAATATAATTCGCACCAGTCCTCTAGGGAATTATTTTACAAATTATGTGAATTGAGGTAAATATTATTTTTTTTTCTTTCGTTTTACTTCAAATTTAAATTATCCTATTCATACTTTTTAGTCAGTCATGACTTGGTAAAAATAATAAAACAAGTATGATATATAAAATAACATTTCTTTAAACATATTTTGATGATTCATGTTTGTACTTTTAAATAAAAATGTTGTTTTGCTCATTAAAAGCAAAAGAAGAGTGAGCATAGAAAGATGAAAAAGAAAGAGAGAAAAAAAAGCATGTTGAGGTTTTACCTATAGTGGGTGCAGGCAGTGCTTGTCTCCCTAAGGCATGTATGGAGAGAGAGAGAGACTGAGAGAGAGAGAGAGAGAGAGAGAGAGAGAGAGAGAGAGAGAGAGAGAGAGAGAGAGAGAGAGAGAGAGCTGGGTTTGGAATAACGTTTGCCCCTTGAGTTTAGACTACCCTTCGTGCCCCACTGTGCTGCGGGCTTATCGGCCGACACAGAAAGGGAGGGGCATTTGCTGTAGAGCAGGCGGGCACGGCCAAGCTCAGCCCACATCCCATAGTGTAGTAGGTCTGTCGAGTTGCTATACTACTGCGGCTGCAGCAGCATATATGGCAGATAAGCAAGCGATAGCAGCAGAGGAGGAGGACAAAGTTAACATAACGAATTATACATCAAAAGACTTACATAAATCTTTATTAAAAAATACAATGAAAATTGAAAATTCTCATTTTTATTAATATTATTCAGATTTATTTAATATACAAAAAAAATAATGCGTATAATATTGAAATATATTTATGTCAAATGATTGGTCGCATGTCCAGAAGGTTTTAAATGTGCAACTTTTTTTTTTAAAAAATAATGAAGATTATAAAAAAATAATATAATCTGGGAAGAGGGGCGGGGATTTGAGATTAAAAACTATTTCCGGTGATCATGAGATAAAACAGACGTTTGCTACATATTAATAAACTGTGCTCGATATTGTTTTTTTTTTTTTCATTATAATTATTAAATTAATAATTATTTTTGTTTGTTTACTTTAGAATTTGTGAATAAAAAACAAAATAAATAGTTTTAATTAAATGCTCAGGAGGATTGAAATAATAATAAAAAAAAAAAGCTTTATTTTGCATTCATGTAAATTTGCCAGTAATGGGCTCGATTCACGAAGCAGTTAGCCAGAATTCTAACCACGTTTAACTGGATGGTTTAACACGTAAAACAAGTATAGTTAAACGCGGTTAAGCTAAACGTGGTTAGAAACTTGGCTAATTACTTCGTGAATCGCACCCAATTTTAATAACAATAATTCTAAATTAAATTTCATTGTCCTGCATTAATTTAACATTATCTATTTCGCAAATTTAGGGAGAAAATATATTTTTAAATTTTCTTGCAATTTAAAAAGAAAAATGTTTTTTTTTTTTTTTTTTTTTAATAAAACATGTCATGTTTAAAACGTATTTAATGTATTTAAATATATATGAGAAAATAGATCTCCCTTAATTTTATAATAAGAGAGTTTCAATGGCATTGCACACTTACATGACGGTATCTGATTAATTGACATACCTCAAAAAAATATCATATAACTAACTTTTTTCTAAACTAACAGACCTATAACGCGGCACAAAAAAATTATGATTGCATCCTAAACATGTTACATTGCAAGTGGTAACGTTTTGAGCGTTTCGGTTTATACTTTTTAAGCTGGCGCTTCTACTCACGTACTATACTGTATACGTGTATACACTACAGCAAAAATTTGCTCTAGGTTCCAGTGTCTAAATACATTGTGAATTTGTCTCCACATAAATTATTTACCTTTAATTTTATTGTGATGAAAATATTAAATTGTAGTATATGATTAAAGAAAAAAAAAAAGAGTCCAATGGATATTTTAACGAACTAAAATGTATATGTTTTATTATGTTGAGTGTTTATTAAAACAATTGGACATTTGTAATATAATATTTATATTTAAAATGTTGGATAATCTTTTTTTGTGTTGTAAATCATATAATCCGCGAGGCATATGCTGTCAAAATTATCTCCTAGGCAAAAAACATAGAGCTTTCAGGTCTGTGGGTTTCATTAGAACAATCATATTATTAATAACACAGGATTATCATAATATAATTACATATTATAATTATAAATTATTATTTATTATAATAATCCTGTTTCCTTAACTAATAAAATACAAAGAATTTAAAGCAGATCTCCCACACTTATTCTTGGTAAATATTCTTCTTCTTATAAAAATTGTACGAAATTGATTATATTGAACGTTTTCAACCATGTCACCTTCTTTTCAGTATCAACATTATTGTTTTATATATATACAGTATATATCGTTCGAATGATGTGGATTTAGATATTTTGTTGTCTCTTTCATAAGACTATAAATAAAAGTCAAACATGGTAGGCTCAGAAGTTGAGATACTGCTCATATATACTGCTCATATCTGTGTACTTTAGGGATCCCTACTGAAAATGGTACTTCTTTCATCCCTAAAGCCTCTGCAAAATACAATACATTGAAAAATTTATGTTTCTAAGACTTTAAGATTTTTTTCTCTAATTATTGTTTTATTTTTTTAAGCATTGTGTAATATTTTATAATTTATATCCTTAATTGTTATTGCTATTTAACTTTTATCACTTGCATTTGGTGCTTTATTGTCTTTTTCGGTATTCTTTTTGGATGTTTTTTTTCCTTGTAATTCAGCAAGTATTTATTATTTTTTACTCAATATGTTTTATTATTATTAATGAAAAAAGGTAAAAAATAAAAATTTCATGTCGAAAGATTGTAAGAATTCTCAGGAGTGATGTACAATAGCTTCAGTCAATATTTCCTGGAATTGTTAATTTATTTAACAAACTCCCACTTTGAAACAAGGAAAATATATCTTAATTGTTTTTATTCATTAATTACGATTAATTGTGCCCGTACAATTTTATGACCCACAGCAAGATTTATGAGGTAACTCACACACAGACTCATGGCTTACCACTCTGTCAATGGGGTGTTTCTTATTCCTTATTACTCGTATAACAGGTGGAATATAAATACTACCCACGGCTGCCAAAGTCAGCTAGTTGTCAAATTTGCTAGTAATGTAAGTAAAAAATAAAAAAAAAAATTTGGTATTGCATGAGAAACTTAGCGATACATACGATACTATTTTGAAGCTTTTGTCTGAACTTCTATTAAAGGTATGTTTCTAAGCAAATTTACAAGGTTACCGTGACGTCAAGATAGATAAGACTTTACAGCAAATTCCCAATATTTACGTCACATCGCTTCTAAATAAAAAGGGCAAATAAATATATTTTCAATTATATGTTTTTAATTAAAAATTTAAAATGCATGCTCATGTCTTCAAACGACTGCTATTGGCTAAATGGATTACATTATTTACATAACACTTTTATTTTTGTGTAAATGATTATATCTTTTTTCTCGACAAAGATTTCCATATTCAGTCATAAATGAACAAAACGTTGTGAGGTGCATTCATGTGCGAGAATTACATCAATGTGCAACGTTTATAATGATAAGTAGATAGATGGGTAGATAGCCATGCATGATGCAGAATTTATTTGACATAGCTGTTACTATTACTATATATAGCTGCCAGCAGCCATGCATATTTCATATCTCGACAAAAGAGGTGAATATTATAGCCTTTGTGTTTAATAATCAGCTTATTTACGTTTATGGTAATATATTATTGTAAAAAAAAAATATTTATTTTACTCACAAAATTTTCTGTACAAAACATAATTAATATTTCAAAATTAATAATCTGTAAAGCTAAAAGCGAAAAAATCAAATTTCATTAAACCGGTTTCCATTATTTTCCATTAAATTATTATGAAAATTTAATACCTAGGATATCATTTTTATAGATACATATTAATATAGTATACCAAAATTTTAGAACTTAAAAAAAAAATGTTTTTGTGTTTACAAATTGATTAATAATTGATTTGATTTTTCAATGTTGTTACAGCAATTATTAAACCTTTAGACAAAACAAATCAGAAAAAAATGCATGATTATAATATAGATATACACTTTGTTGTTTTAAATTATAAAATGCTCCATAATTCACAATATATTCAATATTTTAAAATACGTTCGTTGGACCTAAAAGAGATAAAAGCGCTGATGCGAGAAATTATACAAGAATCATATAAACATACCATATATATATAATATAACGAGCTACTCTTTTGACTGTTCGACCGGCAACATCTATAACAGTTATAACGGAGTTTGTTAACACTGCCCCTAGCAAAAGATATGATATTTACACCGTATTATCTTCTACAATATTGAAGGTAGTTGAACACGAACTGCGTGATTTTGGGCACAATTGTGAAATCCAATAGCAGCCATTTTGATTCACGCCAATAGGAGACGTGGTTGTGATTTTTGTCATTTGTTGTATTACTTAATTGTATTTTACGATAAGTGAGCTAAATCACATTAAAACGCTCCTCATTCATTTGTGTCTGTATACATTTGTATTTGAAGGTGAAATCTTACTCATATCAATGCAAGAAAAAAAAAGTACCAAGCAAGTATACATCATAGAATTGACATACATATATATTGAAATTTGGCACAGAATCTTGCTAATTTTATTCATTATAGTAAATTACGTTTTGTAGTATTATCTGTTTTTATCTAAAAAGAAAATCTAAGATCCGAATTTGTTTAGTGTAGAGTCATAACCAAAAGAATATATCTAATTTTCACAGCCTGTAAATTCAATTAGGGTATTCAATGAGGGTGAATTATTGTATTTGTCAAATGCGGGTGCTCATGGTTGGAAAACTAGCATGCTGGAATTAATTATCACTCTTATAAAGTAGCTACACTACTCGCCTCATAAAATTTCTCTTTTGCAGCCTTGTTAATCGCCATTGTGATATACTCACAGAGCATGGTGATTCGCAAGGCAGCAAATGAGACTTTTCTTACTTTTCACGTAATAATGCTTGAATTATTGTAGTTAACAATGCATATTTTTCCCCTCCTAACCAGAAGTGAAGTTAGGCAACTTGTTCAGCATGAAAACGGAGCGAGTTACATACACTGCTGGAAGAAAGTGCTCCATAAAGGTTGGTTTTCAACGCCATTTTAACCCTGTCACATTTTTAACACTGAAAATAGGCATGATGTTCTAGACACTTAGTAAGAGTGTATACAAATTTACCGTTCTCTATATTTTGTTTTCAATCTGCAATCACGCAGGGATGCTAATACTGGTAAAACAGTTTCGTATTTAAAATATAATATAGGTCAAAAATCTTTTTGTTATTAATATTCTCTACTTTAAAACTTTAAATAATGTAGATATTTTTACATTTAAATCAATAATTTATATCAATTTTATAATTTGTTATTTATGATACAGCTACAGTGAAACAAGCAATATATTTTAAAAGCCATATTTTCTTGTTTTCAGTGACAAATTCAACACTCTTCAGTATGCGTATATACCTATATAACGTATATTATGCAGACAGCAGCAGCAGCGGTTACACCGAGAAGTATCTTTTACCATGTGTAACACGATTCCATAAAATGAGAGGAAAAGAGAGAAAGAGAGAGAATCCGTATATATAGAAGAAGAAAAAGCGAAAGTCCTTTGAGATACGACAATATCTTAAGAGATCACGTTGCTCAAAGTGATGCTCAACTTTCTTTTAAGGATACTAGAAAAAAAAAAGTTAAAAAAGTTTTTTTTTTTTTTTTTAAGTTTAAAAAGTTTAAGACAACAAAAAGCAAAATGACAAAAGTTGTGTGCAGGTCCTAGTGTGTACGCGGAACTGTTTCATATTGTTCAATACAGTAATGTTAGCTTGTGCAGAAAATAATGCTGCTTCAGAGAGAAAAAACAAATTAGGAGAGGAAAAAAACAAACACTTAGAAGCGTAACGTTGATGTTTTAGCAGCTATTTAACTCATTTAAATTTTATAAACTAATAAATATAATAATTAATAAATTTGAGTATTTTTTTAACTATATTATATTTTGTTATAACTTTTAAAACTTTGTCATTATTTTATCCATAGCACGCATTTCATGAATACCAACATGATAAATGTTGTTTGAGAAGTTCTTTTTATATTCTCATCACATATCTATCAATAAATCATTCTACGAGCAATGAATATTTTATATTTCTATTTTATTATCTTATACTTGTTCACTTATAATGTTGTGGATCTAATATGGTTTAACCTATAGTGGAAAACAATAAAAGATGACACAATTTCTTCTTATTATTAATATTTTTTTATTTTACGTTGGTGACTGTACATTGGTTAGCACAAAATATGGAACAACAAAATATTCATTGTACAGTACGTAAGTCAGTTTGCTTATCACCTCTTTGCTGTTGGTTTCCCTCTCGATCACGCTGTGCTAAGTCTTACTCTGTCAAATTTTATTTATTTATTTATTTATTAATTTTTGTTCTTAAGTCATCTCTTGTTTTGTTGTTGTTTGTTTTTTGTTTGTTTTTCATGTCTTTCCCCCCATTCTTTTGTATTACTTAACCCAATAAACAAATATTATTATTAAAATAAATTCTATCATTTGATAGGCCAGCTTGATCGAGAGAGAAACCAACAGCAAACTGATGATAAGCAAACTGACCTACGTACTTTTATCTACAATAGATACAAACGATCTTTTGTTGTTCTATATTTTGTGCTAATACTGTATGTACAACCTTTCATCTTGTGTTAAACATCTATAGGCTATGTGTAACAATACGCGAAAGAAAGTCTTCTACTTGTGTATCGTAAGATCAGGTATAGTTTGCGTTCTTCGCTCTAAAACCATATAAAAATAATAATGATTATATATATATATATATATGAATTTTACTAGTAGTAATGCACAGTTGTTGATAGAAGTGTTTGAGAGAAGGAAAATCCACAGTCTTCATTTCAAATTAACTATTTTAACATCCGGTTTCTCATTTGTTCTGTATTTGAAACAAATAAGCTACTAAGAATGTAAATTTGAAGCTCTATATATAAAGTAGATATGTATATATAACAAAACATGACATCAAATATATTTAGATTGATATGCTGTATTTTCCCCAGATTGTTTCTAATAGTAAAATATACACATATGTGTATACGTTTTGTTTACATTAGTTGATGACTTACCCACTTGACTTCACTTTGCATTCTGTTGCTATGCCAACCTCGTCATGGTATTGGAGGGGAAGGTAAATAAGGGTAGAATAGAAGAGGGAGGGGGGTTAGTAAAAGTGAGGGGAGAATTTATCTTGACCGAACCACCTGTACGCATCTAGTCCATGCAAAAGGTCATTTCAACCCCACTACCACCCACCTTTTTTTCCCCCCTCCACCCTTTAACTATAAGCTAAGAGTTATAGTTAACGATAAAAAATAAAAATAATTATAATGAACAAAAATCACGCTATTTAAGTTTAATCTTTATACGAAAAATGTATTATCAAGTTATGTCAACAACCTTTTTTTTTAAATGAAAAAAAAAGTTTGCATAGGAAAATTTAATAATTAGTCTTCCAATTACTTTGTTCAGCAGCTTTTTTTTTTACCTTTACCTTTCATAGATATACATGTTAAGGTTTGTATGTCATTTTATAAGCTTGTAAGTATATAGGTGATGCAGGTAGGTATGTATAATGTTTGACTGAACATGTTACGTTCATCAGTATAGCTATATACCAACCAACGCTACCTGAGCTCACAGAGAACGCGAAAGAGAGAGAGATGCCTGGCATATACGTATGTAGGATATGAGTGAGTAATTGCGCACATCACAACACACGGTTGGGATTAGGCTGCCATTGGATCACATCAAGGCTGCTGAAATTTCATGCCGTTAGCATTACTTTTACCCTCATATATATTTTACAGTTCAAAATACATACTTGTAAATATAGGTATGAACTAACATACAGAGTATATGAAATTAGATACACAACTAAACATGAGTATAATAAATTATAATACAACACATCAACAAGACAGTATAGGTTATTGCCTCAAGGTATTAAATATAATTTTTATCTGCCCACTATATTCACATGATACGTTGATCGTAATTCGTTTGTTTGTAAAGCTTGATAATAATATATAATATGTGTGTGGGATTTAAATTAAAAGTCAATTTATTATCTTTATTCGATAAAAACTACTATGATTAAAAAAAAAAGAATAAACCCCTTTCAAAACCAGATTTCATTCTATTTATAAAAATTCTTAATAAAATCATATATTATAAATTATTAGTTAATATTCCAACTAATGATTACAACAAAAAATGTAATTTTATGATTTTTATGTTAATTTTCCACACCGTGACACAAGTTGATACAAATTAAATGCAGCAATTAATATTAAACTATAGCGTTTAGCATTTTTTTTTTTTTTTTTTTTTTTGCATAATCACAAGAAGTTTAAATATTTGCCCAAAGTTTTTAATTTTGCTTATTATTTTACCTTAGGATATGAAATAATGAAATTATTTAATATAAAATTGAAAAAATGTATATATGAACAGAATATCAAATACCTTGAAGGCATTGTTATTTATCAAATCTCTATTCTTTATGCTACAATTTTTCCAATACAAGTCAAATTTTAACAACAACAAATAAACTTCCTTTTTTTTTTTCGATAAAGAACAGAGGGATTGAAGTTGTTTTTTTTTTTTCCATTTTACTTTCCTCAGGCCAGTGACATGGCTGCTTGGCTTATATGCATATGACGTCACAACGTTAACCATGATATCACATTGTGGCGTAGCTCGATCAATCCGTTTTCACAGTCATGAATGTAAATTGTATTAATAGTATCTTTAACATTGTATACAAAACAACAACAGAATGTTTCCTGCATCGGAAGTTCAATGTTTTTAGATTTATTTGTATAATTGTAAGTAGAATTTTTTTTAGAGGGATTGATTTTTTACCATAAAGTTTTAGAATTGAAGTACATTTCAGTACCAACAGTAACTCCAACTCTCAAACTTCATCTTGCTTCTCCCAGCCATTTTTGTTGTAAATGTGTGTTAATATATTTTTTGTGCAAGTACTGTATAATATTATAATTTTAAAGACAAAAATAAAACACTTCAATTATACTTGCCAATTTCATGCATTGAAGTATTGAAGTTTAGCAAAGTGAAATAAAATGAAATTAAATTTTGATTAAGTTATTATTTGATGTCATCAGTATAATACCAATCTAATTAAAACAACAGTTCTAATAATAAAACATAATAGAAAAGGTTGTTTCGTATTACAAAATATTTTTTTAATTAATATCTTAATATTACTACATCAGAATTCCTAATTATCATTTTAAAAAGTACTTCCACAATACTATACAATATTCTCATATAAATAATTTAAAATTTATATTAGCCAATTGAGATTTTATCGTTGATTTGACATGCAAGAGAAATATATAATATATTATATTCTATCAAGCACCATCACTTATAAATTAATGTCAAGTTTTAAGTAAATTATTAATGTATTTACTATACTATTCAATACAGTAGCAAAGCAATTTCTATTTGATATTGTATTATAAAATATCATGTTCATTCTATTTACATATAATATAGTAATACAACATGTTACTTTACTTTTGCTCATTACTGCACATGGTTATTGATATAGTGCTCGTATTACGTATTATAGTATAGTGGCGGTATATAGCAGTAGAGTCACATCATGACAGTAGTTATTTGAGAGGGGACAGACAGACGGGGAATGGCAATATATAATATAGCATCCAGATTCTAACCACGTTTCTCTCTCTCTCAGAACATTTTACTGATCCCCATAACATACAACCTTGTTTTAACAGAATTAAAATTATTAATTTAATTTGCTTTGTATCACTCTAACTATAGTATGAAATTCATCTCTCAAATTTATATACAATAAATTTTACTACACACCTTTTCATATTTAAATTAAAAAAAAAAAAAAAAAAAAAAAAAATGTATGATTATGTTTTATCAAATTTATTGTTATATATGACAGAAATAAATTACAAAAATTAAATGTAATTAAAAATTACAAATAAAAAAATAAAAATGAAATTGTTTTAAGGGCATTGGGTGTAGCACCGGTAGTTGGCAACACTGACGTATCTTCACCATGCTAATTTTTGATCATTGCTCCTCGGAGTAATTTTTATGCTAGAGCTAAGCTGATTGCTGTAGTATCAAGATAATTAGTAGCCCAAGTGCACAATTTGGCTAAATAAAGCCTGATTTAAAGAAAAGTATTTTTTTTATATTTTAGAAAAATGCATGTAAATTTAAAAAATTACTAAAAAATACTTTTCTTTAAATCAGGTTTTATTTAGCCAAATTGTGCACTTGGGCTACTAATTATCTTGATACTACAGCAATCAGCTTCGCTCTAGCATAAAAATTACTCCCAGGAGCAATGACCAAAAATTAGCATGGTGAAGATAGGTCAGTGTTGCCAACTACCGGTGCTACACCCAATGCCCTTAAAATTCAATTTTAAATAACATGATAAGTACATATTAATAAAATGCATTACATATTTAAATTACAATTATAATAATTTGATTTATATACTGTACAATGTATCAATTAAATAGATAAATTTAAATTGATATTTTAATGTTATAATAACAAATTTTATCTCTAACTAGTTAACGTGTACAGTAAATGATATTAATATTTTAAAATTATCCCCTCTCTCTCTCTTCCCTTCATTTATTAGTCTGTCCAATCATGTTGCTTTCCACTTTAGTGTATTATTAATTAAGTTTTCCCGCAGAGATCTTACCATGTCAAAAGTGTCACTGAATTTACCTGATCATCCAATTAGTGCTATTGAAGTCAAAAAGGTATACCTCATATTAATATTTAACCCGAATAAGCAGAAGAGTATAATATATTTTTGACTGAGATAGTATTTTTGCTAGCTTTATCACGTAACTTTATCAAGGTGGAGTGTCCACAAGACTGACAGTGAGAGTGTGCGTATTAGTAAGTAGTCTGTAGCTAGCTTTTATCAGCAGCACTACTTACTTAAGGTGGGATCAGGGGGATTTAGCTTCGCACCTTACTACAATTTTCAAACTACCTTGTCACTACCGTAATTATAATAAAAAAAAATTCTAATTGTACTTTGAAATGTGTTCCCTTATTATCGTTCTATTACTTACGAAATATTGAATTTAATAATGAAAATAATTTTAAAAACGTATGTCCATATTAAAAGAAGGGAGGTGTGGCGCAGTGCGCTTGACCGGGTCTCGTCAGATCACCGAAGTCAAGCAACGCCGCGCGTGGATAGTAGTTGGATGGGTGACCATTTTCAACAAAAACCACGTTTCCCACCCAGGGGTAAAACTTTTTTTTTTTTCACTATGTGGTTCCCCTGGCTTTGGACCATTGCACTTCCGGTTCATTGACAAAAAGCTGTAGCGTCCATCCTGGATGAGGTTTCCACGTTTCCCTCAGCCACAGGCAGATGCCGGGATGGATTTGCAAGGCCGTGGCCGCCCCCGTTCCAGAAGAGCCCGCGCGAAACGCTCAAGTTAGGGTTTCGGAAGGTTCGGGGTTTCAAAGTAGTATGTAATTAGTAAATAGAAGTACCCAATTGGGTTTGATTAAAAAAAAAAAAAAAGAAAGAAATCACATAAGCGAATAAAACTCAAATAAGAGGTAATATATAATTTATAGCATAAGCAGGTTTCAAGCTTGAAATAAATTATTTAAATAAAAGAAAGAAAAAATAGTAAATATATTAAATTTATTCAAATTGTTGACCATAATATTTAGATATAAAATATAAACATATTTTTGTTCATATGTATATTTTTATTATAACTCAAGGTGTGAAAATTTTTTGCAGTAAAACAAAGTCATATTCTCTGCACCTTAACTTTACATAAGGTGAAAGAGAAAAAGAAAGAAAGAAAAAAAAATCTAGCATGGAAATATTATTCTCGCGTTTATGTTTGCACTTTTATTTCAACGCAACGGAACGTGACTCCGTGTAGTGCGCACCGGGTAGTTTGCTGCTGCTGCTGCTGCCTACTCTGTGTTTGGTTACATAAAACGAAAGGTTATACAGCTTGACATTTTTTCATTCCCTTTCTGCCCCCCTACCCCTTCTCTCTCTCTCTCTCTCTCTCTCTCTCTCTCTCTCTCTCTCTCTCTCTCTCTCTCTCTCTCTCTCTCTCTCTCGTATTTTTTTTTATTTTACCTAGACAACGACACGCCCTTGACTAACAATATGCCCATCATACTCTGATGAGTGGTCTCACCTTACAAATATGACGAGGAGAAGGCAGTGGCGGCTTCAGCTAGCGAAACCCCCTGCAGCAGTAGCAGCACCCAACAGTGAGAGAAGAAAATACGCACTCTGCATGTCAGCTACATTTACTCTTGGTGGAGCAATATATAACTCTTCTCATTAACAATATAAGGTTCATTTTGCTTTAGATAAAAATTTATTCACTATACTAATAGTGTACCTTTTACATAATTATTTATTTGCTCTATACTAATAACGTAACAGTATTTAACATCCACTCAAATTTTTAATACAACTACTAATGTAATGAAATAATCCATGCAGTTGAATTAAGCAGATAAAATTTATGCACACTTTTTTCTTTAATAGACTCCATCACATGAATCCAGAAAAAAAAGACAGTCCCTTATATTGAATTTAAAATTTTGGATGCTTTGTTTAATTGCATCCATGTCTGGTAAAAATTACCTATAGAATTCTATCAACGGTATAAATATTAACGTAAAGATATAATAAATTTTGCTCCTTCATTTCTCTGGACGCGTTATTATTTCTAATAGTTCTACTCTATTTGTTGGCGTTGGCACGCAGTCTATGAAGGTGTGGTGAACTTTTTAGTGTTGGCTTAAAGATTGGATGATCTTATTATCTCTTTTAAAATAAATCAACACTGCATCGCTCTACGTCTCTTGGAGCTGCAGCTCTATATAGAAAATCAAGCAATGCTGTCCAGCTTCACACAAGTAAAGCGTTATTCATTGTTTTTTTATAACAATTGGAGTCATAAAGTTAGTGCGAACCTAGTGGTAACTCAAGAACTATTTACTATATATATATAGTAAATATATATATAGTCGTTGGTGGTAACTGCTGGAACTACGTGCGTCTGGTGAGGATTGATGTATATGATCAACATTGTAAAATCATGTAAATGCTCTGTCAGCACCATAATTAGTTGTCAAATACTTTCGGACAAATATAAAAATATATTTCAACTTTGTAAGTGATTTCTTTCCTAAAAATTTGATAATTTTTGTGATTCTCCCCATGCTATAGGTATTGCCGTAACCTCGATGCAAAGAGCAAAATTTTCAGACGTCAGCGCCATCTCTTGGTCCTCTAGATTATATTCTATTTTATATTATATATATTTATGCTGCTTATACTAGATGATTTATTTTTTAGCTGCATTCTGGAAAGTATAAATATATTGGCCATAATAATTGTAATTATTACATATACTGTAAAGTACTATTTCATGGTCTCACCAGTTTTTATAACGATTTTTGCATAAATTTTAAGGAATTTTATCATTTTATCAATATCCTAAAATAATAATTAATTCGATTTTTGGAAAGAAAGAGAGAGAGAGAGAGAGACAGTTGATGAATTTTCTGTTCACTATAGCTTTCTTCATCAAAAAAATATATTAAAATTGTTTTCCATATTCTTTTGACCAATAAGTAATAAAATTTTGTTGTGACTATAAGTTTTGCTCGAAACTGTAACAATTAAATTTAAAATTTAAACGACGTAGATGGTATCACATTACATCATTCGTAAAAAAAAAAAAAAAAAAAAAAAAAAAAAAAAAAAAATCTTATTTTTCCATTGCATGGCTACTATAGTAGTTTGATCTTGTTAAGCGTGTGTCTAAATGGGATTTCTTGTGTGTGCTAAACTTATGAGAAGCTCCTCAGTTTTGAACCACCATATTTGACATCAAAGGATGAAATTTTATCCAGTTATCCATCTCTTCGTGCATGACTTCATGTAATTTGGCTGAACAGTAACTTTGGTCGTCGTCATCATACTATGTATTCCAGTATTTGGCTAACTTATTATAAATTACTGCATATATCATGAATACATTATAATATATACATATTATATATATATACACTATTATATGATAATAATTATTGTTTTAAGTAAGTTTTAGTATTATAACAATGTTTACATATACAATTGTCATTTTATATAGTTGACATGAATTAAATTCAAGGCATATTTGAAAGAATTAAGCTACTATAACATTCATTGAATACTTGCATAGTTTAGTTATATTAAAATAACATGGTAAGAGTACATTAAGGCCACTAAAATAAATTTAAAATTAACATGTTTAGGATGGATATCAATATTGTTGAAAAAATAAATTGGTTGAAGTTATCAACACAATCTTAATTACTACAGGAGAAAATGCTTTTAAGATTCTTAACTATGCTTTTTAATGATTTTTTTTTACGTCAAAGCTCATTCAATAAAAATATAAAACAAAAATAAATAGAAAACTTTCAGTGGTGCAATTATAATATAATGCAAATAGTTATGAAATAAGCAACAATATACTGTAATATATAATACTATAATAAATACTATTAATATTAGGGGAGAAGCATAATATATATGGTATTCACAATAAACTTAGCATAGATTTTAGCCTAGAAATTATGGGGGACATTCACAAAGCACTTTAACCCCAACTTTAGACACAAGTTTTCTCCCTGGTACTAAACAAGGTGCTAAACTAAGAGCTAGACATGGTTAGCCCCTGATTTAGCACCATGTTTAATACCAGGGATAAAACTTGGGGCTTAAGTTGGGGTTAAAGTGCTTTGTGAATGCCCCCCATTTTAGTACTAAATTGAGTACTAAAATTTTCTTTGGTGAAATCTAGATGCACGTACTTTCTTTGTTAGTAACTCCCTTTAATTTTTAAATAATGGATTTATTGAATATTTGAGATGTGTTGAAATATAGTTAGCATTAATTAATCAAGAATTCAATCATTTAAATCAGAGGTATGAAAATCGGGTAATGGCAACTAAGGCTATATGGTTAATAAGGTAGGATAATAGGAAAGCAGTGGGGAAGGAAAAATGGGACATATCTTCTTAAAATTGAATATTATCTGGGACTGATCGAGTTAAAAAGTTTGAAAACTGCTGATTTAAATTAATTGCTCTGATTTTTTTTACAATGAATCAAAAGAAGTACGCAATGGACGCAAATCATGAATAATAACCAGGTTTCTATCTCCAGCGACCACGGTTAGAGTCGTTGAGTTAAGATGGCACTATCCGTGGTAAGTGAGAAACCTATTTTAGTTATTGCGCACATTAGCAAACTGCGTTCATTACGCTTAATACTTTTAGAAATATTGTCAATAATTCATTAAAAAGTGAACTTGTCTAACAATTAAATTCTTGGTTTCTTTCCAAAAAAGTTAAATTTAAAGCTTTTAAAAAATAAAAATAAATTTAGCTATATTGATTTAATATTAGATAAGACAAAGAAAATGTTTAATTGAATGAAAATATAATTAATGGACGAAGATTGTAATTATTTCATTATAATTATGTTAATTTTATAAAATTGTATTTAAAAAGACAATGTAAATAAAAAATATCAGCCCTGAGTATATTTTAGAAGCTGTACAATATAATAGCTTCCAAACTCTATACAATGTTTGAAGTTTTACATATTCATAAAGTAAAAATTTAACATCCATCATTGATGCTGAGAACATTAAAGAAAATGTAGCAGAGATGCAAGAAGTGGATATTATAGCTTAAATTGGAGCGAGGCTAGGGTGGGTTAGATGACACATAAATTTAAATTGACCGAGTAGCAGGCAAGGGTCGAAAAGAAGCTACATGCTTTTATACGTTGCATCCATGCTGTGAGGAAAAAAAAAAAAAAAACTTTGAGGGTTGCATAGCACTCGACTAAAGGCAAAAAGTAGCTGAGTGTGCACTTTTTCTGATGACCATCGTAACTGCGTAATGGTCAGTGAAGGAAAGGCATCATTGCCATAACTCTTTCTAGTGAGTTAAAAAAATATTTAAGTAGAAAATATATTTTTTTTAAGTGAATTATACATATTAAATATGTTTTATTATGATTATTAAATTATTTTTTTAATGTGGTATGATAATGTTTATGCTCTGTGAAGCATAATAGCACCTTACGAAATTGTAGGGGAATTATATCACATTAAACATATAGAAATGTTGTAATATGCTGCCACATTTACGTTGTGCAAGACAACAATGCTGTACAATATGCACTATATTTCCACGTGCACGGACATTTATAGCTTAGTAGTAGTGTGCATGCAATGCAAGTTAGTACATGCAGTCAGTCTACCACCAGTTTTATATGCACTTCATTTAATTCAACCCTCATGCACCTCTGAATGATCATTGCTTGTATTTCTCACATCTACTGCAATAAATTCTCTTGAATTATTATTGCAATATAATGTGTGTATTTTTTAGATAGACAGTTAAGAATATTTTAATAGTTTTGAATTAATTAAAAAGCAATTACAAGTTTGTGCATACAATTATTAATTTTAATGTTCTGATAATAAATGCTGAATCCAGTTTTTTATGTATATTTTTTTAAGACTTGGTGCAATCCAGAAAATAATTATGTAGGTTTCTTAATAACCACGGTTAGCGTCCGCCTAGCTCAATGACACTAACCGCTATTATAGAAAGAAACATTGATTATCTTCATGGATAACTCTTATGTGAATCTCATTATTATTTATAATTTCTTTTTATTTTATTACTGTAAAAATTTGCGTTTTTTAATGATTATCACTAATATTCAATATTCGCTCTTGACAAGCCCAAACGTTCATTTTGTAGGCATTGTCGCAGTCAGGTGTGGTACGTATACTACCTTAAACTCATCAGACAGAGGGTAGTGTAGTCTCAAGAGAATAAAAAAAATATATTTTTAATGAAATAATTTATATAATTTAATGTTAAATTCTGACGAGAGCATTTTATGTCACATCATAATTTTCTTCTTACTAAAAATAATTTTCCTCGCGAGAAATTTTGAAACGAACGATGGGTGATTTTCTTTGTTTGTCAACTTTTTTTTTTCCCTGAGAGCTTACAGCTCGCGGCGGGGTAATGGGTAGGGATAAGGTAGGGAAAGGACAGTGGCCAATACAAGGCCTGTTACGCGTCCCAGCATTCGCTGATATGAGACTGAGGGAACCGTGGAAAACCTCAGTCAGGACGGACACCTCTACTTTTTTTCAATGGACCAAAGCGATATCCAAAGATACCTTGTAATGATATATCCTTGAGGTTAGCTTGCAAGTCGAATCAATAAGTATATAATGTCCATGTACAATGACTTGTATTTGAAATTATCTGTGGTAAAGCATACTTGGGGGCGATTCACGAAAGAGTTATCCAGAAAGTTATCCAGGTTTCTCACTAACCACGTTTAGTGTTATTGAATTAGACTGGCGCTAACCGTGGTTAGTGAGAAAGCTGGATAACTTTCTGGATAACTCTTTGATGAATCACCCCCCTTATTACTATATGAACCCAATGTTTTCATTGATCTCATATGCATAACAATATTACACTTATTTTTTTTTTCTTTTATCTTATGTTTTAAAGTAAATCAATTAAATTGTATGCGGTGCACAAAATAAACACTTATATATAATGGGTGCGATTCACCAAGAAGTTAACCAGGTTTTTAACCACGTTTAGCTTAGCCACGTTTAACTATACCTGTTTTACATGCTAAAGCACCTAGTTAAACGTGGTTAAACTAAACGTGGTTAGAAACCTGGCTAACTGCTTTGTGAATCGCACCCATTATAATAATAAATTATTTCTATAATAACGATTGAAAGATACTTTAAAGTGATAAATCAAGCAACGCATCATACGCTAGTATAAAGATATAATATGAAATATCTCCTAGCTGAAAACGTATACAAGTTTTATAGAATAACAAAAAAAAATCACAATTTGTTCTCATATATTCATTCCATACCACTCTTTGGAATACATCAGCTTTACAATAGTATCAGCATACTTTTTATTTCAAATTAACACTTGGATGATTTTTATTATAACAAATTTATATCGCGTATATAATTTTTGATATCATTTTTGAAGAGGCAACACGATGTACAACATTTATAACTTTTCAATTGTTGGGATTGTAATCAGGTATTATTGAAGCATAAAAATCGGAAATGAGTCTAGAAATATTAGAGTTACTCAACTCTGTGTAAAACTTAGTGAAGAAAGAGAAATGGTAAATTATCCACAAGGAACTTTTCAACTTTATTCAAATTGTTCGTCTCTTTATATCATATTCCAATCATTCCCTTCCACTTCGATGTTGCATAATCTGTCTCGGGGAACAAAAAAAAAAGTTAAAACGCGTAAAATCACTTCATTTTATAGATATAGCTACTATATACTCTGTACTTTAAATTAAAGCTTTATGTGTATTTAAGATATTATTTGAGAACTAATTTGTTTTCAACTGAGCACACCCTATATAACTTCCAGTAAGTATTACGAAAATTTAAGTAGAAGCTCTATATTTAATTTTTATTAATTTTTTTATTAAAATTACCTTTCATTGATGTAAATACTTATTATATTTGATAAAAAAACATATGTTTCAAAAATATACTTAAGTATAATGATTGATTGCTTGTAAGAAATAAGACATTATTTGTATACTGCAGTGAAAGCATGAACATGGTGATGGGGGTTGCCATTCACAATCTTTCACATACAAAAATTCACATATCGGTATTAGTTAAAGTTTGGAATGTGTTCCCATTTTCAACAACCTGAAAGTCAATATTTATAGCAATATGTTCATTAAAAATTTTAAAAACAAACAAACAAAAACAAAAATAAAAACAACATAAAAAAAAACTGTAAGTCTATCTATACTGACGATTCATGCTATTTTTTATATTTATCGTATATACAATATTTCATTGATTTAGTTTTATTAAAGCTAAAAAACTTTCACAGCTATATAAGAACATAATATATTGAAGTTCAAGCATCGTAATACTTTTGTTTATTATTTTAAGTACATAGATTTGTATAGAAATTTGACGAGCATTACACTGGTTGTACAATATACCTTCATTGTATTTACGATAAAGTGTACGTTTTACCATCTAGATTTAACAAATTAATAAGCAAACACATTGGACCGCATGTTGACAGAATCTCGGTTTGCATGCGGTACCTGCCATCATGCAGCACGTTATGTTTCATATATATGTACACCCGTTGACGTAACCCAACTTGCACCCTCTACCCCCCTCCCCTCCACACTCTATGTCCTCACTGCATGCACGAAGCGCGTTGCCGGCGAAATCATTCAAGCGAACTCAAACAATGTTAGGTAGTGTGTATAGCTAGACATAAGGTATGCAAGCAGGCAGGCAAGCAAGCCCACTACACGCATAGGCAGGCGCGTATCAGCAGCCCTAACACAAGTAAAGGTATGCAAACTGCTGCACAGTCAAGCACAAACAGTTGCCTATAGAGCTGATCAAGCGTACAATACGAGTATGCGAGAGAATATTAGTGTGTTGTGGTGATTATCACTAATACACGAATGACATAGGGGAATAATGGTTAAGAGCATACTATAATCTAAATATCTACGCCATATTTGAAATGGAAAACTAATTAATTGCAACAATGGCTATACATATGATAAATAAATAATTACTATAACCATTTATCTTAACATAGTAATCTTTTTTATTGCATACATTCATTAAGGTAAATTATTTATTATTTTATGTACTTTGTTGACAGGTTATTTTATTGGTATCTATTATAATATATACAGTGCAGGAATACACCACAAAAAATTATTCCCAGAATAGTACTTTTATTTAGTATATAGACTGTTGTAAAAATACAAAAACAATGAGATACAATGTATTTCTGTCACTTTACTCCTCACTGGGGATATATTACAGCATACAAACTGTATTGTTCAAATTCGAAGGAGGGTGTTTTAACCCTTTTAATGTAAAAAAAATAATTCTTTGTTGTCCAATGTAATATTTATTATTTATTATTTATATAGGTTAAAAATATTGTTATAAAAGAATTTTTTTGACCCTCTTATACTTTACAAAAAAAAAAAATATATGCAATTGAGGAGAAAAAAAAAAGAGTGTGAGAGAGAAATAGGGGGAGGGAGGGGAGAGAGAAAGTCGTTCAACGCACACTCGCACTGAAGAGCCTCGAGTCGGAATTTGTGCACATCGCTTGAGGTGTACGTTTCAGCACAGCGCTCGGCAGACAGTCAGCGGCGTCGGCAGCGACCTAATCCAGATCAAACCCTGCTTAGAGCTCTCACCATTCTCCCTCACAAAGGCAGTTAAACGTAGAGACCATACGATGGGACTCTCAATTTTTGCCATTTCTAGCAAATGTAGGGTGTTTGAAAAAAAAAAAAAAAAATTGTAACTGTGAAAGAAAAAAAAAGTAACAAATCTAAATTATATCTACAAATAATCCTCAATACTAAATAATATAACAACTAGAATAGTTCTACCTATTTTAATCCGGAATATATTTTACATTATCAAGCAAATGTAAAATACATTCATGGTTGTAAGTAGGGAAAGCTATACTAGCTCGTGACGGTTTATAATTCTGTCCCTTTTATATTATAGTACTATAGTACTTGTCTGCCATCACGAGCAAGTGTGTCACTGACCTCTCATTGTATGTAGCTCCAGTTTGCAAGTGTCTTTAGAATGTCATTATTATTGCAACGTTAGTACCTACAATTTCTACTGAAAATGTAATAACAATTAAAAAGTTATTAAATATAAAAAAAAAAATAGATGCAACAGTGTGTTTATTGCTCGTAAACAAAGAAAAAGAAACAAGCAATAAATAGCTCACTGCTTGTTACCATCTTATAGTGTCACTTTTTTTTTTATTACCTACCTTAAAATTACATTCATAGCAAAAATATAATGCAAGCATTAAACTTTGTAATTGATGATCCTTATTTTTCAAATATTTTTTATAATATTAGTTTTCAAAAGCTCCCAATATTAGTGTTTCAATTATTCAAATAATTTTGAAATTTGTCACTTGGAAGTGATTTTTGAAGGGACCAAGCAAGAGTCAAGAGCAAGAGCATATATGCACTAACTTTTTTTAAATCTTACGACACATGTCTCACCCGTTGGTTTTAAAACAAAATTTTTATAGGTTTTTGTTGAATTAAATTAACGATTGAAGTGGGAAAGAAAATATTTCCTCAGCTGCACTTTTTCAATTAATCAGCTTGTGCTTGCTGGGTGGCGAGACTTTGCGAATCTGGCCTTCAACTAACCCCCACATAAAAACTCTGAAGAGGTTCAGGTAATTGGTCTACCATGACAATTCCATGTGTACAAGGAACACCTCAAGGAGCCGTGTGTCCTGGCTAAGAAAGTTTCGAAAAAGAAAAGTGTCCGTCAAAAAGAAGAAAAAAAAATCACAGTTTGCTGCGACAGCAACAAATGACACAGAAAAATTGGAAACCTTGCAAACATGATGTTCTTATTAAATATCTAATGTACCTTTCTTGTGGCAGAAGTGAAAAATAGAATTTCAACTTTTTTTTGTCAGTCTGTTAAAAAAATAGTATAGTATTTCTTTTAAACTGAATTTTTTTTTTTAAAAAAAAAAGCATGCATTCTTACCGTAACACAAAACCATTTCCACTTTTTTTTATAACCTCCATACATTGAGACCGCTAGATGCAAAACAAAGCCAAATGTATTTTCTGATAAAAGCTATATTTTCCTCATCTGCAACGTTGAAAGTAATATTATTGCAAATGTTTAGTTTGCATTTCTCGATCTCATTTAATCATTACGCGAGCTTTTAAACATAAGCTTTAAGCTTTTAAAATTGCAATGTTTGGCGTATTTAATACTTTACATGTGTATTACCAATAATAATTCGTTACTAGCAAAAACATTCACCACAACTTTTTTTAACATGCATGAAATATACAGTATATTGTAAAACAAGAAATTTAAATTAAAATATATTTTCACCAAAATAAACAAAATTTTATACTGCATTATGATTTCAGTTGGACATAAAATGTTAATATTCTAAGCTAACAGACTTTATAATTAAGGTAACTTGAACTTAACGTTACAGCGTGGTTTCTATTCTGCGGTCAAAATATTGCAGGGTCTAGAGAATGAGATACATGTATGCTGGAACAACATGTGCTAATTGCTGTAGCCAACAAAACATACACCCCTAATGCTATTTAAGCTTAGTTAATACATGTCTATCATATTACGGTTGGATATATATGGGATTGAGTAATTTTAAAAAAAAATCGTACCTCTGAATTACAATATTGTTGTTGTGTTACATAATACTTAGCGTGCAATTGACAGCGAGTAGAAAGGAAAGGTAAGGGAGGGAGGGGAGGGGGCATGTATATAGAACCAGAAAGCTGCATTTGCAATTTCATGACACTGAATATACCATGTTACAACTTACGTAATTATTATCATCACTAATACATAAAACCATCACACCCGTACTCCCTTCCCCCCTCCCCTCACCAGAGATTTAGCTATATTGCAAACTACAGTAGCAAGTATAGTACGTTTGTATGTATATACGTCATGATAGAATAATACAGTAGGAACCAAATTAACAATTAATGCTTTTAAATGCGTCTTTAATTGCTTTACTCCATCTCCATTTCTCTCTCTCTTTCTCTCTCTCTCTCTCTCTCTCTCTCTCTCTCTTTCTCTTCCACTCCCCTTTTTCTTCTTTTCCCTCAAGCATTCTCTAGCATTCTTCAAATGTGATAATAATTTATTTGTACAGTGTTTTCTTAAGTGTTCTTCCATTTTCAAGTGTTACGCTAGCGCCTAGTATAAAAATGAAAGGAATTAAGAAACAAAAGAAAAATGATACTATATACTGTATAATATGAACACAACTGCCTCGTAAAATTTTAGCTCCACTGTAGTTTAAATTTAAAATAAAAAACAAAAAACAAAGAGTATAAATTGTTTTTACATTGTTTATATTACAACCATAAACTGTTTGTAGTTGGAACTTGCCGTTAGCAATGTGGGCAACGAGGCATTAATAAGCATACTATCAACAATCGAGGCATAATATTCAATTTGTCTCAGGCGTAATGTTTGTAATGTTACATGCTATGTTAATTTGTTAATTTATATAAAAATAATTATTAAAATAGTTATATTTTTAAAAAAAGAGAGAGAGATTATTGCTTGAACGGTATAAATGCGTTACTTTTTTGCAATATTTGACGCAAATCTTAAATTATTTGAAAAATTGTTAATCTAGCTAATGCTTATCTTTAAACTGTATTCAACAGCAAAACAAAAAAATATAATAACATATAATTGCAAAAAAAAACAAAAAAAAAAGGAAAAAGAAAAAAAAAGAGAGAGAAAAAAAAAAGAGTAAGAAGAAGAACAGAAGGAAGAAATGGCTTCAAAAGAGCTATTTCGTTTCAAGACTACAAAGTAATTTTAATTTTTGTCCTGATATTATGCACCAATGCTTTTTCTTTTGAAATTTATTGCAGTGTAGAGAAATTTTTGTCTACCCATGGCTTTTTTTTTTTTTTTTCTTTTAAAGCAACTTCTGTTAAAAATAATTTTCTCTTGAGCAAAAGAAAATTATTACACTGGGTGCAAGCGCCTAATATACAGTATTTCTCGCGTGCTCCCTAAATAAAAGTCTTTATGAGGAAAGGCTTGAAGAAAATAGGGGATTACAGAATAATCCTTTCGTAAATTTGACTTGGAAACTCATTTCAAATAATTTATCGTATCATATAAATTTTAAACACTAATTAACCATTTCTATATGCCTTTAATACGTAAAATAAATATTTTCCTAATTTTTAGTAAGCTAAGAAATTTTTTAATATTTTACATTTAACTATCAATTTAATTTCCTTGGAAATATAAAAACTAATATGTTGAAAACCTTGATTACAATAATTATTATTCAATATGGTTTTGATTTCACATAACGTATTTGTTAACAGTATAACAAGTCAATTTGAATTCAACGTCATTTCACTGAATTAATAGTGATTTGGAAGTCGATTATTCTTGTTATTGCTTTTCATGCATGGAAATTTGAAAATCAATTTAAAATGTAAAATAAAATTTACAAACTTTGTTCACAACGCTGAAACTGTGATATATATTTATAAATTTTTTTCAGTACATATATACCTCGCAACAAATTTCGTGGTAGTTTAAATAACAAGTAAATTATAAAACTTACAAATCTTGGGGTAAACTTTACTATCAGTTATAGAAGATCTGTTTAAGGGTCAGTAAATTTTATGTGGTATGGTATAAGTCAGCTAAAATTAATTCACAAATATCTTAATCCAAATTAATCTTAAACTAGCAATTGATTAACTACAAAAAGTGGGACATTAATAAGTAATAATACGCTTTTCAGCTAGAAATGTGAGTAGTGAGTTCGATTCTCACCTTGATAAAACTTTTGGTCCTTTAAAATATTTTCCTACCTCGGAGGATAACTTAAATTAAACGAAAAAGTTAAATTTAGTTAACATAGCACTGACAAAATTTTCTACGTTGTAGAAATAGTAGATACAATAACTAAAATTGAACTGCGGATGTAAAATTTCAATATTTTAATGAATTTTGTTTTAAAAAGGAAGAAACGAATTTAATGAAAAGCATCAATAATTCTTATTCGATCGAGAGGGTAAGAGACAAAACAAAGTTAGGAACAATGTTAAAAATGATTGGTTATTTATATTGAAAGTTCTTCATTTTTTTAAATATAAAATTCGTTTTATATTTTATAGACAATGACATGAGAGATTGTTAATAAAACGAGTCACAATTTTTCTGCCTTTCACAACATTAATTTTTGCTCTTACTACCCAATTCCCTTGCATATTGTGTTTATTAGTTTGTGTACAAAGGGAATATTCACAAGGAACTTTACACATATTTTAGCATAGATTTTTGTATACTAAATTTGGAATCAAATTACATTGTCAAATAGAGTACTGGCACTAACAATTTCTGGGCTAAAATGAATGCTAAGTTCTTTTTTAATAGCCTTAAATTTGTACATGTTTGTTTTCTTTAAACTAACTTCAAAATGTTTAATAAGACATATTTCATGCATATTTTTCATGGTTCAGTGGATTTTTTTATTATAAATTGAATAAATATTATTATAACATTTATAACCAATATCATAATGTAATTTCAATAAAAAATGAACATTGCCTGCATTGGTCTGTTAAATTAAATTTAATATAGCTACTATCGAATTAAGCAGACAATATTCTTTTTTGTTTTGTTCAAAGACTATAATTTTGAGGTTATTTATTTATTATATTTATTCAAAACGGACTACTGGTTAGGTATTATATAGGTAGTTAGGATGGGTTTACCAAGTATACAATAAACCATGTCGACAAACATATATTCATAGTTAAATACATAGACCAATGAAAATAATAGTAATAATAATTTCTGTACGTAAGTGTTAATTGTTATTGAATATTTTTCACATGGTAATGTTCCCGATCATATAAGTTGATCCTACCTTTTACTCATACTTTAATAAATTTCCTTAGAATTATTTCCAATGAATCTTGTTTTGTTTTACAAGCAGCTGGAGACCACACATGGCTTGCGTAATCATAAATTGATCGAAAAAGTGTAATAATTTATAGAGTTGTCTGTGTCTGTTTTGAAATTTTTACCAACTCTTTGGATAAACCCTTGAATTTGGTTACACTTAATCCGAGTTTTGTTTAAAAGAACATCAAAAATAAGTTTTAAGTCGAATGTTACACCCAGATATTTTACCTCCTCAACTGAATGTATATATTACCGTCAATTTTATAATCTTTATTAATTAATATTATTTTTTTTTAATTTGTAGAAGTAATTGCTACACATTTCTGTAAGTTGAGGGACATTTTCTATGCTGTACACCATACAAACATCCTTTCTAGGTCAGTCTGATTTTTTTTTTTTTTTTTTGCAGTCTTCTGATATGACTTTTTAGTCTTACGATAACACGTATAACCCCAACCAATCGCTCTTCAAGTTTCAAACGCCGTTCAAAGTACGAAGTACGTTCAATGTACACGAAGCTATATCGTTACATATATAGTCATCACACACAAACATAGTGAAATCACCAATCTGACTTGTATATTCACCTCTATTTCGAGAGGTTAGAATAATAAAAAAAATATATATAATATATGTAATGTAAATTAAATGTTGTATATAATAAGATTTTTAAAAAATCTCTTGTAGTGATATTTTAATGTTATTATAATATCAATCATTACTAACCTACATAACAATTATTTCATTGAAATTATATAACTTCTACTATTATATTTTTGTTTTACTATACATCAATTAATATTTAATATATATATATATATATATATATATATATATATATATATATATATTATCATGTATATAATATAATATACAGTTACTGAAGATAAAATAATTTTGCATTAATTCTTACAGTTGGATACCCATGACGTACTTCTCTAATTGTTAAATCCTTGTTATGTATATGCATACTACTGTCATTTCCTTCATTCTGATACGGCACGTGAGCACCAAACAAAACTCCTTATAATACATAATATTATTCTTTAGCATTTTCACAGTTAAAATATAAACTAATGATCTCACTAAAATAAATAATTTAAACTTTAATCGGAAAAATAATTATTATATAGTCGAGGCTTGAACTGGAACCTCTATTAAATTATTAGTTTTTTTTTTTTTTTTTTTTACACATGTTTTGTAGCAATTTAACTCGACAGGCTGTCAACAAACTTTTTTCATTGGCTTTTTTCCTTCTCTTATCTTACTTTAAAGTATAATTTTATGAGTATTATATTATACTTGGAACATCGCTTTTGAAAGTCCTTACAACAATTTTCCATTATATCTAATACAAAATTCATAACAGTGTGAAGTCGATGAATGTCACGTGCTAGCGTCAATATAAAAGTGGAAGCAATATAACATTATAACATGCTGTAGCAGCTAGCTCGCGCTTCAAGCTCGCTCTCACATATTATTCATTGACAGTATATTATATTATGATATGGTGGGTATATACGGTATATAAAATTTGAGCTGTAAACTGACAGTTATTATAATATACAATTATTATATAGATCAGATAATTGGAATTTATATACTAAAATGATAAATAGATTAAAGTTCATAATTACGAACGAACATTATGATTTTATAATTCATAGAATTCCATGCCAGAGAAATTAATTAATTATAAAATATTTGTCTTCATTCATGATTGCTATATATATATATATGTATATATATATATATATATATATATATATATATATATATATATATATATATATATATATATATATATATATATATATATGTATATAATCAAAATTGTCATCCTAAAATCATTATTTTCATTTTTTTGTGTATAATATTGGTATATTATATAATTATATATTTAATTTGATTCATATTAAGTATATATTTTTGAGGTGTTTATATAATAATAGTATTTATATCAAAACGAAGCTAATACTTTAAATTTACTTGCTTAATACAAGCCTTTATTATGGCCTGTAAGATGAAAAGAAAGAAAAAATCGAATGTGGCAAAATTTATTGAACACCTGTGGATATTATGATAAGAGAGAGACTAATTTAAAAAGCAATAGTTGGCACAGCTTGAAAACATATTCAATTTGTAAACACTCATTCTTAAAATTTATCATTTTTATACGTAAAACAAAAACATGCGCCAAAATAGCGCAAATTAAACATAAACAACTAAAAAAAATATATACATAACGTCGTATTGAATCGTCAGTACACAATGACATTTTACTACGGCGATTTTTTATTTTATTTTGTCATGACGAAATATCATGGGAACAAGTAATAAGTAATCATTATAATAAAAAAGTTACTTACCTAATAAAAGAGCACAAGTAAAAATAAAGATGGTAAAATTGCGGTAACTCTTCATGATGAAATTATTAAGAAATAATTCACGGCAACCAATAATCTCATTACGATTTAATTGTTCATTTAAGTTGAAATAGTCCAAGTTAGTTGTAAAGATGCTTCCGTCTCGGCGTGCTGATCCTTTCGTCCTTCCTTCCGTCCGTTTGTTCGCCGTCCGTCGCTGCTGGCGGTCCGAGCGCACTAGACACGGTTTGCTGCGTGCACATGGGGTCATGTTGTTGGCGCCCCCTCCACCCGCCAGTCAGCCAGTCCGCCCGCGCACGCCCGAGTCGCACAGGCGCGATGGATGCCACCATGCCACGCCGCCGCTCCGCCTCGCCTCGCCTCGTTCAACTCCAAAAAGTAAGCAGCCAAAACTCATGAACGATACTGCATGGCTGGCATCTTTGGAGAAACACGTAAACTACGGGTGTCAGAAAGAAACTTATAGTAGTTTTTTTTTATCATTATTCAGTTTGACTAAAATTTCAATGATACGTTTACATAATTTTAAAATACAAAACACGTTGTAATATCTTAATTAAAATGCAAATGACTTTGAAAAACATTTATGAGTTTTTGTGTTATTTCGTGTTGATAGAATCTTCCCAAGAAGGATAGAATTATACATTTTAAGGGTTGGTGGTTGGTTATTGTATACATTTTATATACATATGACATTCAAACGCCCATGATTGAAGAAGATTGCTTTCTTCCGCTATAATATACATCTCCCTAAATCCATCACTTAAAGAGAACGATGCTTAAAAATTAAAGCACGCGTGAAAAAGTGCGGGGAAAATATAACTAACAAAATAAATAGCTTAACATTTTACATTAGTTGATACTTATGCATGCAATGTCGTAATCAATAGAAAAAGTACTTTAAATTGCATGCAGTGCATATAGTACTTGGACTAAACTATATACAGTGAACAATAGAAAACACTAGAAAAGGATTTAGAGTTAAGAGGAAGCTATAATAATATGTATAGCTATTAGTGCTATTACTAGCTAAAAACAAGTGAGGCAACAGATGAAGTAAAGATTAAACGATGCACATGCATGCGGTCAGGAATTGAATGTGTATAATTACTCCATCAGTATACATATACACACACACACACACACACGCATGAACATAATTTTATCTTTACTTATGAAGAAACATTTAAATGTTTGGGAGAAATAGATTTTATCTCTATATCCCATGCTGCACTAGGCTGTTGTAATCGAATAGAGAGAAAGTGAACTATAATATATATATATATATATATATATAATATATATATTATATGTATGCACCCTCTCATAAGTATCTATGAGCCCATATTATATTTTTTATTTGAACTAAGAGAAAATGGTTGAAATTTTTAAACGATAATTATTCACGGGTGAGGACAGTAAGGTACGCTGTGTTTGGTGTTTTTGGAGAACTCAGCATGGCATGGAAAAAAATATAAATGGGAAGTATACACAGGAGCGATTCACGAAATAGTTATCCAGATTTTTTTTTTCTTTTTAAAGGATACACCCCTAAGAGCTTACAGCTCGCGGCGAGGTAATGGGTAGGGAAAGGATGGCGGTCACGGCCTGTCACGCGTCCCAGCATTTGCTGAGGTGAGACTGAGGGAACCGTAGAAAACCTCAGTCAGGACGGACGCCTCTACTTTTTATCAATGGACCAAAGTGATGTCCAAAGCCTGGGGGAACTACACACAAGTTATCCAGGTTTCTCACTAACCGCGCGTGGTTAGCGCCAGCCTAATTCAATTACACTATTGAATTCATCATGACTACGCTAGCCCCCGCATCAACAAAACAACAAAAAGTCTCTCGAGCATATCCAGCAAACTTCGTCAAAGTTTTGTAAAAAAGTTCACATGCCAAAAAAAAAAAAAAAAAACAATGTTAATAATTGACTAGCTACCACAAGGCTGTTTATATTGCTCACTGTTCCAATCATAAGATGCCATTGCTGGAAAAGAGACTTGAAATAAATTATGTATTGTTTTAAAAAAAAAATTATTAAACCATAATGTGAATGCACATGTGACATTTTTTGTGTGAAGTAAATTTGTATGTATACCACAACGTTAACTTAGACAACAGCAGCTCTTTGCTGTCGAAACTTGCACTACCAATGTACCAAAATTTGCATATATGGCAAGGGTGCAGACACGGTGTAATCAACTTAATGTGTCACCTTTATTTAACATTTTTAATTTAAGCTATAAACAGCTTAAAGTAGAGTCAGCGAGTTGAGTGCGCAGTGCATGACGGGAATGACGTCACGCACTATATATGTGCATACGAAAAAGTTACGTCGGCTCCTCAAAAGCTGCGCAGTAGAAATTTATGCAAGTTGCGCAATACGAGCATCTGCTGAAGTTATATAGTGTTGTTGATCCCGTTGATCCAGTCAGCTGTTAACCCGTAGACCGCAACATTTGAAATGAAAATTTTCCTCGGATTTTGGTATTGTATCAGAATTTTCTCAAAATTTTTATGAAGGGCTAATAAAAGTTATGACACTTTCTGATTCACCATAATATGTTCTATCTTAGAATATTTTTTAAACACATTTTACGGGAGATTGCGAAAGAAATTAAAGTTCGAATAAAAAAGAAGCCACGTTTTTCGAGCGTTAGCATGGAGTAGATGGACGAAGTCATCGACTTTTAGACCCAAATGCTCAGAATTTTTACGAAGGACGGTCTCAACTGATTTCAGATGCTTATTTATGGTGCTCCAAAGTAACTTTTTACATGCAAGAGAATGAGCTTTACCATCGGTCAATTTTTCGCTCACTCTACTTTAAGGATGTGTTAAGTTATAAGGATATTTCCTTATATTATAAGAAATATAATATTTTCATAGTAATAATTTGATTACAATGAATTAATCAATGTGACTTAATTACATTTGATTAATAAATTGATATATTATTATGATTATACCCTGTGTTGTACGTATTAGTTTATAGATTTTCATTTCTACTGTATATGTATAATGTTTGTCGTATTCTATTTTATGTTTTAGGATTGTAACTATTATAATATTATGTATCCATCGATGTATTTTTTCTGCATTGGATTCAATAAAAAAATCAAATCAAATTAGTGAGAAACGTGGATAACTCTCTTTGGGAGTTCCTTCCGTTTAAAGGCAAAACTTCCTTGTAGAAAATTTTCAAGCTTAAAAATTATACTGTGCAATTTTTCTTCCTTGTTTTTTTTTTTTTTATATATATATACTGCAGACAACGGAATAATACTTGTATATCAAATATCTTTGGGTCTATATACTTTAGAATATATTTTATTCTAAAGCTTTAGATTTTTGTGAATGTTGTGTCTTTGTATTTTGATCACGTTCATGATTATGCCACTTTCCCGTGTAGTGCCTGGCCTGTAGCTACCCTTCCATCGCCAACACGGCTGTGTGTGTGTTATGTGGCTTGTGGCCAACGCACAAATGTTGGATTCGCGCGTGGTTTAATGTTATATATACATAGTAAATTCAAGCACAGTGTACTTGGACTATAACGACACATAATAAATATAATAATTGAATTTACTATTTGTACACAAATTTGTATATGAATTAAATAAATAATTATATTATATATTTTTATAATATATATTTTATTATTCAGGTGTATCTTTCCTCTTGCACTGTTCTGAATATATATAAATATAAAATTTGAATTAGAAAAAATACAATTAACATAGAGCTTTGTTCTTTTTTTATTATAAATATATAGTATATATACATATATATATATATATATATATATATATATATATATATATATATATATATATATATATGTATATTTTTTAATTAGACAAAGAAAATATTTGCCTGTTTCTGTTAATTATATGTTAAGGCAGCATATTTTTTTTTATCAAGACATACGCATTTTTAATTATTTGCATCATTAAATTGTGATGAAAAATGATGAAACATAATAATGAGGAATTTGCATGCGTGAATCTGATTGGCTTAATCGAAAGAGGGGGCTGAGAAATACATGTGTGAATTTTATGCGAATTTTTTGAGCACTGCAAGTATGCTCAAATGCATATTTAAAAGATGCACTTTACCTGGAGGCGATGGCGCATCGCCAGTGACGTCATCGCTATGTCAGGTTCGGTTCACTATAGATATGCATACCTGTACGCACCTGCATAACAGGTAGCCAATCAAAAACAATCTAGCCAAAATTCAAAATTTCAAATGCCTAGCCTATTAGTTTTAAAACTTAAAAAATGCACATTATTCCATATACGCGTATTGTAAAAACACACTGGGAGATAAGTAATATTACAAACGTACCTTTCATCATATTTAAATAATAGAAATTGTTTCGCAAATAGTTTCATTTAATTGAAGAGAAGATGCAATCGATGCAATATCAAGTCCTGCCACCAACTTTTCTGTTTAAATTATTGGCGATTATTGGCGCGTCATGCATCAATCAGCCAATAAAAATGTGTAAATTTATCATACTGGACTCCTTCCGTATCTGCTGATTATCTATTGATTTATTTTATTAAACCTAAAACTGAGCCTCTTTTCTTATCTACGAAGATAGTAGGATGCCGTAGGATTCAATATTTAAATTTATTAAGACCCTTGAATCATAATTTATCAATGTCTTTTCAACCCCCTGTTTGCTGCTGCTGAAACCAGAAACGGAAGGATTGAAAAATAAATACAGTTTTAATTTCAACATTTCTATAACGCCTGTACGTGGTCGAGTGGAAAAGCACTCGTCTTCCATGCAAGAGGTGAAGAGTTCAAATCTCCTCTGGTTCATTTTACATTTTTAGTAGCACGAAGAATTAATTCAAACGTACGGGGTAAAATAATCTTATTTTTTCTTACAATATAATCATGTTATACTATTATAAGTCACACTTTTTCATTTAAATACGCACTTACAAAAACTTTGCAAAAAAAAAAAAAAAAAAAAAAAAAAAAAAACCAAACAAAAAAAGCGTTTCATTCAATGATAGAAAAATTAATAAGAAATTATAAACAAAACTTTTTTTACCCCGTTTGAGTTAAAAATATGAAATAAACTTCTTCGTGCTACTAAAAATGTAAACTGAACCGGGGGAGATTTGAACCCTTCACCTCTTGCATGGAAGGCGAGCGCTTTTCCACTCGACCACATATAGGCGTGTTGGAAAAGTTGAAATTAAAACTGTATTTATTTTTCAATCCTTCCGTTACTGGTTTCAGCAGCAGCAAACAGGGGGTTGAAAAGACATTGATAAATTATGATTCAAGGGTCTTAATAAATTTAAATATTAAGTCCTACGGCATCCTACTATCTTCGTAGATAAGAAAAGAGGCTCAGTTTTAGGTTTAATAAAATAAATCAATAGATAATCAGCAGATACGGAAGGAGTCCAGTATGATAAATTTACACATTTTTATTGGCTGATTGATGCATGACGCGCCAATAATCGCCAATAATTTAAACAGAAAAGTTGGTGGCAGGACTTGATATTGCATCGATTGCATCTTCTCTTCAGTTAAATGAAACTATTTGCGAAACAATTTCTATTATTTAAATATGATGAAAGGTACGTTTGTAATATTACTTATCTCCCAGTGTGTTTTTACAGTACGCGTATATGGAATAATGTGCATTTTTTAAGTTTTAAAACTAATAGGCTAGGCATTTGAAATTTTGAATTTTGGCTAGATTGTTTTTGATTGGCTACCTGTTATGCAGGTGCGTACAGGTATGCATATCTATAGTGAACCGAACCTGACATAGCGATGACGTCACTGGCGATGCGCCATCGCCTCCAGGTAAAGTGCATCTTTTAAATATGCATTTGAGCATACTTGCAGTGCTCAAAAAATTCGCATAAAATTCACACATGTATTTCTCAGCCCCCTCTTTCGATTAAGCCAATCAGATTCACGCATGCAAATTCCTCATTGTGTTTGTATAGTTGTGGTTAAGTATATTTTTTTTACCTACATTAGTATATTTAGTTAAAAAAATGAACATTTGCCATTTTATTTGGATAAGGTCTGTTGGGTTGGCCATATATATATATATATATACATACATGGCCAACCCCCCTCCCCTTCCATCCTCCATCCCCCACCATCCTCCCGCCTGTGACGGCCGCTGCCCCCGACGGCACAGCATAATAAATATAATATTATAACAAAAAAATCCTAGCTCTCCTCCACTAGGCCCCTCTGCTGGACCAGTTTCAAAGTGGTCCTTTTTATCCCAAACCAACCCTGGTTTGAGAGTTTTTTTCCCTTCCTCTAAACAAGTATTTTTAAGGTAGTATTCTTTTTCTTGTCTTCCAGAGCAAATTCTGAGTATTTTTTAAAAATATTGTGATACATTTATTTACACTTAATGATTTTTAAGTTGGCATTCTATTTATTATAGTCTCAAAATATTATTTAATGCATCCGTCTATTAAGGACTCTATATAAATGCTCTATCGTGAACATTTTTTAAGATAGTCGGAATGCTACTATACCCCTTCTAAACTTCTGGGCATTGTCACGCAGTCTTCCGAGGTGTGATTAGCATTTTAAACTATTTGGAAGAGATATGCTGGTAGACTAGCTGCAGCTTTTCTCAACTCCCCTGAAATTGCAACTTGATTTGCATCTCAATTGGAGCGGCATGGCACTGCAATGCCAGCAAAGCGTACCAACTGTCTCGAGGTAGCAGGTGCGGACCAAGAAAAATAATAGGGAGGGTGGAAGATTCAGCTGACCCCTTCACCTCTTCATAACGCCAATGTTAACAAATGGAGAAGGAACGGAGGAGAGAGAGAGAGAGAGAGAGAGAGAGAGAGAGAGAGTCCTACTGTCAATATTAAATCCAATATTTCATACTCGTGAATCTATACCTGAGAAAGTATAGACAATCCTGCATAAAATTATGATAAAATATGACGTTTCGTTTTTCGTTTGATAAGGCACAATGAGAGAGATCATCTTTGAAATTTGAATTCTACTGACGTAAGTTCAAGCAGGCTGGGAATAACGACAAGAATGCTTGTACACTACCTGGATATTATAACTTATAAAATTTTAATAAATTAACAAAAAGTGTATAAAATAAAGTGCAGTATATACATGAAATAAACATGGATCAATTTGTCATCCCTCAAAACTGCTGTACATGTTAGGATCGAATCTTATTTTAACAAACTATTGTCTGTATATAATTCATCTTTTCAGTACCAAAATTATATAAAAAAAAACTAGATTTAATATCTGATAAGGGGCATTCACAAACGTCTTGAGGCCACATTTAGGGCTCGATAATTTAAGATCAGAAATTTTGGGTCTAAAAAGCATGCCTAAAATCGGGCTTTAAATTATCGAGCCCTAAATGTGGCCTTAGGGCTTTGTGAATGCCACTTAATATGTCTAATGTGTGACTTTTTATTTGAACAATGGAGCTTTAAGGTCAAGAGTCACGTAAAATTAGCAACAGATTGATGACTCAAATAGTTCAATACTTTTTAAATAATCAACATAATCATATATGATTCAGATTCACTACACGTTTTCAATTTTCATTTAAAGTAGAGTGAGTGATTTCATTTTTTTGAATCTTTTATTTTCTAAAAATAGTTTAAATTGCCCTCTATTGAGAAATGAAAACCAAAAAATTCCATCTCAAGTAGCTTCACCACAAAAAATTCTCAAAGTTGGTGTTTCGGAGGCCTTTAACATGCATCCTTATGGAACAGAAAACAGCTTTTTACTCCAACTTCGTCTGAACTATGGTACCAATTAAAAAATACGTTCTTTAATGGATTTTCAAATATATATATATATTTTTTCGGAAAAAAATCTTGAAAATCCTTATGGGAATTAACCTGCAAATATTTCAATATTTTTTTTCGGAAAAACGGCTCCGTAAAAAAAAAAAAAAAAAAAAAAAAAAATATTTGAAAATCCATTAAAATGAATTCATCATAGATTACGTACGTATTTTTAAATGGGTACCATAGTTCAGACGAAGTTTGAGTAAAAAGCTGTTTAAAGGTCTCCGAAACACAAACTTTGGGAAATTTTTGTGGTGAAGCTATTTGAGATGAAATTTTTTGGGTTTTATTTCTCAATAGAAGGCAGGTTAAACTATTTTTAGAAAATAAAATACTCCAAAAAATGAAATCGCTCACTCTACTTTAATTAACACTATCTGATATTTTTATTTACTACACCAAATGCAATATTGATTGTTTTGTTTAAAAAATATCTCATTTTGTTTACTTATCATAATTATATTTTATATTATTTTCTAATTTGTGTGTCATATTTTATATAATAGTTACGCCCAGTTCAGCTGACAGCAGTAATTTGCAGTGCGTGTCATTTTTTTTCCCCCTATTGTTCAGAAATCTGTGCAACCATTCGGAAAATGGAAGAAAACAAAAAGGACAACAGAATTGCCAAAGCCACCTCAAATGACTGCTTTTGGTTAAAGCCGGTTTAACATGTGCAAACGAGACTGCTTCTTTTATATGGTCTGAATAAGAAACCTGGGGTGAACACCACATATACTATGGTTGTGTTCTCTTATATTATATAATACACGTATATGTATATATATAAGTGATATAATTAAAATATTATTAAATTTACCTTTATTGTTTTATGATTTTTTTTTATGATAATACGGCACAATTTCCAATGGAGTGTTGTCCTCAATTTTTTTATTGCAGAAATGGATAGAGCGTGCAAAGTTATGCTACCCTGATTTTTTTCAGATTTTTTAGAGCCCGGGAAGTATTTTTAAAAAATTATTGAAAGTCCTTTTTGTGACGTCACGCGGCGACAAGTCCTATCTTTTTCTTAAGGAGCGGCGTCTCGTGACGTCATAAAAATAACTTTCAATAATTTTTTAAAAATAGTTCCCGGGCTCTAAAAAATCTGGAAAAAATCAGGGTAGCATAACTTTGCACGCTCTATCCATTTCTGCAATAAAAAAATTTAGGTCAATACTCCATTATCCAATTATTATTTTTTAATTCGCTTTGAGCACTTTTAGAAATGATCAAAAAAAGTGAGCAAAGCCCGAAATAAAGCTTCTCGTCGGGCTTTGCTTTTTTGTATTGGAGCACTTCTAGATATGATCAAATTGAAGTAAGCAAAGCCCGAAATAAAACTTCTCGTCGGGCTTTTTGCTTTTTTTGATTTGCGCACTTCTAGAAATGATCAAATTTAAATTAGCAAAGTCCGAAATATTTGCTAATATCGGGCTTTGCTCAAATCGCTGTAAGGACACACCTATAGGTGTGCGCATTTTTTTCGGGCTTTGCATGAATTCGAGCTTTGGCCGGTGCAAACATATAAATATACATAAACACGGGGTGAAAAGGGGATAAGTTGGAACTCCAAATGTTTTATGGTATCCTATTTCATATAGACACTTCATGTATTTATTAAAATTTATATTATAACATTGTTTATAACATGATATATTTAGATATTAGTATAAAATAAAATATGCCATTAATGCCATACATGATTATGCCATGATTACGTAATAACGTAATATTATATAATCAATAAATATTTAACAAATAATAATAATGAATTATATAATATAGTGTTTTGTCTATACGTATATATACATGCAGTATGTAGGTTATATTATTATTATTATGTAAATAATGCTAATTTTCTAAACCATGCATCTAATATCTCATTTATGCAACCATTCTTGTCTATATAATATTGGTTTATATATAATACAAAGTATGCACAATTGTGTAGAGTAAAAACATTGCTACAAAGCAAAATGTAAAAATACACAATTTCTATATATACATTGTATTATAATTTATAATCAAATATTTTTGATAAGTACGTGTGTATATTATAATTTTAGTAACTATATTGAATTAAAATATTTGTTTTTATTTAATGACTGCGTGATCCGAGAGGCTCGTGCAAAATCAAATAATTATTTTTGCTAAAGAATCATGCAACTTCAAAACTTAATTGATGTATAATAAATAAGCAATAAATATAATATATATATATATATATATATATATATATATATATATATAATATATATATATATATGTATATATATATATATTATGTATATAATATGTAAATTCCATTTTTTAAAAAAAAACTCGGAATAATTAATAAAAAAAAATAGTACCTTCAAAATTTTGAATGGAGTATCGATCTCAAATTTTTTTATTGCAGAAATGGATAGAGCGTGCGAAGTTATGCTACCCTGATTTTTTTCAGATTTTTTAGAGCCCGGGAAGTATTTTTAAAAAATTATTGAAAGTTCTTTTTGTGACGTCACGAGACGCCGCTCCTTAAGAAAAAGATAGGACTTACCGCTGCGTGACGTCACAAAAAGGAATTTCAATAATTTTTTAAAAATACTTCCCGGGCTCTAAAAAATCTGAAAAAAATCAGGGTAGCATAACTTCGCACGCTCTATCCATTTCTGCAATAAAAAAAATTGAGGTCAATCCTCCAATAAACCTGAAAACGGTATGTTATAGAGAAGGATAAACACTCTTCAAAACCTATTATATTGATTTTTTAACAGTGTGCTTTGACATGATATTATACCCTTTTTTTAGTTTGACCAATAAACTCACAAGGTCAACATCGTCAATGCAAAAAAAAAAAAAAAAAAAGTTTCGCAATCTTACTGCAAATTAAATGAAATTTTATTTCTATGTGGAGCAGAATTTAAGATACAATTTTTTTTACCTTTATTGATTTTTTGAAAATTTCTGAAATTTTTTTTTTTTCTTTGAAATTTGAAAAAATAATATCCAAACCTCATCAACTTTGGTCAGATAAATATGTATATTTATGTGAAATCCATCAAATTATCTATATATTGACCCTAGCCCATCACTGTATTGAAGGGACGAGATTTTAGCCAGGAACTTTATTCCTACAAATAATAATCAACTATTATTATTATATTATTAAATAAAAATGGATTGATAAAATTATAATACAATTAATGTGTATGTCTCTCAAAGTCTTGTTTCTAGATTTGCCTCACATGAGCCAGATTCAACCTCTTGTAACTATTTTTGAATAATTTAAAATTGAATTAATTCATATTTCATAGTTCACTCAAGCTGAGCTCGAGATCAAATGTCCACGTATAGATTGTTATATCATCTTGCTCTGGAGGTTAGGCAACTTGTTCAAAACAAAAAGCGAGTCGTATATCAATTAGTTGAATTGCTTGATGTATTGACTTCTGGTCTGTGGACCTCTAGCAGTCATTGCACGTTACCGTATATCAATTAGCATCTTCCCCTGTAGCATATGTAACCCGCTTTGTTTTGGTGCTGAGCAAGTTGCCTAGCCTCAAGGATACACTTAATTTTAAGTTTTATAGGAGCTCCAATTACCCATAAATACAATTATATGCCTGTTCAACTCACAATTTCTTTTATAATATATATATATATATATTTTTATATATTTTCATATGCTCATGTTCATGCACATTTTAAGGATTATTGTCACTTTTATAGTGTAATTATTTTTTGATGGTAAAAAAAATATAAAATTTAGATCAGAACATATAGAGAACAAAATGACTGTTCACTTTCTTAAGTAAAAAAAGTAATTATTCAGTCTAGTTTTTGAGATATTAATTTTTTTAGTTGAAAAAGTTGGTGATTTGACTTGATTTGAAAATGGCAGCCAGATTTCCAATGATATTCTCACTATTTATATCCTGAATGTCTCAAAAACTGACTTTTGCTTTTTTTTTTTTTTGCTAAAAATTTGTTGTAATGTAAGGAAGGTTTACTAAATTTTCAGATGATTCACCATCTCCTAAGACTAATGACAATAATCCTTAAGTAGATTTACTTTTTTTATTCTAATAATTAAGCTAATGGAGACCGGATCGATTCTTCCTAAAATAACATTACAAAATGTGGTAACAAAAGAAAATCAATCAATTTTGTTATTATTTTTTATTGCCAATTCTTCAGTGTCCGGCCTTGTACTTGGTGTACCAGTCTAACTGGGTGGGGGAGAGTGAAGGACGAGCCTCAGAGAGTGCCAAGACAAAGTGCTCATTCTGGACGTTCTGCACTGCCATGCCGGCTTGTGAGAGAGCACACAAGGCAGCCTGAAAACAGATTAAAAAGGCTAATAAACTTGATGCAGTAGTAGTAAAATGTGACTGGTCAAATAGCACAGAAAATTTGAGCACCTAAAATTTTAAGTGTATTATTTCATTTCATTTTTTCCCCCAAAAAAAAGCATATTATAGTTGCAAGAAATTTAATTTCTGCACCAGAGGTTTTGATAGCAGTAACAAATAGTGTCTGCTAAAAAAAAAAAAATTCAAAATATTTTTATTAATTCCATTTCTCCTACAATCATAATATCAATACATGATATATGTTTAGGTTTTTAGGACAAGTCAATAGTAACTAGCTAAGCTGTAAAAAGACAATTACACTATTATATAACATTAAAAACAAAAAATCAATTAACAATGATATCATTAAAGTCATAGTCCAAGTATTTCTGCACACTATAAAAGCACTTGTCAATTAACATTTTTTTCACAGCTGTTTGAAATAATTTCACATTTCCAATACATTTAATCTTACTTGGTAACTTATTATATAATCGGAGGCAGCTAAGAAACGGACCGTTCTTGTACATATTAAGTCTGCACCATTTGGGTGCTATCACATGTTTTAAGTTTCTTGTATTATGACCATGATTTACTTCATGCTGTTTAAAAACATCCATATTCTTTTTAACATAGCTTACACTTTCAAAGATAAGAATACTTGGCAGTGTCAAAATTTCATTATTTTTAAATAGATTTATACAAGAATACCTCCTCTTTACAAAATACATGAGACGTATTACTTTTTTCTGTAGTTTAAACAGTCTATTAAAATCAGGAGAATATCCCCAACAAATGATGCCATATTTCAAAAGTGAATAAAAATTTGAGTAGTATAAAGTTTTTAAACATTCAACTTCACATTCATGCCTCAGTTCACCAATAGCAAAAATTACTGAGGAGAGTTTTTTACAAATATAGTCTATATGATCTATCCATCTCAAATTTTCATCAACAATTATACCCAAGAATTTTGTATTGTTTTTAAGTGTGATATATTGATCAGCTGCAGAAACTGATGTGATTGTTGAGTTTTTATTTTTAATATTCTGAAACTGCAAAATTTCTGTTTTATTGACATTAAGTATTAAACCAAGATTATTAAAATAAACTTTAACCTTTTCAATTGAACTTATTATGTTATTTATGAGTACATTATTATTTTCACCAGTTATTTTTAAATTAGAATCATCAGCATATTCCACAGACATACAGTTGCTGTGATCTATAATTAAAGGCAAATCATTTATGTATAATATGAAAAGTATCGGTGCCAGACAAGTGCCCTGCGGAAGGCCGTATACAAGTGTTTTCTCCTCAGAGTAACATTTAACCATATTATTAGTTATAATGGAAGGTATTTCTACTGTCTGTGTCCTATTTTCAAGAAAAGATTTTATCCAGTTGAGGCTTTGTCCTCTGATTCCATATTTATAAAGTTTATTTAACAAAATTTCATGTTCAACCATATCGAATGCTTTAGACAGATCCAAGAAAATTCCAGCAGTTTGCTTTTTGTTATCTATACTCTCTAATAAACTGTCAATTAATTGAAACATAGCTGTTTCCGTAGATTTATTTTTACGGAATCCGTGTTGAAATTCTGATAGGACTTGATTTTGTTCTAAAAAAGGCAGGAATTTTATCAGAAATGCTTGTTCAAATAATTTAGAGAACACAGAGAGTAGACTTATAGGTCTATAGTTTGCTACATCAGTCTTTGATCCTTTTTTGTAAACAGGCTTTATGATTGCATGCTTGAGAGCAGAAGGAAATTTACCATCAATAAAAGATTGATTAATTATGTCTGTGATAACCATATTAATCTCTTCTGAACAGGACTTCAGAACAAAGTTTGACACATTATCAAAACCATATGACTTTTTATTTTTTAAATGTCTGATAATTTTTTGCAATTGATTATTTGTTAAAGGTGACAAAAACATTGATTTTGGATTTACTTTAATAAAACCATAAATATTTGAATTTTGAGTAGCAGAGTCAATTTTGTCTTTACATTCTGATATGCAATTTTCATAATAATCACTAAAAATTTGTGCCATACTTTGAGGATCATTAATACTTTCTTCATTTACAGTTATATTTGAAATTTTACCCTTCCCTATGGTTTTACCATGTTTCCTTCTTATAATATCCCACATTGTTTTTGATTTGTTTTCAGAATTATTTATAAGCCTTGTGTTTTTTTTCTTACTAGCTAGTCTAATTAATTTATTATAAATATACTTATATTTTTTTACATATTCATCAGTCCATATAGTAGGATATAATTTATTTAATTTTTTTAAATTTCTTAATTTTTCCCTTGATATTTTTAAACCAGTAGTCATAAAATCAATTTTTGCTTTACTTTTATTATTTTTTGCATTTTTTTCTTCCTGGATTTGTATTAGTGGAAAAGCTTTTTCAAAATATTTTAAAAATAATTTATGAAATTCATTAAACATTTCATCAATATCATTTTTTTCATAAACAGTGGACCATGATTCATGCTTCAAATAATTTTTAAATATTTTAATGTTTTTCTTTGAAAAATATCTTTTTTGTTGATTTATATTATTATCAGAAATATTCCCATTTGACTTGTTATTAAAGAAAGATATTAATTGTGACTCATGATCAGAGAGATAAAAAGGTAAAACTTTTATTTCAGAAACATCAAATGAAAAAGTTTTAGGGATAAAAATATTATCTATCAGAGTTTCTGTTGTTTTGCATATCCTGGTTGGCGTGAAAATTACAGGATTAAGATTACACATATTTAATATAGAATTAAATTCTTTGCTAGTAGAATTATTATTTAATAAATTTATATTAACGTCCCCACATAAGATAGGAACTCTCTTTTCGGAATATATTATCTTAGTAATTCTTTCTAGTTTATTAAAAAACACATCAACATTGCCTTTTGGTGATCTATACAAACATACAAAAGTAAAAGAAGTATCAAAAATAGAAATATTTGCACAACAACATTCAAAATTAAATTCTTCAGCAAGCTTATTTAAGTCAGTCCTTTCTTTAAACTCTAGAGATTCATGTACAAAAATACAAGAACCTCCTCGTATTTTATTTTGCCTGCAAAAGATGCTTGCTAATTTAAATTCATTTATTTTTAGACTAGAATAATCACCATATTTTAGAAAATGTTCAGTTAGGCAAACAATTTTGAGATGCGGAAAAGGTTTAAGAAAGTTTTCGAGTGGAAGAAGTTTATTACTTAAGCCCTGAATGTTGGCATGAAAAAGAGAGCAAATAGCTTCCGGTGTAACACATACCTTATGTTGATGAAAAGGGCTGTTTTACAGGAGCTGATTTCTGAGGTCTAAATTTAAATTGATCAATAAGTGCATTCTGAGGCCAAAGTGACTTGAGCCATTTTGCTATTCATGCTTTTAAAATCCCAATGGTTTTAAATTGTCTACAACTTTGTGCTTTTGTTGATGATTATACACATTATAAATTATAACAATAAAATCCAACATCTACCTGGTAGAAATACCTGTTTAAGAATTTGAAGAAGAGTTAGAAGAGTAGTTATGGTTAATTTATGCCCCCTCAACAATCGCTCAAGGCAATGTGTACATATTACTGTATTTACTTGTTAACTAAAATCACTACAGTATTTAGTGACAGTGATAACTGGTAGGTTGGTTACCAATCGCAGAACTTGTCTTTCAATAGTTTCAACATTGTTTACAGTGCTCTCTGGGCTCCTGATACCCAGTCTGCACGCCAACACTCAAGTACCGTTTCTAAACGGGGAGCACATATTTTGTATACACAACATTCCGCAGTACTAATCACACCACTGGAGTATAGAGAGCCATAAGCTGCCTTCCTCCTACCAACTCCATAATTTAGTAGTCAGATACAAATACAGTAAAAACTTGTAATTACGTAAAGTCAAGGGACCCAGGAAATTGGGTTTACCTTATATCGAGTATACCTTATATAAAGTTTTTCCTATACCTGCAATACTAATTATTTTTTACGGGACCTTTACTCTGTTACTCAATATCGAGTTTTTACCTTATAACAAGTTACGTAATAACAAGTCTTTACTGTATTCATCCCACGTTACGAAAATTCTGCCGTTTCGGGATTTAAACTGGGGACCTCTCGGACAAGAGTCAGGCGCTCTAACCACTATACTGTAACTGTTATGAAATTGATGTAATTATCTTGACTAAATTTGACATAAATATGTAAAACATTTAATATCAATAGTTTAAAATCCAATCATGAAGATAATATTAAAGTAGAGTATAAACAAAACAAAAAATTTAATCATATCACCTCTCTGCACAGATTCTGCAGGTCTGCTCCAGAGTAGAGCTCGGTCTTGCTTGCCAGCAATTGGAGGTTGACGTCTGGTGCCAAGGGCATGCCGGCTGTGATGGTGCTCAAGATAGCGAGACGTGTGACCTGGTCTGGGGCCGGTACTAGCACCAGTTTGTCCAGCCTACCAGGCCTTAACAACGCAGGGTCTAGCAAGTCTGGCCGGTTGGTGGCTGCTACCACCATGACACCACCTCCCTGAGAGGGCACTGTTGTGCCGTCCAGCTCCATTAGCAAAGCAGACAGCACTCGCTCCTGCACGCCGTTAGTACGCTCACTGCCTTCCCCACGTCCACCCACCAGTGCATCTACAATGAAAACAGACATTTAAAATTAAGGATGAATGGCACTGTTCTTACAAGTTAGTACATGGTGAATCACAATGAAAAATTTAGCAAACCCTCCTTGTATTACCTATTATTATTGGGTGAAAAAAATGAAGAAAAACATGATCTGGCTTCTTTTAGATATTTAGCACAACAGAAGAATTGCATGGGGACTGCAATGAAATTTCATCAAATCAGCAGTTAAAAAACACTAAAAAGTCAACAACTAAAAAAGTAGATCCTACAAATAATCCTATTTATAATTATATACAGTAGATATAATCCTATTTGTTATCTAATTAAAGTAAATTTTTTTCCTTCACTGTTTTTTAGATTTTTTAGCTCTAAGTTCCTAATTGAATTTTACTACAAAGTTACTGTATTCATATTTAGCTTAATTAAAATTTTTAATTATTTGTAAATTATTTTATATCTTTCTACATTACGTACTTAAATGCATTTCTTATCACCATTAGTAGTTGTGAGCTAGGACTAGAGGCGAGCACTCACCAATCTCGTCGATGAAGAGGATCGCTGGTGAGGCTGCCCTTGCACGCTGGAACAGGGTCACCAGACTGCGCTCAGTGTCTCCCACAAGGGGTGAGTACAGCTCTGCAGCAGAGATGGCGAGGAAGGTGGTGCCCGAGGCAGAGGCCATGGCTCGCACCAGCGAGGTTTTTGCACACCCAGGGGGACCGTACAACAACACTCCTTTTCAAACAAGAGATCCATTATTAGCTTCTATTCTTTAAGGGACATACAATCATGTGAAAAAAGGTCAATTCAGTTAATTTTTTTATTCAACAGGGTGTATAATTAAATATATAGTGTAGCTGTCACCGCATTAGTCAAAGTAATAAGTCTACACTAACTTTACAAATATGCCATTCCATAAAGAAGGGAGAATGGGATTTGATAATTGGACAGAAAATATTACTAGCAGTTCATTCTCCAGAATTTGACTCATTGATGATGAGATAATTTACTAGAAGTAAAATGGCTTGAATGCCAATAAGGTTGGTTGGTTGGTTGGTATTTTGGGGCAATTGACACATTTTGGTCATGTATGCCCCCTAATGACAATATGAAAAGAAAAAGCTAATGCTAGCCTCAAATGATATCAAATAAGTGATAAATAGTACAACACAAGAAACTCTTTTGTGTTTTTCATTAATATAGATTCAATTAAAGAAAAACTTGTGAGTTCTAACAATGAATTATTTTGCAGAGAATTTGACATAAGCTATTGTACTATTAAAATTTCAGAAACAAGAAATGCAGCTACTGTACTTCTGAGTACATTTCTAGATTGTGTTTCTACAATCATTTCTATTGATTATGGTACCTTTAGGTCTTGATAATCCTAATCTTGCAAATGCTTGTGGATGCTTGAGTGGCCATTCTATAGCAGCTTGTAGTCTCAGCTTGATGTTATCCAGCCCTCCTAGTTGATCAAGAGTCTGCAGCTCGGTGGTCACTACTCCCAGTCCTCCTCTCAAAGATGCAGGACGCATGAGGGCAACTGAGGCTTGCAGCTCTGAATTCCAACTGGTGTTTGTGCTCCCTTTACGCCACACTCGCAGCGCAGTCTCTCGGGCAAGCAATGCCAAGTCTGCAGCTACGTAGCCAGGCGTCAGACGAGCACCCTCACAGCAAACTGCCTCTAAATCAGCAACATGTTGAGGCTGAAAACAGGATACAATTACTGAAACTAGTTTAATTAGCATGATTATTATTTTTGTGTGTTTATCTTTACCACCAAGCAGTGTGGCACAGTGGTTTCTCAATTCAAGTTAACTAGGAGACCATAATACTTTTGTTTTCTTATTTTTAATGATTTGGAACCATTTCTCAGAGCCCCAAAATTTGAGTGAGAAACATTATCAGAATCCTATTTTCAAAATACAGTATCTACTGTATTACACAACATTAAAAAATATTTGAATATGTAATGTAGGAAAATTAATTGAAAATGATTGAGCTATCAGAAGCAAATTTTATAATATTTCGGGTGTTAGTAAATACAGTATACATAAGTTGTGTAAATGTTTAAAACTGCTTCATTTTGTTATTATATTTTACATGAAATTGACATGTTTTGTATTACAGCACGTTGTATTTTTTTTTATGAAAAACTGAGAAGTAAAACAAAATAATTTTATTCGTGTCTAACTTACAATCTACATCCCTTCTGGAGCTAGTTTCCCCGCATTAATGCTGTTTGTGTATATGTTAGGGATTGGCGATATTTATCGATTATACTCGATACCCGATACTTTTCTGACGATATATCGATATTATCGAGTACTTTTCCAAGCCGATAATTATCGGGTAATCGATACTTTTTTGTGAGTATCGTTGGCCGATATTTTTAAAAAATTTAACATTAGAGAGCAGGCAGCGCCACCTAGTGACGATATTTTGAACTATCGGGACAACTTGCTTTCCTATGCTTTTTTGCAGTTTTTGATGTTCCCGCCGATATTTTCCGATATATCGAAATATCGATACATTTTTGACCGATACTATTGATGAGTATTGATACTTTTTAAAGTACTCGATATAAAAAGTATCAATACTTTTTTCACTATCGCCGATCCCTAGTATATATGATGTTTCTCAGTGTACAGTACTGTACTTGTGTACCAGCTGGCCACAACCAGTTGAACGCTGTATTTGGTAGGGGCTCAAAATGTTCACTTTGGTGCTGGCTGTCTGTTCAAAATATGTTTTTTTTTTCCTCTTCTTTTTGTTGGTTCCCAATGACAGAACTTACAACATTATTCAGTGCTCTCTGGGGCTTCTAATATACCCAGTCTGCATGCCGGACCCCCACTACTGCTTATTAGTAGGGCACACATGTTGAATACTGTACAACATTCCGTGGTACAGAGCTCACTCAGGCAGAGTATAGACAGTCATAAGCTGCCTTTCTCCTACCAATTCCATTATCTAGTAGTCACATATCACACCCTAATTCCAAACTACGAAATGTCTACCAAAAGATGGTGCCTAATAAATGGCAGGTGGCAGCACCTATTTAATTCCTAGTAAAATATTCAATATGGTGGACAAATCTTTGTTCTTCAAATTTTGTGTGGATTTTAACAAGTAATTTTTATCTTATGGGATATAAAGCTTGGGAAAGATGAAACTTTACAAACCTTGAGCAATGCTTTCAAAATTCTTTTCCTCTCCAGCTGTGTAGGTGGTCCAATAAAAATCTCTCTATCCAATCTTCCTGGCCGCCTGGCAGATGGTTCAATCACGTGAGGTCGGCTTGTGGTTGCAATAATTAAAGCTGGCCCATTTGGATCTTCTAACAATGTGAGGAGCTGAGACGTGAGTCGAGCAATATGGGACGGTGTCGAGTCAGTGCGTTTGGGACACAAACTATCTAGCTGGTCTAGCAGAAGAACTCCCCTCGAAATAGAGGCTGCATGGGTGAATGCCTGGCGCAGCTTTGTTTCTGCCTCACCAGGCTGGGAGTCTGCACACATGCCTCCCATCACAGTGACAAGCGGGGCTCGACACTCTGCACACACTCTCTGCACCAGACTTGTTTTACCACAGCCAGGAGGCCCAGCAACCAGCACCTGAAAGTGGAATTAAAATTAAATATCAATCATAAAGTGTGGACTTAGTTATTCACATATACTTTAAGCATTATACTGTCTCGGTCTAAATTAGTGGAAAATTGCACGTACTAGTACACCAAGCTCCTCCAAAACTTTACCTGGAATGCTGGAATACTACTGCAATTGAGTACAGTATAAATGTGAGCTACTGGAAAGCTGCCAAAATAGGATGTCAAGGCAACACATGTAATACAGTACAATATTCAACCCTTCATACACATTAATTCACTTTTTGCATTGAAAATATTGTACTGCTTTCCAGGCGCGGATCCATGAAAAAATTTCGTGGGGCGGGATGCTGCCTCCCTCCATAAGGAAAAAAAAAATAAAAATATTAGGAGCGGGGGAAGTGCCTATATTGCCCATGTTAAATCCAAAATTTCAGCCCCCCCCCCCCCCCCCTCCCTGGATCTGCGCCTGCTGCTTGCAGGGATGATTGATAATGACATTAATGACTTCTGTATATTTTTTGCTTGGATAGTGTACTATAGTGTGATAAAACTTGTTGCTGTAAAATAAAACATTGGATTTAAAAATGCAGTAAAAAAAAAAAAAAAAAATCAAATTTCCTGTCTTGCAGAATTATGTTGAATTACAATATCGTCCCTCATCCGGAATAATGAGCTATCTGCCTTCCAAAATTCAAATGAAATAATAAGCTGTCTGCTTTTCCTTTTACATTAAAATTGCATTCACCTGGTAAAGCAGACAGCTCATTATTGCATTTGAATTTTGGTAGGCAGATAGCGCATTATCCCGGACGAGGGACGATATAGTAGTACGCACTATGCAGTTTATAACAGCAATTTTGATTTTTTTTTTTATTGTTCCTCTTAGAAATTAAAATACAGTACATGCAGTTCCAAGGGGAGTTTTGGCACACAATCACAACGCTAGAAATGCCAATAAGCGGCAATGCATGTTACTTCTACAGTTGGGGACCTTAAATTTGTATTGTTATTTAAATCTTATTGGTAACGTGTATTGAATTTGTGAAGTGAAAATCAGTCGATGTTGCCCCTCTCGAACCATCAAATCTGGATGCCAAAGCAGCCAAAGGTCTTCCATGACGTCACCCATATAAGCTGTGCATAAACAACTTTAAGACCCCTATGGGTACGAAAAATAAAAGTGATGCAGTATGTGTAATAATCTTAACCTTTTGACTTGGACTCAAGACATTGGTGTGGTTAGATTCCATGTATTGGAGACGATGATTGATTATCTCTTGTAATTCCTCATAGGGTTTTTCTAATCCTGATGATGGAGGTAGCTCACTGAGGTCTTGGAATTGTTCAAATTCAAGTTTACTGACAATTGACACTAACTCTAATTTCGTTCTTGAAGTGATTTTGCCACAACCTCCTGATAGTTTATTGCTGTGCACAACCAAACAGAATATACCTGCATTTTCACTGGTCTTCAAATTTTTAAAATAAATAATACAATGCTCTACGAGAACAAATAACCCAAGTTCCAAGATTGATGTAATAAGTTCCAATAAATTTAATTTCTTCTGGTTCCATAGTCCAGCCTTTTCAACTGCTTCAAACACAACACTGACTTTTGCTGTTTTTATATTTACAGTAGGTTTTTCCAATATATTAATGTCATTTATGTTGATTGACTGTGGTAGCTTTATTTTAATTTTTCTACATGGTAATCCTTGAGAATTTACTTTCACACCAGATATATTTACTACACTAGCATCTAACTGGCAGAAAGAGTCATGCAACTTTTCAACTGATTGTAACCTACACAATACTTGGATTTGCTCTGACAGTGATATGAGGGCATATTTAAAATAGTATCTGAGTAAAGAAGAATTACTGGAACTAAATTTTTGAGTTGTAAGTAGAGCCTCTTCCTGAGGAATCACTCTTATTAAACTTCCCATTAAAAATGAGAACGCGACAGTACAGATATTGATTTATAATAAGCTAGTGTATTATTATGTCTGTCAAGATGCACACTAATAAACAAATTTAATAAGAAAATTTGTATATATGTAAATGACAAAACTTGTTGTCGGAGAACTCGGACTCTCGGACTCGGAGAACTTGCTTTCGTTGCATCGTTGGCATCGTTGCTTGCTTTTTCCTCAGCAGCGCGCCGGCGCCGGCGCCAGGCATCAGGCCCAGCTGACTTACAGAATAAGCAACATCATAAAAAAGAATACCATATTTATGTATTTTATTTCATCATTGAAGTAAACAGATTATTAATACTTCATGAAATAAATAACGAAGTTCAAAAACTTGAAGAAAAATTAATTGCTATTTTATTGATTATTCAGTTTATTTGAATCTAACATATATTTCTTTGAGTTAAAGATAATTTTCCTAGGGTTGGCTGCAGCTATTTCGCTAGCATTTGAGTTCAGACAGCTGATTTCGTACCTAGCACTCCTAGCAGACGACAAAACTTGGAAAAGTGTGAGAAGTGTTTTTAATGTGAGTATTTTTGCTTTTTTGTCAATCGCTATGTGTTATTTACTACTTTTTAGACATGTTTAACATTTTAATGATAGACATATTATTTTATGCGCCAGCATCAGTAGTCAGTAAAGAGCAATTGCCAGTTTAGGGGAATAAATATAATTAACAACATGCTCTCAGGACTCACGATTCACGAGGAGCTCACGTGTCTTGGAAATTTCAATTTTAGGATTTAACTAAAACTGCCAAAATAAAAGTATTTTTTAGCTTCACAGTAATTCATATTCATTTCTATATAAATTAAATAATTCCCTAATATTTTTTTATTACATAATTACATAACTATACCGCGAGCGGAATAGATGCATACAATTTCAGGGTGTATACCAACTGGAAAAACCATTGAGCTCTATACAAGGCTAGAGGGATAATGCCCTATACTTCTCAATGTTAAACTGTGCGCACGGTCCGGCGGGAGGAAGTGGGTGGGAGATTGCGCTTTCGTCACACATTCCAACGTATTCTCCTCAGAATTGCCAACTGCAGTGTAACTTTTAATATTTATTTTATAAGGAAACTTTCTTAGGTTGGTCAACCAGGCATTCGATAGCACCGACCACCACCCACTTTCCTCCCAGACGCCGTGCGCGCCTAAAACAGCTGATTAGCCCTCTAGCCTTGTATAGAGCTCAATGGGAAAAACCTGGAAAACCGGGAAATATCATGGAATTTCAAACCCTCTGGAAAAACCGGGAAAAATCATGGAATTTCGAAAAAACTTGCAAATAACCTGGAATTCTCACATTTTTCAGTATTCGTTTTTTTAATTATGCATGCAATTTTGATGACTAAAATCTTGATAACATACAGTTTTGGTTTTTAATTTTTTTACAAGTTCTAATATTCAAATCAATTATAAAACTTATTCAAGTATTGGAGATGAAAATTAGGGGAAAAAAAGTGTGCAAAAGCGCGGCGTAAAAAGTTCGCGATTTACGAGAGATCGCGTACGTATTATAGTGACGTCAACATTATTTCAGATGCATAGTTAATTAAATATTTACTGAAAGATGTTTGATTGTTTCAAATAGTAATGTATACAACAAAAAATACTCCTTTTTCAAGTGAAACAATTTAAAACTTAATGAACTTTAAAAAAAAAAAAAAAATGCATGCATGCAGTGGTGTAAAGATCGGCAATTTACGCGAATCATACTAATTTAAAAAGTTGTTTGTTTGATGAGGATAGCAAAAATCTACATTATAATTAAACATATTTCATCAAAACAACTGCAAAAAATTCTAGTATGTGCAAATTATGATAATGTAAATGCCCCGTTTATATTATATAATATAATTTGATGTGAATTCACTTTATCTCTTTAAAAGTACTAGTAAAATTGAGTTGCCGCAGGTGAAAAAGGGTTATATCCAAGCCCAATTGTGATTGAATTTTTGAGCCTTAGTTACATAAAAAATAATTTTTTCAGGCCACTTTTTTTGCACCTATTAAGTTTGGAAAGATAACTATACTTGTCTTTCCAAATTCAGGTTTAAAAGTGATTAGAAAAAAAAAAATATTGTTGATGCTTCTGAGGCTCAAAAATTCAATCCCAGTTTGGCTTGGATATAACCCCTTTTGATCCTTTGGAGTCACCATTAATTCATTGCTTTTTTTTTTTTTTTTTTTTGTCGACAATTTCCTTGCAAATCCAAAAATCTTATAGGAACCATAAATTAGAGGACTTTTTAGTAAATTCGTGAAATAGAGTTTTCAATAATTGCAGAAAATTTCCAATCTATTTCCCTGTGTAAAAAAAGGATTTGCAAATTTGCTTCTTTCGTAATATCAAGATTTAATATACATTATATTCATGCATGCATGTACTATACAGTATAATAATATATGATATAATTATTTTCTTTTATATTATCACCAGAAAAGTTAATTTAGATATATGTACCTAATGTACCTCAATTTTCGTATTGCTTTGTACGATTTTCGATTGTTCCCTATTATATCATATAAGTTTAGTATATTTTTAATAAAATATATACTCGTATATATGTATATTTAAAAAAAAATGTATTGTATTAATTTCATTAGTTCCATCTAAAAAATTGAGCATAAAATTTTTCTAAAAATCAAAAAAATTTGCTCGCTACGCTCGCAATTTTTACACCATCATGTACTATTTTTTATATACAGTATATTATACTGGGTTGCATTTTTTTCATTTTTTTTTTTTTTTTTTTTTTTTTGCATGATCTTTACACTTTAAATTGAAATATTAATGTCTAGGTGTTTAGAGAAACAGAAAAAAAAAAAAACGTAAAATACCAAGATGTTATTTTTTTATTTTTTATTTTTTTTTTCCTTATGAAATTTAAACATTGGACAATACCTTAAAAATTGCATGGTTCAAGATTTTAGTGTCCCCTTGAACGCTAAAAAAAAAAATACCTGGAGATTTTTAAAAATCTCTGGAAAAACCTGGAAAACCCATGGAATTTCATTAGTGAATATTGGTATACACCCTGAATTTGTTCTCTCGTGAACTATGTACATATAAAAGGGTACCCCCAAGGTACTACGAACATCCCTTCCCTGTTTCCTGTGATTGCCTGCTATATAGGTTTACATCACAATACAGCGCCAACGCCGCCAACTATAAGTCCGACATTCGTGTGCTCCCCCCCCCCCTCCCCCGAAAGTCCCCCCAACAGCTGATGGAGCTTCAACCTTCAACCAGCGCCTTCAGATGTACATTCAACAAGAGGGGAGTCCTGCCCGACTTCTCCCCCCCCCCCTTCCCCCCCAAATGTGGCACAACCAGGTCACAGCCTGCTGCTCTCTTATCAACGAGGAGCGAGCACAAGAGCATGCTCGAGAATTAACGATTGAACCGGCTTTCAATGTTAAAGCATAAGAAAACTGAGTACCCTGTCTTTACAGAAGCGATAAATTAAAACAGGCATGTTCCTATCTTTCATACTGGACAGTAGAGCAGACACGACATAACTGTTAGTTCTGTAAGTAGTGTTACTGTACATAAATAACATGAATTATGCATACAGTATATATATGCATACTGTGAAATTATCACTATTTTTTTTTTTTTAATCAAACCCTATTGGGTACTTCTAATTACTAATTATATACTACTTTGAAACCCTGAACCTTCCGAAACCCTAACTTGAGCGTTTCGCGGGCTCTTCCGGAATGGGGGCGGCCACGGCCTTGCAATCCATCCCAACATTTGCCTGCGACTGAGGGAAATGTGGAAACCTCAGCCAAGATCGACGCTACAGCTTTTTTCAATGAACCGGAAGTGCAATGGTCCAAAGCCAGGGGAACTACATTGTGGAAAAGCGCAACGATTTACCCCTGGGTGGGAAACCTGATTTTTGTTGAAAATGGTCACCCATCCAACTACTAACCACACTCGGCGTTGCTTGACTTCGGTGATCTGACGAGACCCGGTCAAGCGCACTGCACCACACCTCCCACTATAATATACTGTATGGATACTGATTAATTCAGTACACTATATAGTGTACTGTATACTATACTCTATATGCATATACACATATTATGCATGCGGTACGTATACTACGTCTATAGGATTCAAATCACCATGAAACCATGTCCTCAACCTTGTCTTGGTTACTTTTACAGTACAGTACATACATTATATACTATGCAATATATGCATATGGATATGAGACAGATGTACTTTATTTTCAATGTTGGTTCACCACCTTCTTATTTCAGCATTTTTTACTATATATTAATATTACACTATATACATAAGCAGAGTGTGTTTGAATTACCAAACATGGTATAAACCAAACATACCATATCACGGTCTTTATTGATTTTCATTAAAATCATGAAGCCACTGCGGTAAAATCAATTTGTTTGTTTCAAATATTAAAAGCTCCGTGTTCATTAATTATTTTGTTTTGTTGGTCATCACAATACACAAGAAAATAGAGAAATAATGTTACCAAATTTTATTAGACTTGTTGTTAAACATTGAGTCAATTCACAATCATCTTATTATAGAATATAATAATATTCTATATGATAGAATATAATAAGAACTACAAAGATTTTATGTCTTGAACTAAACCCAATTGTAGGATTGACAATTTCAACTTCCCGTTTCTTCACAGTCCTGGCCTAGTGTTGTTTAGGATTTTTGTAATTCTGTTGCTGACGGGGCGGATGAGGCATTAATAATCCATCCCAGAATTTGCATGGTTGTGACTGAGGGAATCATGGATACTTCAGTTAGGATAGTTGGTAATGAAAAATGACATTACCACTCAGAATGCACAAGTGACTGTGCTTTAGTTTAGCAAACATCTTTTGGATAAAATCTGGTAAGATAGAGGAGGGAAAAATAGTCATGCAACATATTTTTTTTATTTTATTATTATTATTTTTTTTTTCCATGAAAAATGTGCTTTTATTAGACAAAACCTTGTTTCTAGTTATATGAAACTAGAATTAAAAAATAATAATAATAAAAAAAAAAAATGAATTAGTTCTTCTTTATTAAAATCACTTTTTTTAGTTCAAACTTTGTTGCATATTTTTGCAATGAAACTTTGAAATTCATGATGTGAAGTCAGATTCAAAATAGAATACTCATTTGCAAATCTGGTAAAACTAGAAAACAGGGTCCCTGAGCATCCATGATATACTTTTTTTTTTCTAAAACCCTAATTGGGTACCATCTTACTAATTACTCGGAATTACTGTGGAATATATCTAATGATACCACTACAGACCCAATTTTTGTAACCTACGATGTTGAGAAAGAAAAAAGAAAATAGATTTGTACTGTTGATTTTCATTTCATACATCTTCAAACTAATCAAAGACAATCTTCCCATTTTTCAATAAAATGCAAGTGTTCTTTGTAAAAGTCATACAAATTTCAGACTGTATGCAGATAAGAAATGTACTGTATAATGTCATACCTTTCAACTTCACACAAATTTTCATACAACAGCAGTTTTTCATGCGTGTTATTTAATTGCAATGAAATAATCTGAAATATGCATTGTTTATTAAAACAGTTCAGTAAATATTATTATTATTTTTCTAATGTATTCTATACCAAACTGTACAATTTTGATACAGTAGAAAATTTTGATTTTTCATTTGTTGATTGTTTGATCATTTTCTGTTTCAATTCAATATTGGATTCAATATTTTTTTTTCCATTTTTTCCTATAATCAAAGTGTCATAATATACAATAATATTTGTTGAGGTTTATAGAACAAGTCAATAAAGAGCAGTTGGGAAATGTTCACAATGAATCAGTCCATGTCAATTAATTTTCTTCGCACTTATCAATAAAATCACAGGTAATATTAAATTAATACGCTTTAACACTGTAGAAACACTTATCTTGGAGCAGTTTTTTCACATTCATTTTAAATTGACCACTTCCACTTAAAAATTAATAAATAGTATATTATTGTGTTTATATTAATAGTTCCATTTGACGTTTCCAACATTGGAATAATGATAACAATTACATTAATTTTTTATTTGTCATTTGTATACTTTTTTTTTATTATTTTTCACTTAATAATCAATCAAATTAGTTTACATCAATTATGAGAAAAACATAAAAAACACAACAAAAGTAGAACTGCCCACAGCTTAACTTTAAACTTACAATAAAAAAATAATGTTATGTACATATGCTACAGTACGCACGTACTGTACGTACATACATATTACGTTACATGTGAAAAAAAAAGCAGCAATTAAGTTGTCCAGTATACTCAATAATCTAAAAAATTATTTCAGGTATTTTATATCGCATTTTCTGAAAATGTATAATATATAAACAAAAAAGTATGTAGTAGTTGTTTTTACAAATTGTCTCTAGAATACTGGCTAGAAGTCGATTACGCGAATGCCTGTTTTAAATATAGTCTGATAACGAGGTAATAGACTGAGAGTGGTTGAAAAATAAATTAGTTGGACGGGATATACGTGTGTATGATAGTAAGTATAAGTGGGGGTGATTCAACGACCATTCTATATTTATATTTATAAATAAAATATCGCGTGCCGGCTGGGGTAAAAAAAAAAAAAAAAAAAAAAACGCTATATAATAATAATTGTCTGGGTGGCTCTCGACCAATGGCCCTATAATAGCTCGATATAAACGGGAGATAAAAGAACCAACCCCTCATGAGCCAGTCCCACCGTGTGACGTCACTTCATTTCCATAGTTTATCATAATGCATAAACAGTTGTGCTTATTCGTAAATATAATATAGGACAAGCTGTCCTGTCAAAATAATATTAGTCCACATTATTTTATTATAACGTCGTTTCTCATAATTCAATAAATTTGTTATTTTGAACTCGATTCATTTATTACGCAGTATTTGAGATTTGATTCTATAAAAATGTATGCTCTATATAAAGATCGATGCATAAAATTATATATATTATATTTATTTTGTTTAGTCCATTCTATGATTTTATACCGTGCTGTAGCTTAATATCAATCATTATATAACATTTTCATTTAGAATGAGATTAATTACTATGCCACCCTTTCGTTCCTTGATCTTCAGTAAATTGGATTATACATGAATGTATTATATTCATGCAATCATAATCTGCTTAAACATGTATACGACACAAAGAATATGGATTAATTCGAAGCAATGTCAAACTTGTCAAACTTGATCGCTACTTGGCAGGTTGTTGACATGACAGCATTCAAGCCTCACAAGCCACATGATAAATAATTTATTTGTCATTTAAACGACTACTAAAATGCAGGAAATCTAGCAGCAACGTAGTATGATAATTATATTTTAAACAGTGTCATTTGGAAAGAGGGCCAATGAAAACTGTGGAATAATAATTAAAAATGCATGGACCTACATGTAACTTCATAAATTATATTATACAGTATATATTAGGAATTATAACAAATTCAGCGTAAAATAAAATAAGAACGTGCAATTTTTATATTATCATATTATTGATCATGCAGCTAAAAAAAAATTAATGATTCACAACTTTTAGTAAATTGCTTTTTTAAGCAAGAAATACATACATAATATCAGGGAGTTGGGGTACAGTAATTTTGTATGCTGCAGTGCGAAGTGAAACAGCATTAAAGATAATTATATTGCTATGAATTTTCTTCTGGCGCGCAGAAACTTGAATGAGCGCAAAAGTTCAATAATATAGTACTTCATACCAATTTCATTATCTCTCAACTGAAAGCAATGAAATTGTGTATTAATACTGTATTAATATACCTAATGCGATAAAGTGAAACACGCATTTTATAGTAGAAATATAATTCCTCTCATTTATTATTAAAGTATTTAAATGGGACTTATTCATAAATTATATGACACGAAAGTTTTTAGGTGGTATGGTCGGTCGTTGACAATATGACGCATGCAGTGCTGAAGAACTCCACCTTGGTTATTCAATTATTCATGTGTCGTGCACCTATATAATGAGTAGATAATATATAGATGATGCTTTAAGTCTTGTTAAGAGCATATTCCCGATATGACATGCATGCAGTAGTTTCGTATACTGGCTGGAGAGGAGGGGAGGAGAAATTCTAATCAATACTTGCTCCCCTTCTAACTTTTATACCTATAGCGTGGCGTGGGAGTCCCAACATAAGGTGCATGGCATTTCGCCGTGTATCAGTTGCTACTTCGCGAGCGCTCTGTGAGGTACACTTTATCCTTTATATACAGTGACCCAGTTAATAAGCAAATGCAGCAAAGTTTGTTAACTCCATAATTTAATGTACTTTTAGTATTTAGAATATTCATCAGTGGATGTGAATATTAATTATCAAAACTTTTTACCATGTAAAATAAAAATTTAATTTGTTTTCAATTATGACTTTAATGCAATTTTATTTAATAATTTTCGTTAAAAATAGTGATATATTATATAGCTGACAGTGATAATTAAGTTTTTCAAGTTGTGCGCGTGCGAGAATATTATATAGCGCGTTAACAATGAGTGAGGAGAGCAGCAAATCTGAAATATCTTGCTGTTCATTGCAAACAAACTTATCGCCACCAGAGTTCCGTCGCTGGAGGAGGCTCCATGGCTTACAGCGACCCTTCCATCCTCAACAAATACTCGGGTGGTTTTTATTAATTTCATTGGGCGTTGCAACATTTGTACTTCTCTTACCTGCTTTAAATTGGACTTCAAGAAAAATACTTCAACCAATTATGGGAATTTTATTTGCTCTTCACGTTATATCACATATTATTTCATTAGTTTTAGATCCAGCTGAACCAGAATTGAGAAAAATACCTGGTAGAAGATTTCCTGTGCCTGAATTTGATCGTTCTAAACACGCTCACGTAATAGAAGACGGAAGATGTCATTTATGTAACATTGCCGTATCTGGAATTCGAACTAAACACTGCAGTGCTTGTAATAAATGTGTTGCTGAATTTGACCATCATTGCAAGTGGTTAAACCATTGTGTTGGAGGAAGGAATTATTACCCATTTTTAATTTGTGTTTCTAGCGCTGGAGTAGCTGCGTTAGGAATTGCTATAATTTCTGTCACTGAGATTGCGTTTTATTATTCTCTTCCACAATATTTAGAATTTGATTCATTTAATTCGACAGATATAATGCATCTTCCTTTAATACTACAAGACAGTGTTGTGTTCCAGTCTGTTACCTCATGCATTGCATTATTGGCAGTAACAACTGCAGTTTTATTGTTGCATTTATTTGCATTCCATATTTACATCGCTGTAAATGGAATTACTACGTATGAATATATAAGAAATTATCGGTATTATGCAGAAAATAAACCGACTGAAATTAAAAAAAGGCATGATAGTGACATTGAAGCTATGAAAACTCAAAGTGATAGAACTCGAAAACTATTATGCTGTGATGAAAACAATGATAAATTAGAAAATGATATTAAAATTTCTACTGACTCGAACTGTTTAGAATGTAAATCTGGTCGAATTGCTCCTGAAAATGTTATTAATGACGTTAGAAATGACAAAAAACATTGGTTTCAATTTTGTAATGATAATAATAAGAGGTGCTGTGTTCGTAAATCTAGTCGTATAATTCCTACTGAAAATGTATCCCGGAGTAGTCCCGTACAGACTGATATTTCTGGCAACTTACAACAGTATGATGTTTACACTATAGATCCTGCCCCTTTATGATGAGCTAAACGCGTTCGGCAGCAGCAGAGGCATCAGCACAAGTTGTGCGTTGGTTCCCTCCGATGTGGATGGACTGGCAGCACCAGAATGGAGTTTTGGAAGGACAAGTTACACAGTCCCCGCTACGTGCTGGCACCGATGGTGGAGGCCAGCGAGTTGGCCTGGCGTCTGCTGGCCCGTCGCCACGGTGCAAACCTCTGCTACACCCCCATGTGGCACAGCTCCGTGTTTATCAGGGACGCACGCTACCGAGCCGAGGCCCTTGCTTCTACCCCTGAAGACAGGCCTTTGATTGTACAGGTGAGTCATATGCCCTGTAATGATTTCTCTGATATCTGAATGTTTTAATAAAACGGAGCCTAGAAATACTGAGCGGACGAGAGCGCGTGAAAACATGCAGTCAGGCGATTCAGTAGCAATATCTCATCTGATTTAAAAGATTTGACAGCTGATTAGTTAAATTGTGCAACTAACTCAGTCAAAATATCGTACAATTACTGCTTCGCATGCTCAAAAAAAAAAAAAAAAAAAAAAAAAAAAAAATGAGAATAGAGAATAGAGAATGTAGGTGAAACACGTAAAACTTCTCTGTATAAATTTAAGTGTGCGGAGTCAAATCGTTTTATTTTTGTAAGTAAAACAAAATAACAACAAGAAGTATGACAATTATTAGTAATATTAAATTAATAAAAATTGTAAATTGCATTATAATTTAATTAATTTTTATAGCACAGTTTTATACGCGACTTTTCTTGACTTTAAAGAAATTGTGAATACTTGAGTCTTGGTTGTCATGGTGAGCAAGCAAGCGAGCGGTTGGCTGTCCCACCGGCCCTACCTCCCCTCACCACCTGATCGATCCTCGAGCACCCACCTCTTTACCAGCAAGCTCCCTACCACCCCTTGGAGGCACGCGATCGTCTCGAGCAATATTAATCATAGCAGTAGACACCACCACCATGCAGAAGCTTTGTCCCTCGCGATCCTTTGTGACGTCACCTCCATTGCAAGATTAAAACTGTCTCTCTATACGTACCAGGACGTGGCAGGCACTATTCTGCATGCAGCATGTATTCTATTGTATACAAATAAAATAAACATTAAAGAAATTTGTAAGACAGCTCTTTAGAAATTAATATTGTATCGTCATTATTCAATTTATTAATTTTCGCCGTGTTATAAGATAACAATACAAAATAAAAATAAATTTTTAGTCATCATTCATTTTTCTCGTTCCAGTTTTTACCTTTGATTTTCTGAATTACGAGAATGCGGTCCATGAAGCACATTTTAATTTTTACTTTATTTGAAAAAATATCATTGAGCATGACCATGTGCATTTTGGCTTAAATTATTAAAAATAAATAAAAACAAAATCTTGCGTTATCAGCAACGAAAGTTTGAAAAAAATAACAACAAAAATTACCAGATTTCGAGAAATTTTTGGTGGTTTATGAATATTAAAGTTCTTATTTCCGAAAATGTAAATATCTACTTAAAATGATATATTTCGTACCGAGAAGACTTTTCTACACTTACAAGTTTAATGATAATTTTCTGTATAATATTTTGTCATAATCTTGACATTAAATTTAACAACTTTACGGCCGTTACGCAATTGCAACGTACATTATTTAGTAGGAGATCCTCTTCGTTTTTCTCGTGATATGTCACTACTGTTAATATAATATTAAACCTCGTCGTCGTATCTTATTCTATATTATATTATATTATATTATATTATATTATATTATATTATATTATATTATATTATATTATATTATATTATATTATATTATATTATATTATATTATATTATATTATATTATATTATATTATATTATATTATATTATATTATATTATATTATATTATATTATATTAATAGAACAGATGCATTCAAAATTGTAAATGAGTTACTTAAAGTTCTGTGAACAGACGATAATTTACTCCTTATAGTGTATATAATTTCTTTATGGAGTAAAAAAATATCATCATATTGCAACAGCATTAAATTTGAATGTTATTGTATTATCATTGCTACTTATTTTTTTGCAGTAGTAGGGTAGTAATCAAAGTGAATGTAGCAAGTTTCATTTCATTTTATTTTATTTTTATTTTTTTTAAAGACAATTTTTTATTGTTTTAAAAATTTACAATTTATTGAAATATGTTGATTGTTGGGCTTTTACTAAGTTACATATCTGCAATTATTATTGTTGTGGTGTTTCAGTTTTGTGCCAATGAGGCACATGTGTTTGCCGAGGCTGCCCAGCTGGCCCAGGACCACTGTGACGCTATAGACTTGAACCTCGGCTGTCCTCAAGCCATCGCCCGGCGCGGCCACTATGGTGCCTTCCTCATGGACGACTGGCAGCTGCTTAACGACATGGGTATGTAACCAAGCCCACACTAAAAAATGATAGTCAAACATGTCCACCAAAGCTTATCTGACCCTCTCCTGATAAGATAACTGACAATATAATAATTGTTTTCTATTCTGTTTATTATGATAAATGGTTTCAAAATTAAAAAAAATATTTAAAAGTATTTTATTAATAAAAAGTAGTTAAATTAACAATGAACTAGATTTAAAATATTTGTAATATATTATGTAATACATAGCATATACTACACAAGATAAAATCATATATATGTAAAGCAAAATGGAGATGAAAATAGTATTGACTTCATTTTGTTGTAAGATATAATGAGAGATTTAAAAGACTATTAAATTAAATTAAATTAAATACTAGATGAAATGTTTAACTTTCTGTATGACTTTATTTATTTTTATGAATATATTTTCCATTTTAATTATAATAAAGTTATTTATTTCTATTAAAATTCAAATCCTAATTCAAGGTGATGTTATCATTTACCATTATAATCAATCGTAATTATTTTGCTTGTTAATTCTCACTATACAAGTAGTTAAGTCACTGATGTGGGGTATATGTGAGCATAAAAGTGTCAAATTCCCCTTAAGGGTAAGGTAACGCCACCAATGTTAAAAAAAATCCCTCTCACAAAAATTCTGAAAAAAAATTAAAATGTTCTCCTCTACACCCCCTATCAGTAGCTAAAATATCAGGTATACAAATTCGATCTAGTTTTTGAGTTATGAATTTTTAAAGTTGACCAATTTAACATGGGAGTTTCATTTTTCCATGTTAAAGTAGTCAACTTTAAAAATTTATAACTCAAAAACTAGATCGTATTTGTATACCTGATATTTTAGGTACTGATAGGGGGTGTAGAGGAGAACATTTTAAATTTTTTTCAGAATTTTTGTGAGAGGGATTTTTTTTAACATTGGTGGCGTTACCTTACCCTTAAAAACAAAACCATCTACATTGAGAGAGTTGAATTTGAATTTTGTGTATGATTTCAGTTCGCTCGGCCACTGCTACAGTTAAGGTACCCATCACTTGCAAGATCCGTGTGTTTTCTGATGTGCGGCGCACAGTTGATTACGCACGCATGCTTGAGTCTGCCGGCGCCATGCTGCTCACGGTACACGGCCGTACTCGTCACCAGCGAGGGCCCCTCACTGGTCTTGCAAGCTGGGAGCACATTGCTGCCGTACGCTCTGCTGTTCATGTGCCCATGTTCGCCAATGGTAACATTCAGAGCCTGGCAGATGTTGAGCAATGCCTGCGAGAGACTGGCGTGCAAGGAATCATGTCTGCAGAGGGACACCTCCATAACCCAGCAATTTTTGAGGTAAACTAAGATATGATAGTATTGATTTTTTTTACACATTTAAAAAAATAAATGTAGTAAGTAAGTGGAAAAAAATTAGTTTAATTAATTTTACAACCAGCAATATTATTATATTAACCCTTGCATGATTTTACAAACTTTGATTTGTTAAACTTCTGTTTTCAAAAAAGTTCCAAATTTACGAAGCATTTTTCTGGTTCTGGTGTATGTACATTTAGATAGAGAAATAGAAAAAAATACTTTTTCTGTACAAACAAAATGTCAATATTATGATTTGATCAAATGTTCTAACGGTCCCTCAGCAACTTTAAAGTTACGAAGAAATTTTTCATAAAAATTAGCATTTGTACCTGATGGTAGCACTTTTAAAAATTTGAAATTCATAGTAAATTCATGGGTTTGGTGGTTGTTCACTTTGTGTATGGGCATTTGCCTTTTTCAGCCACCAATTGGATTATTTTTTCCCTCCCAAATATGTAATTTTTAACCCAATAAACAATTATTATTATTATTAAATCTATGGTGATTTATTCATAATGTCAAATCATGTAATATTTGCTGTGAGAAAAATGAATGTTTTAAGTTCATCTAAACTTCAAACATTTGACGAGATGATCATGCTCCTTAATTTTTCCACTGGATGGAGGAGCATCTATAATGCATTTATGTTTATAGTGTATATCTAGTTTAAATCTAATGCTAATGAAAAAGATGGTAAAAAAAAAAACAAAAAAAACTAGAACTAGAACTAGTGGTACCAACATGCAAGGACCAAGTATCTCTATACCATGCAAACCTTACATGCTTTAAGTTGAGAGCCTCACTCGACAAATGAAAGCAGCTTTATAACAAATTATAACTTAATAAATAATGCATTTTAATGAAAAGTAGCATTGCCAACTGATATTTGCAGAGGAATTAAGACATCTTTTTCTTTCTGTCTGAGGGATTGACAGTGAGTGGTTTATTGTTCAGGGCTTGAACCCTCCTGCGTGGGAGATGGCCGAGGAATACCTGGAGCTGGCCGAGCAGTACCCATGTCCCACCTCGGTAATGCGCGGCCACCTCTTCAAGCTCTTCCAGCATCTGCTGGCTCGATCGGAGAACTTCGACGTGCGTAATGACATTGCCAAGGCAGCAGGGCTGGCCCAGTTTGTGCCTTGTGTGCGCAAGTTGCATGAGAGGTATCAGCACTATCAAACAGGAGAGATGACTTGGACTGAAGGGCTTGGTGAGTTTGCTTTAAATAATATGTAATAATAATAATTTATTTTTATTAAAGTATATGGAGTAGAGATGTTACATCACAGCGTCTTTCCCCTAAATATTGAGTGTGTTATAGCTAGGGTTCAAAAATATCTGAAAAAAAAAAAAAAAAAAAGATATTACTGAAGGTGCTTATCCAAATATGCAATAAAAAATTTCATGTGAGTTGTATTAGTTACGTAGGTAGTTGTTGTTGATAAGCTAACTTTATAATTAGTTTGTGTCTAACAGATGTATGCCGTTTGGTTACAGGCAAGCTGAAGTATTTGCCGTGGATCTGCCAGCCGTATGAGCGCCTCTCCCCCGAGGAACACCTGCGTAAGATTGCAGAGAAGAACATGCAGGACGAGGCAAATCAACTCGCTAAAACTCTGGACAAAGAGGTGATTATGATAGATTTTTACTGCCTGCCTTATTTTTGCTATATAGTGAGCAAAAGCACACTATATATTCAAGTCATATTCAAAAATATCATATGTCATTACATATAAATGACATAAATAGCTATGATTATCAGGAATGTCTTTGTTCATCTTCCATTATTTAATTACTTATTGTTTTTTACAAACTTTTGTATTTTCTATTGTATTTCTAAAACACAAAAAAATAATATTTTTTGTTCTTCTAAATTTTAGGGAAATTCTCGTCAAAAGAGAAAAGATTCTGATCAAGACATTCCTCCTGGTATGTCCAAGAAGAAGATGAAAAAGCTGCAAAGGAATCCAAGGAAGGGGTTTGGACGGAGGTCCATGGAAAAATGCACTCAGTGTCCAAATCCTTCAGTAAGTATATCACTTAAGGGTTGAGACAGAGTAGACAGAAATTAAGTACAGCTTCGATCAAATTAATAAATAATTTTTTAAATTTCTTTTGAAATAATTAAAATCCTTATTCAAACTTGAAACTTCTAAAACTTCAACTTCTAAAATTAGAAAAAAGGAGAAATAATAAATGAATTAATGAATAAGTAAATAAATAAGTAAATAAATATGCTGACATATTGTCCATTAAAGTATTGAAGTATTAGCATAAAAAAAATAAAATAAATTAATCATTCTAGTATTAAACATTCTGTAGCACTTCTGTATAATGCCAAAGTTGTGGTGAAACATATAACAAAAAACCTATTTAAACTGACAAGAACTATAATTATCTTTGCTTTTGGAACAGCTTGAATAGTTCCATTAACAAGTGCTTGTGTGCAGGGTCTCAAGTGCGAGTCTCGCCTGTGCAAGCCATGCTGTCGCACCAAGTGCTACGTGGAGGAGCTCAATTGTCCCGGCCACCGCATCCTCGTCAAGACCAAGCGAGAGACGGCCCGGGCATACAGCGCCCTAGCCCTTCAGCAGGCTGCTGCGGAGCAAATTCAAGCTCTCAGTGGACTGACAATGCCAAGCTCACAATTGCCTTTAACAAACACACCTAGCTAATAAAAAAAATAAAACTGCCTATATCAGCATTGCATGATAATATCAATGATATATATAATGTTGTGACAGCAGTGAAACCTAATAGAAATTAAATATGCACTCTATCCATCTTCTTTAAATCTTTCTTTTTTTTTTTTTTAAATATTAATTTGAGTAAATGCAAAATATTATCAATTTAAAAATAATTATAAATTAGATAAAAGTTTTATTGTTGCTAAATCATCTCATATATAATATAGTTATTGTTAATTAAAAAAAAAAAAAAAAAAAAAAAAGACGACTTTGATAAGTACAAAGTCACTTAAGCTATGTAAGAAAAGAAATGTCAAAACTAAACAAGACAGATTGTTTATCACAGTTCCTTGCATCCAGGAATTTAGAATATTTTTGTTGACTGCTGTTACATGTGATTAATATAATAACTATATGCATGAACTTTTGTAAGAAAACATTAAATAGCAAAACACCAAAAGAAAAATTTAATAAATTTGTATACATACTGTCCACAAAAACATCAAATATTGAATTTAAAAATTGTTAATTTTTTAAGATAAGTAATTCTGAAACCATGCATTGTCGCTACTTAATTGTGTGTTAAAGCTACACCATATTTTGTTACGTGTCATAGTGACACTAAAGATTTTTTTTTTTTTTTTTTTTTTTTTTTTTCAATTCTCATATTTGTCTATACATTGTTATAATAAATAATAAGTAAATATATGTGTGTATATATATATAATAATATATATATATATATATAATTTTAAACTTCTACCGTGTTTACCCGCCAAGACAAGAAAAGAAAGAAGACTTTTAAATTTTCTGACAAATTTTCTTGTCTTGGTGGGTAAACACGGTAGAAGTTTAAAATTATATAAAATACTGCCAATGTCTGTAAGTTGAAAAACTTATTGTATGTCATCTTCATATATATATATATATATATATATATATATATATATATATATATATATATATATATATATATATATATATATATATATATATATACTTATTATTTCACTTTGCATTTTGAGAAGATTGTAAAATATAAAAATGCAAAGTGAGCATTTCGCCTCGGAAGCATCGATATATATATATATATATATATATATATATATATATATAATATATTATACAGTATATATATAATTATATATATTATATAATTTCATAAATTATGCAAAATAATAATTATTATCATTGATAATAGAGGCTCCCATTCCGCTGATTTCTTTGGTTCCCTGCTCTGTACTACCTTAACCTACAGATGTAAAAATATTAATAATAATAATAATCATATAAAAAATAAAGTACAAAAAGCAAGGTTTAAGAAGAGAAGGTTATGGAGAAAAATAATTAACAGTACTTTAACATGCTGGCGTATGGAGAAAATTTTCCGACAGACTTTTGTTTCGATCAATTAAAAACAAATTTGTTATAAAAATTTAAATAAATATATTTTTAAATAATTTTTCTTTAAAAAAAGCATCATAAAACAAACTTCAAGCTTTTCTTTTGTAAATACTTAAGGATAAGGTAACATGAATCAGCTGATTTTTTAGTCCCATTTGATTAACATGTATAACATATAGTAAACCTTTTAGCAAATTCACAAAAATTCTGAAAAAATGTGAGACAGATTTTAGTACTTAATTAAAAGCCATAGAAAAAATTTCAAGACAAAATTATCTCTAATATTCGAGACAATTTTTTTTTTTTTTTAATTAAGTTTTTAGTTTAATTAAGTTTTTAGTTTTCTCTCCATGGGAATAAAGTCCTATGCTAAAAATTAAAAAAAAAAAAAAATACTTTAAAAAATATTACTCTTGAAATTTTTTCTATGGCTTTTAGGTACTAAAATCTGTCTCATTTTTTTTTTTTTTTTTTCATATTTTTTTAGAATTTGCTAAGGTTTACACGTTAATCAAATGGGACTACAAAATCAGCTGATTCGTGTTACCTTACCCTTAAATCAAATTCTTGTAACACACCTTTATTTACGTGGTTTGATGTTGAATCTTATCACCATGCAAAGTTTTAGGAAGACTTTATGATGCATCATCATATATATTTGTATACAGTAGTATTTAGGTATTTAAGTAGAATGGAGTACCGACCTCAAAATTTTTTATTGCAGAAATGGATAGAGGGTGCAAAGTTATGCTACTCTGATTTTTTTTTTCAGATTTTTTAGAGCCTGGAAAGTATTTTTAAAAAATTATTGAAAGTACAGAGAAAGTGCCGCCTCTTGCCGCCTCTCTTAATAAAAGATAGGACCCAAAAGGGACGTGGATTCGAACCCGACGTCGCCAAAACTTTTTAGCAATACTTCCCAGTCCCTAAAAAATCAGAGTAGCATAACTTTGCACCCTCTATCCATTTCTGCGATAAAAAATTTTGAGGTCGGTACTCTATTAAAAAATGTGACCAGTAAAATAAATCTAAAGATATGGTTTGTTACCCCAGGAAATTACCTAACTGCAGCTCTCTCTACAGGGACATAAGTTTAGAGGTACAAATAAGGTTATTACTGCAACTAAAGATCTAACAGTTTATTTTTATAAATACAAAAATTAAAAGAGCCAAGTTCTTTAAGAGATTCTGTTATAAAACAATAATACTTGTATTTATAAATGCATTTTTTTTTCTTTCTTTCTTTTTTTCTTTTTTTTTTTTTTCTTTTTTTAAATACCGTCTTTAAATATAAAATTATTTGAATTTAAATACTCTTGCCTTGCATTTTTTGTAAACTCTGCATGTGTATATATTTATTTTTTTTTATCTTGTTCAATATGGATAATTATTATTATTTTTCATTGTAAGATTTTGTCCTCAAAGCATGACACAAGGGTAAGGTAACGCCACCAATGTTAAAAAAAAAATCCCTCACACAAAAATTCTGAAAAAAATTTAAAATGTTCTCCTCTACACCCCCTATCAGTAGCTAAAATATCAGGTATACAAATTCGATCTAGTTTTTGAGTTATGAATTTTTAAAGTTGACTACTTTAACATGGAGAAATGGAAATCCCATGTTAAATTAGTCAACTTTAAAAATTCATAACTCAAAAACTAGATCGAATTTGTATACCTGATATTTTAGCTACTGATAGGGGGTGTAATGGAGAACATTTTAAATTTTTTTCATAATTTTTGTGTGAGGGATTTTTTTTAACATTGGTGGCGTTACCTTACCCTTAATTAAGTGTGTTAATAGAAGTAAGCCTTAAATTAATTTTTATAATAATTTGATATAATACAGTGTATTACTATAACTTTTTTTTGTATATAAAGGACAACTTAACTTAATTTAATTAAATCCAATGTCAAAACTATTTATATAATATGAAATACCACCAACACTTATTTGCATGCAAAGCTGAATGAAAAGTGTTTTTTTAACTCTGTTGTAATACATAGGAGGAGGGGAGAATGGGGTTGGGTAAGAATTTAATCATTAACCTTTTGCAGAATTTTGTGTTAGCTAATATTCATTTCATCTATTTATTTCACCCAAACATACATAATACTGTAAATATTATATATTACACAATATAACAAAAAAGTGGTGGGTTGTACAACTAACTAAATAATAACTAAATATAAATAAAAAAAAATATACATATTAAATATTATTTATGACAACACAATTTTCTCCTAAAAATATCAGTCCACATATTCTTATGTGACTGGAAAAAATTAAACGTACCAACTCATGGTCATCAGAAAGTCACCAAATTTGCTATGCCTGTATATATTATAGTCACTCCATAAGGTTGTTGTTTTTTTCACTTTTTATGGCCCAGGACCACCATTATCTCATGAGGGCTTTTGGAAACTAATAATTATAAACCTTTATATCACTTAACATGTCAGTTAAATAAATAGTTTTTCAGCACATAGTCTCTCATACATGCAGTTTTTGTCTAAATGGAGAAATTCTGTGTGCATAGGTTTCTTTAATTATCCTGTTAAGTGTATCTCATAGCAAACTGTTGTTTTATTTGTATGACAGTACCATAAGAATTAAGAAGATGATTATAATGTGATAGGACTTAATCGTGACATGATCATTGATGACAAAATATGAGCTGTATTCAACATAAGAACTATATTAATTGTTACAAATAGAACTGCATGCACTTGAACTTCTATGCTCTCTCCAAAGAAGTTACAAAATATATACATACTTACAATAATTTCTAAAATTAATACCAGTGAATTTACAATAATTTTGTGCAATAAATAATTTAAAAAGGAAATAAATATAATTAAACACATGATATATAATGTAAAGATAATTGTGAAACTTAATTAATTGTGTTTTGGGCCACTTTTAGGGTTTTACTGTTACTTAAAATATTGGTATGATTATACATATATGATTGTAGCATAAAAAATACATAATGGAGTATTGTCCTCAATTTTTTTTATTGCAGAAATGGATAGAGGGTGCAAAGTTATGCTACCCTGATTTTTTTCAGATTTTTTTGAGACCTGCAACTATTTTTAAAAAATTATTGAAAGTCCTTTTTGTGACGTCACGCGGCGGCAAGTCCTATCTTTTTCTTAAGGAGCGGCGTCTCGTGACGTCACGAAAAGGACTTTCAATAATTCTTTAAAAATAGTTCCCGGGCTCTAAAAAATCTGAAAAAAATCAGGATAGCATAACTTTGCACCCTCTATCCATTTCTGCAATAAAAAAAATTGGGGACAATACTCTATTATATTGCTGCATGGCAATGGTACAACATTTACTTAATATGATTTATTGCATGTTCAGACTTTAAAATATGCTGATGCTGATCACTCAATTCAGTTACAAGCATAATGAGTTGTGGCATTGCCATCAATAATATTGCTTCAATATTATAAAGTGCAATATACTGTAAAATTCAGGGACTTAATCATATTTTTATTATAATATCGTTTTTATAAATCAATTGATAATGAAACGGGTGTTTTATTGTTTTTGTCCTCATTATCTTAAATGCATAGTTACTGTTATAGTTTTTTAATGGTATATATATATATATATATATATATATATATATATAATTGAATCACAGATAATTATGTGTACAGTACACTCTATAATTTTCTAGAGTAATCACAATTATTAACGCGTTTTTCCTACCTGTTACCTGGTATGAAAAACACTTCTTAAGAAAAGGCTTTCTAAATTGCTCCTAAACGCTTGCTGAATCGTCTCCTTGTTTCCAATTTTGATTACAAAATTTGTTAACCAAATATATAATACTGTATATATGTATAATTATATATATTATATTGTTATATATTATATATTTTATTTATTTTATCTCAGACACGTACATTGGATAGAATATTTATAAAGCAAAAATAAGGGATAATAAAAAACTAATAGTTAGATGATTTATTTTTACTGACACTGAAAAGAATATTTTAGATTGCATTCTATCTGTTCAAAATTTCCAAAGTTAATAAGAACAATTATTCTTTCTGCATGCACACATAAATATATAAACTAATTATATATAATATATAGAGTATATAAGTTGTGTACGTCATATCGAAGTTGATAATATATAAATATCTTATTTTTCCTACTTTTGGAAAAAGAATGAAATAAAATTTGATGCTTTTCAAAATTTAATTTTTTATTATCTTATACTGTATAGAATATACATATACACAGAAGGGACCCAATATTAATGTGTCATAAATATATCTTTGATTTTTAATAATAAAAAAAAAAAAAAAAAAATCTTGTAGAAACTTGAAAATTTGGATTCCGACTCAAAACAAAAAAAAAAAATTTGGTGGTGTCGATTAAATTCCAATCCAATAATTTTTTCAATAGGGGATGCAAAGTGAAGGCTTAATTTTCCTTTCCTTATGGGGTTTACATGTTCAAAAGAAAAAAAAAAAAAAAAAACATGGATCAAGCTGAAAATTAGTATCCATGCAGGGGGTTAATTGACACGCTAAATGGTGTTGATTAAATTAACCCCCGGATAATTTTTAGGAGGTTAGTCTACCCCTTTAAAGGGGGTGTGACTTTTCAAAATTAAAAATTCACCAAAAAATCTTCTTTCCAAAAATGTAAATTTCACTTTCCTCCGACTCCTCGTTCCTTCCATACCGCCCGGTCAAAAGTCTACACATTATAATACTTAAGGTCGCGCCCAAGAAAGCAAGCAAGTGGCGGCGAGCGCTAAAATCCACGTTTTCGCGTCTTTAAGCCCCCCTTGCAGCCGACAGCAAAGAGATAAAAATTATTCGCCACGAGATAATTTTATCTAAAGAACATTCTGCGTTTGTATCCGCTTAATTTCGGCATTTCTTCATTTTAATTAGGAAATTAAATATCACGATGCAAACTCAAATTTTTTACAGATTTCTTTTTTCAACTGACTTCAAACACATAAAATATTTTATCAAGCATCTAATAACTTTATTGTAGACACACGTATTGGATTGACATATTATCAGGGACCGGATGCACGCGTTTTTTTCGTGCATCCGAGATACGCATCCGGATGCAAATTAATTTTTCATGCATCCATGGATGCGCATCCGCATGCAAATTCATTTTTCATGCATCTGGGATGCGCATCCGGATACAAATTTATTTTCCATGCATCTGAGATGCGCATCCGGATGCATTGATTTTTTCCCGTGCATCTGGGATGCACGGATGCGGATGCAAGCCCATTTTTGCGCATCCGTGTGCATCTTGCATCTGCATCCGATCCCTGCATATTATATATGTACAGTACATACGATTTATGTTATGTATATGGTATTTCAACAGTATTTAATTACCTACGATTTTAGCCGCAGCCTTATATATACATTATATAAATTTATGCAATGGGGAATTCTCTTATAACTCAAATTTTAATTTAACTACTATATTATGATAGGGTACGTACATATTAAAAATAAGTTTGACTTAAGTTTCATCTTTTTTAACTCAAATTTGAGGACTCTGAAGGGATTATTAGAATAGGGGCAAAGTATGCAACCCGCGCGCAATCCTGAAAATTGTGACGTAGAAACTCCCTAGTTTACCTATATAGTTAACACACAACAACTGCCTCTGATATCATAGTTTGAGTGTGAAGGAGTGATTGGCTATAAATTTTAGTAACACGATCGACATCAGCGGGTTTTTCTACCCTAGTATCAATAGTTTTGTCTCTAATATCAGTTTACTTTAAGAGTGACAATCAAAAATATAAATTTATTACAGGAAAATTTCGCCTGCTAGGCAGTTTCTACGTCACGTTTTGGCGCTAAATTCAAAAGAAGGAAGATTTTTAAAAAATTCCCATGTCTCCAATTTTGAAAATTGAAACTTTTTTGTTTTGGGACATTTAATTTCAATACATAGAGCATCTGAAAAAAAAATAATAAATGTAGGAGAATTCCCCATTATAAATTCACGGCAAACACGCAACTAAAACTGTTACCATTTTGTGCATGATCGCTATTTATTTACTTTCTTCGACGTTTGCATTTAGGTTATATAAATATGCAGCATAGTGAATATATATATATATATAATATATATATATATATATATATATATATATATATATATATATATATATATATATATATATATATATATATATATATATATATATATATATATCTTTTATTGCACTCATTACGCTTGCATTTATGCATATATGAAAATTTATAAAAAATTATGTGATTCAATTAACTAAATGTGCAGTGATAAAACAATCTCAGAGACAACGTGCAACTCCAAGTACTAGGAGGCGACAGTTTTGAATGCGGATGCAAAACAAATTTTTACAAAACTGAACTGAAAAAATCTCCCTACATTCTTGCTCCCTTATGTGTGCGGCCGGAAATGTCCACTGACACTGAAAGCCAGAGAGTAAGCCCACGTGTCTATAAAGAAACAAAACTTTGCAATTATAAATAATTATACATTTTTGCCTCAAAATCAAATTACAAATTTGTTCATTATTTGTATTTATAATAATATGTAAAATCTAATAAAATCATTGAACCGATTGAACGTACAGTACTATACTATATTCAGTCTATATAACAGTTAACATTTTATATAATATATATAGTATTTAATTGTATAGTATTACTATATTATAATGTTAACTGTTATTTAGTCGTAGACGAAATATATAATATATAGCATAGTACTGTACGTACGTTCAATCGGTTCAATGATTTTAGATTTTACATATTATTATAAATACAAATAATGACCAAATTTTTAATACGATTTTGAGGCAAGAATATATAATTATTTATAATTGCAAAGTTTTCTTTCTTTATAATAGACACTTGGGCTTACTCTGGTTTTCAGTGTCAGCGGACAGTTCCAGCCGCACACTTATATAAGGGAGAAAGAATGGAGGGAGATTTTTTCAGTTCAGTGTTGTAAAAATTTGTTTCGCAACATTCAATACCGTCGCCTCCTAGTACTTGGAGTTGCACGTTGTCTCTGAGATTGTATCACAGAGATATCACTGCACTTTTAGTTGATTAAATCACATGATTTTTTATAAATTTCCATATGATATGTATAATAGAGGTAAGCGTAATGAGTGCAAGAAAATATATAAAGCCTTATATGTTTGAACCAACTTGCAGCGCAGATGCGATCCCCGTCGATTGAATTGCGGTATATATTCTGGTGCCCGAGTCTGTGGCTGCTGTGCTAGAATTACGTAGATACGTACTAGAATTAAATTGCAGAAAACCTAATAAGGGGAATTCACAAAGTCTTAAGGCCACATTTAGGGCTCGATAATTTAAGACCAGAAATTTTGGGTCTAAAAAGCATGCCTAAAATCGGGCTTTAAATTATCGAGCCCTAAATGTGGCCTTAGGGCTTTGTGAATGCCCCTTAATATTATTAGTATTCCTACTTTGAGCTCTGAATATAAATAAAGCTTTTATGTTATATTATTGGAACTCAAAGGGAAAGAAAGTTTCCATCTATATTTGGACCGGGAACACCTTTTTATATATTATATATAAATAGCAAATACACATACACACACAAATATAATATATATATTACAATGACACTGACTATTACAAACAAGAATTAAAAGCAGAACTGGTGTGATAAATTATGCGTGGGGCAGCCTCTAAGTTGAAGGTTAATTATAAGAGGTCGAGCGTGGCGCAGTGCATTGACCGGTTCTCGTTAGATCACCGAAGTCAGGCTACGTCGAGCGTGGTTAGTACTTGGATGGGTGACCGTTTCAAGTAAAAAATACGCTGCTCCCTCCCTGGGGTAAATTCATCTCGCTTTCCACCCAGTGCAGTGATGCACTTGTGTGTGGTTCCCCAGGCTTTGGACATTGCTTTGGTCCACTGAGAAAAAGTACAGGTGTCCGTCCTGACTGAGGTTTTCCACGGTTCCCTCAGTCTCACCTCAGTGAATGCTGGGACGCGTAAGCATGCAGGCCGTGGCCACTATCCGTTCCCTACCTTATCCCTACCCAGTACCCCGCCGCGAGCTGTAAGCTCTTAGGGGTGTATCCTTGTAAAAAAAAAAAAAAAAAAAAAAATTCGCTTGAGTCTGGCGCCTTAGACCGCTCGGCCATCCTGACACTTGCAGGCTACATAAGTATATAATACAGTATAATGATTAGATCATTGAATGTACATTACTATAATTCTATATTTTTAATTTTTTAATGTTAATTATTATTTAGTCATTATTATAAAATATAATATTTTAAATTATATTGCATTAATAATTAATAATGGTAATATTGAATAATCACTATGCTGCATATTTATATAACCTAAATGCAAACGTCGAAGAAAGTAAATAAATAGCGATCATACACAAAATGGTAACAGTTTTAGTTGCGTGTTTGCCGTGATTTTATAATTTATATATATAATGTAAGGCTGCGGCTAAAATCATAGGTAATTAAAAAACTGTTGAAATACCATATACATAATATAAATCGTATGTACTGTACATATATAATATGTCAATCCAATACGTGTGTCGACAATAAAGTTATTAGATGCTTGATAAAATATTTTATGTGTTTGAATAAGTCATGCAGTTGAAAAAAGAAATCTGTAAAAAATTTGAGTTTGCATCGTGATATTTAATTTCCTAATTAAAATGAAGAAATGCCGAAAGCGGATACAAACGCAGAATGTTCTTTAGATAAAATTATCTCGTGGCGAATAATTTTTATCTCTTTGCTGTCGGCTGCTAGGCGGGCTTAAAGACGCGAAAACGTGGATTTTAGCGCTCGCCGCCACTTGCTTGCTTTCTTTGGCGCGACCTTAAGTAATGTGACGTCATAGTAGACTTTTGACCGGGCGGTATATGGAAGGAACGAGGAGGCGGAGGAAAGTGAAATTTACATTTTTGGAAAGAAGATTTTTTGGTGAATTTTTAAATTTGAAAAGTCACACCCCCTTTAAAGTTAAATTCTGAAAAGAAAAATAATTTCAAGGATTTTAATATCGATTCCTGACGGAAAAAATCACGAATAACAGCTAGTGATGTCAAGAAAAATATTAAACCACCCTCGTGTCCCCCAGAGGGGTTTTTCACCCTTCCGAGGGTAGGTTTCCAACATCACCAAATTCAATGGTTTAAACACTGATTCCAGGTCGAAAAAAATCACAGATCAATCAAAGATGATCGACGCATCAATATTGGGACCCTCTGTATGGTGTATATATTATATATATAGCATTAATTAATTGCGCGGCCTAATTGAGATTCTCGATAAAAAATTTATAGTATATATAAATTTAATATATATTATATATTATTAATTAAAATTAAAATTGAACTATATAAGAAAAGAACAGAGTAAATAAAATATTAATAATATACAAACATAACATATATGCATATAATTATATATTATATTATAGTTTCATAATAGATATAATATATAATAATAATAAATAATAGTAATTAAATATTTTATTGAGCAGCCTTGCAGCCGAATTGCGAATATGTCACAGTCAACAAAGGACCGAATAACAAAGGTGGTTCCCCAGGCTTTGGACATCACTCTGGCCTATTGATAAAAAGTAGAAGAAAGTAGAAGTGTCCGTCCTGACTGAGTTAGGTTTTCCACGGTTCCCTCAATTTCGCCTCAGCGAATGCTGGGACACGATCGAGTAACAGGCCGTGGCCACCATCCTATATATATATATATATATATATTATATATTACACCGCCGCGATCTGATGTAATTTAAGCTCTTAGAGATATGTTGTATCCATAGGGGCGTAACTTCAAATTGCAGGCCCGGGGGTAAATATTCAGAGTGGATTTCAGTGGATCCCCTAGGTCCCTACGTCGGAGGGGGGGGGGGAGGGGAGACAGAGACACTGCTGGATGCACGATTCTTTTTTCTTATGATAATATTTAGCGGTGAAAGTATAAGATCCAACTAACGCCAAAATTTTTAAATTTTGATCATTTTTAAACAGTAGATGTGGTAGTACTCCATATATATTATTATGGAACCGTAACCGAACTCTAAAAAAATCAAAAGTATGTTATATATATATATATATATATATATATATATATATTATATGCAAAATATATACATTGCAGTATATTTTTTATTTTGGAACTTCTTGTTGGCTGTACATGACAAACATATAAATATATTATACACACCGCGTATACAATTGCAGTAATATTATGGAGTATTAAATTATATTAAAATGAGTGTTAAACCTTTCTCTTATTTTTCTGTGTAATGGAGTACCGACCTCAGTTTTTTTTATTGCAAAAATGGATAGAGGGTGCAAAGTTATGCTACTCTGATTTTTTTCAGAATTTTTAGAGCCCGGCAACTATTTTTTAAAAATTATTGAAAGTGCAGAAAAAAAGCCACCTCTTGCCGCCTCTCTTAATAAAAGATAGGACCCAAAAGGGACGTATGGATTCGAACCCGGACTCGCCAAAACTTTTTAGCAATACTTCCCGGTCCCTAAAAAATCTGAAAAAAAGCAGAGTAACATAACTTTTCATCCTCTATCTATTTCTGCTATAAAAATTTTTGAGGTCAATACTCCATTGTAGCAGAGTATTCAAAGAAATAAGTATGTTAAGTATGCCATGTTTAATATTTTTTTTTAATCAATGATATTTAAAGTATTAAGAGATTCGAGGACGGTGCCAATGTACGTACGTATTAATAAGTTGCATAACTGCAAGGGGCTAAAATCACAAGAAAAAAAAATGCGTGTGTTTTATAGTGTTATAATTTGCAGAACTCTGTACCTATAATATGTACGTACGCCATTAACAATCGGAGTATTATACTGTGTTAAAGGTTTAATCAGTGATAAAGATAAAAAATAATTAAACATTCATTAACAAGGTCTTTATGTGTTTAATTATGGAACATATATATATATATATATATATATATATATATATATATATATATATATATATATATATATATTTGACTTTAACGTTTATCACATGCAGAGAATACGAGAATTTTGATCCTTTTATTTTACAATGTTAGCTATAACATATACATTTCTTAAGTTATACGAATGGAAGCATTTTAGTGTTATATTTGTGCTTCATAGCCTTGAAGGTGCATGTTACCATACTGACTGGCACGTCACCGTCTCGTAAAATGTTGGTGCATTCTTGACTTGAGCGAGATGACCGGCTAGCAAGCGTCAGCGACGAGAATTTGCACGCCGCCGCGCGCCTCTCGATCATCGTCTTGCCGACCGTACGTGCGGTGTTTTGAATACTCTCTCGAGAATTCACATTCGGCAGGCAACACAGCTAGGTAAGAGAAAATTTTATATCGGGAATTCGCTTGAATATGGTCTGATTTTTTTTATAGGAAAAATTTGTAATTCAGAGGATCCATTAATTTGTCTCCTTACCCCTGCACCCTGCATAGTCAAATTTAATTATTATATTTTAGTTTAATGCATGATATTTGCTTTAATGACGATGTATCTGTTTTTGAAATATATATGTATTATAGCAATGGTGGTTGATCATATTGTGTATTTCCACTCTATTTCCTTTTTTTAATCCCCCAATTGACCAACTGGGTTAATTTTTTTTATCTTTTTCTCATATTGATGTATAATGCTTTATCTCACAATTATTGTATTATTATATATATACTATAATATTACAATTGAATCGGTTTTAAAATTATTATGAAGTACTCATCTTTATAAGTGTAATTTAAAAATGGGACTTCAAGAATATATAATAAATTTAATATTTGAAGAAAAATACGATGTAAGACAATTCATTAGTCGATTTTAGTGTCATGGCTATAATGTTATACTTTTCGCTGGTAAACGTGATTTGTGTATCTTTTAAGGATCATGGCAACCGTTGATCGAAGCATGCAGAATTTGTTTTTAGTAATTTTAGTTATCACGGAATATTAATTCGCGTGTATGTACTCGATCTTGACGTCAAAAATCACTCGATCAAGGATGCCAAGTAAGTAAAAATAGAAATACTTAAAATATGTTTTTCAACTTGAATTTTTTCGTGTCAATGAAATTAGTGCGGTAACATTTTTCGTTTAATTCCACTAACAAGTAAGAGCAGCTTGAAGTGCAATTTTAACTGTTCTTCAATGGTCAGCATCCATGATGACATCACCAATCCTTTGTCCTCCCATTTACTTACAAAAAAAGATTGGGCGCACGTAAGATCCTATACGGAGCAATTTTTCGATCGCTTATTGTTAACCCTCTAAATAAGTTATGTTTGCGAATTTAAAATTACGTATTGGCACTAACCTTTTACGTTTGCTGCTATAAAAATTTTATTATTTGCCTTGGGTCAGTTTAATTAAAGAGCATCTAAAGAATTTCGCGGTAGTAGTGTTTTGACTTCGAGCCGAAAAAACGTGCGCAGAAGGGTTGCGCGCCAATGCGCGGTGGTTGTAGCAGGAGTCAAAATTAGCAAACTAACAAGGCGACTATATAATTATTCTGATGGATACTGACCATTACCAATTACATTAAATTTTTAATAACGAAATTTATATTACAATTAATATAATATAATAATATAATATATAATTAATATAATAATTAATTAATATAATAATTAATTAATATAATAATTAATTAATATATAATTTTTTTGATAAAACAGAGAGTAAACTATCTATAGAGAGTTGGTCACAAACAGTGAAACACATTAATTCACCAACGCCAGAAGTAATATTATGCATGCATGATGTAATAATATATAATTTATATTTTATGGATATATATATAAATAGTATCATAATAAGTACGTGCGGATCACGTCTCACTATTTTAAACTCAAATACTGCACTTTAGGTTATTTTTCCTGATGAAATCGTGTAAACTGCATGCATATTATATATGTATAGGATATTGGATATTCCATGAGTGCATATTTTTAATGTATAGTATACCGACCTCAATTTTTTTTTTTATTGCAGAAATGGATAGAGGGTGCAAAGTTATGCTACTCTGTTTTTTTTAGATTTTTTAGAGCCTGGCAACTATTTTTTAAAAATTATTGAAAGTGCAGAAAAAGTGCCGCCTCTTAATGCCGCCTCTCTTAATAAACGATAAAAGATAGGACCAAAAGGGACGTGGATTCGAACCCGACCTCGCCAAAACTTTTTAGCAATACTTCCCGGTCCCTAAAAAATCTGAAAAAAATCAGAGTAACATAACTTTTCATCCTCTATCTATTTCTGCTATAAAAAATTTTGAGGTCGGTACTCCATTGCATAAAATTATATTTCAATATAAAGGTTGTCATTGTAAATTTTTTTTTTCTCTGCTTGCAGTGGTGCTACAGCGGCTACCTGCGTTCATGTACACGCACTACGCTAACGGTGGGGGGTTGTCGGTGGAACTAGCCGCTGATCTCGGCCAGGACCACGCTTCTCATCAGGATCAGATCGCTCCCTCTGCCCCCGCCGCCAACCTGCAGGAGGCCGTTAACTACGCCGCTCTCCAGCACGAGGCAGCTGCCCACGCTGCACCCGGCCTCGAGGTCGCCGCCCACGCTGCACCAGGCCTCAAGGTCGCAGCCCACGCTGCACCACCCCACTGTGTACATATTTATACCGATGCAGCTGGCAACACTTTCGAGCTGAAGGAGTGCAGTGGTAAGTCATGCAAGCACTAGTACAGATACGCACGTAAAAGTCAAAAGAAAGAAAACTGAATGGATGCATGTGATTTAATGCAATATTTTCAGAAATAATAAGGGGGTAAATGGAACCGTGGTGTTGGCTCTTATACTGCAGGCGTTGCATCAATTATTAACAGCAGTATATCGATTACCCCTTCCCACCCCCAAATTTTTTAACCCCGAGAGGGAAAAAAAAAACATATTTAGAGAACGAGCAAGTTATAGATATGCTGTTGATATCTCGATCGTTTACATTGCATTGTGTGTTACAGAGACGTAGTGGCTGCTAATTAATATACCACAGATATGGTCCATATATGCAGGGGCGGATCCAGCCCGCGGTGTTGGGGGGGGGGGGCGGTGCCCTATACCGCAATGTTAAATTTTGGGGTGGGAGGGGGGCGATGGGTGGGGGGTGGTAATACCTTCAATGTATTTTGGGGCCTTTTAAGGGGGGGGGGGCGATCGCCCCCATCGCCCCCCCCCCTTGGATCCGCGCCTGCATATATGCATGTATATGCGTTTCCTTGAATTGCGCACTTCTGCATACTGTAACTAAAATTCTATGCAAGTAAGGAGTATGAAACAAAAACGTTTCAATTAAATTGAACGATCTCATAATGTGATAATAAACTCAATATAAATGCGCGCAAGAACTTCAGAAATATTCCATTTTGAAAATTTATTGGACCACGCTAATTAGCGTTTTAGTTTATTAATCATATGATAAATAAAATACTTTAAAATATGATTGAGTATTTTTCCTAAATTAATGGTAGGATAAGCTTCAAATTGATGTATTTTGCAAAACGCTACGTCAATTATTCACGCGGGAAAAAAATGTTTTTGGATTCCGGGACGCTATTTATGAAAGCATCTTCAACCACAGAACACCCTTTTCAAAATTCACGCTGATTGGGTAATAATTTAATCACTGCGCCAACTGGTGACAGTGTTTGGCACTAAATACTGTCAGCTGGCAGACGACAAAGTAAAAATGTAAACAAACGCATTTTTATGATTTTGTCAGAAATTACTTAACTGGCAATTAATTATCATTACAAATTGAATCCAAACGAATAATTCTCATTTTTAAATATTAATAAACAAGAAGTAAGTACATAATATTTAGTTTTAAGTGCTTTTAATGTTTTTACAATGAAAAGTGCAGATAAAAGTGCAAGAACTTTTTTACTATCATAAGAAAAAAATACATAAGTATATACATAAGTATATAATATATATAGTTATATATTATGCATATTATGTAATTGAAATAATGCACTATCATAATATTATAATTACGAAGATTAATTAAGGTTTGGCTATATGTAATCTTATTAATTATTGTACATATTGTAGCCACGTTTTTATGTAATTTGTTATGCGTGGTGTGTAAAAATTTAAATATAATATATATATATATATATATATCATTACAAATTATTACATCTCAGCACTCATTACAAATCTTGCTCATTTCATTTCACATAGATTAATTTTGCGCGTATGATGTTATGTTTATTGTAGAATCTTACGTTTGATCTTAATACTGCAGTGTATAACTTTCCTGCATGCGGTACGTTAATGAAAATAATAAATTTCTTAAAAGAAAACTTTATTAAAGGAACTGTGTAAAATAGATTTTTATTCTGTAACTGTCATGTTGTCTAAATATACTATAACCATTATTATTATATATCATGCTCTGGGATATTAGCTCTGTTCGTAAATACACAAAATAAAAAAAAGTGTTTTATAATAATTATAATGGATATAGTATATTTAGACGACAGTGACAGAATAAAAATCTATTTTACACAGATCGATCCTTTAATAAAATTTTCATTTAAGAAATTCATTACGTACCGCATGCAGCTAGAGCTACAGTAAAAAAGTTATATACTGTATTAAGATCAAACATAAAATTCTATAATAAACATAACATCATACGTGTAAAATTAATCTATGTGAAATGAAATGAACAAGATTTGTAATGAGTACTGAGATGTAATAATTTGTAATGATATAATATAGTATATATATTAAATTTTTACATACCACGTACGCATTACAAATAAATACGTGGCTACAATATGAACAATAATTAATAAGATATTACATACAGCAAAACCTTAAATAATCTTCGTAATTTTAATATGTATCGTGTATTATTTCAATGACATATGCATACCTTTTTATTGATAGTAAAAAGTTTTTGCACTTTTAACTGAACTTTTGATTGTAAAAATATTAAACGCACATAAGACTAAATAGTATGTACTTAATTGTTTTTTATTGATGCGTCTTTGTTATACTGATAATTATATATATATTATTATTTTCCATGTACTGTCTGTCCTTAAAAGTTAAAAACTGGAATACACGAATAGATAATATGTTAGATCGTAACGCATGTATTCCAATTTTTTACTTTAGAATAGAAACTGTACATATATAAAGGTTCATCAATGAAAATGCATTAAAATACATATTTACGTAAGCAGAGCTATTATCTATTAGCTGTTACATCAAATATAATTATCGCAAAAGCAATACAAAAACATGCATTTCAGTATAATAATTGTATTATATCCAATAATAAAGACAATAATTCAAGAAAAATAGTAACAAATAAACTTATTGTAAATAAATTATTATAACATATGTAATGATGGCAGCCTCTGTATATTCATTTATATTTCATTTATCGTGTCGTGGTAAATAAATGTTTCTTTACGAATCCAAATAGCCTTTAGCTAGGCCATATATATATATATATATATATATATATATATATATATATATATATATATATATATATATATATATATATATATATATATATATATATATATGCCATAAATATTTGAATACAACTAACTCCCTATCCAAAAGGCAGATCAGTGATCATATAATAAAAAAAACGCCCTTTAACTTCTAGCATTTGTGATGAGAGGAGCCAATCGTTTTTATGTAATATTGCAAATTTGTTTTTTAATTTAATTGCGGTAAAAATATATGTTAATGTTATATAATGTTAAATGTTGTTTGAAATTATACATAATATGTATCAATTTATTTGTATTAATGACTATTACCACATTAACAGCAAAAGTATCATGCAATTATATATGTATGTATATATATATATATATATATATATAATTATATAAGTAATTATTAACGACACTTGACTTCTGAAGCATCATAATGATTGGGATTTTGACATGTAGAAATATCAAGCATAAAGAATAATGCGCTAAATACTAAAAATATAAAAAATTAATTTTATATGAAATACTCTTTTTTGTTTCTGATTTCATTTGATATATTTGATTTAGTAAAATATTATTTGGCCTCCCCAAAAATATCTTAGAATTTAGTGCATATTATGCACGGTGATCATGATATACATATATGAAACAAAAGATTAATTATTAAAATAGAAATAATAAGTTATTATTTTACTTGTAATTAAAATTATTTTCCTTGAAGAGACTACAGTGTTATTAAATAGTGCTGAATCTCTATATAGGAGTTGAGAAAGCATTGACACTCAATTAAGCCAAGGTGAAGTTATTTTCATAATTTACTTGTAGGGAGCGAAAAATATAAAGATCATGATCATCCTGCATGGAATGTTTCTACTGCATATTTGCATGGTCTCGACACACCTCAAGTTCTGTACATAACTTCAAATTAATTCAGTAACAAGTAATAACAAGCAGAAACGAAGAAAATTATAATAAGTCAAAGTCTTGCTAGTTGATTGAAAGCCGAAAGAAGATGAGGGCAATAAATAGTTACTATATCTATTAACTACATGATATTTATATAATTATTATGTATAATTACTTAAATATATTTATATTAAATCCATAATATGCTCGAACTTAATTTCAGAGTGGCTGCATGTGACGTCATAATCATGCAGGCAAAAGTTTACCTAGGATTGCATGTTAAGTATTAAAAGTTCCATGACGTAGACGTCACATCTTCTTTACACTATACTTTGAAGGTGTTATAGAATTAAAAAAATAAGAAAAAATTCGAGATGATGATTAGAAAATACACACTGCAGCAAAAATATAAAATTGGTCCATTATACTTCGTTTTTTTTCCTCCTTCTGCAACTTAATTTATAGTTTAAGTTTTGTATAATATGGTATAAAAATTATGTATGTGAAAAAATGTGTCAAACTTAACTCAATGACTTCTAACCAAATATATAATAAAAGTTACATGCAGGTTTCCAATTTTATTCATATTAATTATTATATACATGCACGATACATAAAGAATTAAAATATATGTTGTATAATTTTCCATATTTATATAAATTTTTAATCTTTTCCTCCTTCAACCCAAGCTTGAATCATGAAATTCTTATTCATCCCCTTTTAAGCCCACTAAAAATAAATTATATCATCTATATATATATATATATATATATATATATATATATATATCTATCGATCTCTTTACTAGCTTTTGATACTTTATGCTTATTTTTTTTCCATACAATTATTTGCTATATTTTATTTTTTTTAAAGTATAACAGTACTGACATTAAGGTCAATAGCCTATGATTCTATATAACAATGTAAAACGAAAAGGCAATCCTATATTATTAATGCGCTAATTGCATTATTATAGCATAGCAGTCATTATTTTCATAAATATCGAGTATATTTTAAATATTAAAATTTGAATTCTAAGTACAACTTATTAGCTGCGAATTGCATTAGTTTAAATGTACATATCATTAATTACTATTTGCTACATGTTTTAATAGTTACATTAACTGTTCGTAAAATCAAGTTGTTTCTCGTACTTTTTAAATTCTCCCAAAAAAAGCGCGCGAAGAGTTTAGCCAATCAGCGTGAATTTTGAAAAGGGTGTTCTGTAGTTGAAGATGCTTTCATAAATAGCTTCCGGGACAAACCCGGATTTTTGACCTTATTCTACATGGGACTTTTGGAAAGTTTCTAACAGTGTGTTCAGGGGGGGGGGGGTCCCAACAACTTATAAGTCACTTGTCAGCTTGTTCAAGCTGTTTCATAATATTCTTGAACTAGATGGCCTACAGTGTTTCCTGGTCCTACTCAATTAAATCAATAATTTGCCTAATTATGTGCAAGTAATGACTTAATTTAATTACTTTTGGTACCATAAAATGTGTGTGTACAATAAGCGAGGTTTAATTTCAACATAAACATCAAAAGTTAAGAGAAATTCATCGAAAGGTACGAAGAATTCATGAATTAATTAAGTTAATTAGCCGCCATTTTGAAAATAATTAATTTACGAACTTAATTTTTTTTTCTTATCACCTTTTCATTATTACAAACAGTTTTGCAAGAGTAGATTTTTCCTCTAAAATGAAAAGTATAGACAGGAAAAAATAATTAAGAAGCGCGGGGTCAAAGGTCACGGGGGGTCGAACCAAGGTCATTTTCGCGCAACTCCGCCAAAAAAATTGATCTTTGGGGTGAACTCTACCACCAAAAAAAATTCATGCTTTCTTCACTAAACGCGCGATTTCGACTATTTTTTCCTCTTATAAGGGGAAAACAACAATATATATAGCTTTGTAATAAAAAGTAAAAAGATGTGTGTTGCATGTGTGTTTAGTTTATGGACCGTATAACGACCGTTTGTTAAAATTTAGGTTCACATTGTTTTTCAACCCTTTTAGGGGTTACAGCACCAACATTTCTTTTATATATATCCTGGGAATAATTCAATATTAAAATGAGACTGATATATAAAAAAGCACCAAATACTATTTTAAGATGCTTTAATTAACCTAGCTGTTAAAGTTACAGGTACTATTTTAAAAATGAAATTGTCTTATTTTGACAAAACTATTAAATCAGAAATGTTTTTTTTTTTTTTTTTTTTTTATTCTTAGAAGCGTATTTTGAATTTTTGAAATCGCGGTTCAGAATAAGAATTTGAAAATTAGGGAAGAAAATTTCCACCCTTACCATTTTTAATTTTTAAATTTCTTAAGGTAGAGATAACGTCGAACAGCTTTTCGACGTAATCCCCTTTGATTAACATGTAAACCTTAGCAAATTGACAAAAATTCTGAAATTTTTTTGAAAGGCAGATATTAGTGCCTAAAAGCCATAGAAAAAGTTTCAAAAACATTTAACGAGCCGATTTTTTTAAATTAATTTTTTAGTTTGGCTGTCCAATGGGAAAGCCCTACTATATATACAGTATATTTGCTGAAAATTAAAAAAATAATTAAAAAAAATCGGCTCGTTAAATTGTTTTGAAATTTTTTCTATGGCTTTAGGCACTAATATCTGCCTCTCAAAAAAATTTCAGAATTTTTGTCAATTTGCTAAGGTTTACATGTTAATCAAAGGGGATTACGTCGAACAGCTGTTCGGCGTTAATCTCTTCCTTAAAGTTGGCAACTCAAATTAATATATTTAAAGATATCTCACAACATAACGTACATTTATTTTAATTAAAATTTAGCTTACAACACAGACTATTTTTCCTGATGAAATCGTGTAACTGCATGCATATTATAGGATACTCCATGAGAGCATTTTTTTATTGCAGAAATGGATAGAGGGTGCAAAGTTATGCTACTTTGATTTTTTTCAGATTTTTTAGAGCCCGGCAACTATTATAATAATATTATTATAATAATAATAATAATATTATAATAATTAAAAATTATTGAAAGTGCAGAAAAAGTGCCGCCTCTTGCCGCCTCTCTTAATAAAAGATAGGACCCAAAAGGGACGTGGATTCGAACCCGACCTCGCCAAAAAATTTCAACAATACTTCCCGGGCTCTAAAAAATCTGAAAAAAAGTCAGAGTAGCATAACTTTGCACCCTCTATCCATTTCTGCTATAAAAAATTTTAAGGTCGGTACTCCATTATAATTTAATATAAAGGTTGTCATTGTAAAAAGTTTTCTCTGCTTGCAGTGGTGCTGCAGCCGCTGCCTGCGAACGTGTACACGCACTACGCTAACGGTGGGAAGATATTGCTCGATGGATTTGGTGCTGATTTCGTCCAGGACCACGCTCCTCATCAGGATCAGGTCGCTCCCTCTGCCCCCGCCGCCAACCTGCAGGAGGACGCTAACTACGCCGCTCTCCAGCACGAGGCAGCTGCCCACGCTGATGCACCCGGCCTCGAGGTTGCCGCCCACGCTTCACCAGGCCTCAAGGTCGCAGCTCACGCTGCACCACCCCACCGTGTACATATTTATACCGATGCAGCTGGCAACACTTTCGAGCTGAAGGAGTGCAGTGGTAATTAAGTCATGCAAGCATTAGTACAGATATACACACGTAAAATTCAAAAGAAAGAAAACTGAATGGATGCATGTGATTTACGAAGGATCGAGCCAACCCCAGATAACCACAGTTTTAGTGTCATTGAGTTAGGCTGATGCTAACCATGGTTCGTAAATCGTGTCCATTAATTTTATTAATTAATTGTCTTTATATATAATCATTATTTTTTAGGTCGCGTCCAATACATATTATACTGTTTTTGATTCGTTATAATATATAGCTATAATAATATGTGTAATAGACATCAGCATTTAAAGATGAGAACAATTAATTAATGGTGTTTATTTTTTTTTATTTTTTTTTTTATTTATCTTTTTGTATGTACAGTATAACACTGTTATAACTCATGAAGCCTGATGTAATAATAATAATAATAACTGTATAACTATAACTATTATATAAAATGTTCCATACTTTTAATAATCGTTGCAGTGCAAGTAAATAAGGGGAAAACAACAATATCTTTGTAATAAAAAGTAAAAAGATACGTGTGTTTTGCATGTGTGTTTAGTGTATGGACCGTATATCCAGGCGCGGATCCAGGAAATTTTTCGGGGGGGGGGGGGGGGCTGGCTCCATAAGGCCAATGTTAAAAAAAAATTGGAGTGGGGGAAATGCGTATATTGCCCATGTTAAATCCAAAATTTCGGGGGAATCTGCAGCTTCTCCAGCCCCCCCCACCCCCTGGATCCGCGCCTACGTATATCGACCGTTTGCTAAAATTTAGGTTCACATTGTTTTCAACCCTTTTTAGGAGTTACAGCACCAAATATTTTTTTTTTACCCTGGGAATAATTCAATGTTAAAATGAGACTCATTTAAAAAAATCACCAAATACTGTTTTAACAGGTTTTAGTGTTTTAATTAATTCACCTGTTGAAGTTACAGGTACTATTTTAAAATTGCTAAAACTCAACCTTTAATGAAAAATTGGGCTTAATTTTATTCAATAAATGAAAGTGTCTTATTTTGACAAAACTATTAAATCAGAAATATTTTTTTTTTTTTTTTTTTTACCTTAGAAGCATATTTTGAATTTTTGAAATCGGTTCAGAATAGGAATTTTATTTGAAAATTAGGGGAGGATTAAGATTTCCACCCTTACCATTTTTAATTTTTAAATCCTTAAGTGATATGTACAATTTACAAAACATGTTAAATTTGTCAACTACATATATAACTCACAAAAACATAACGTGTATTTTTTTTTTAATTAAAATTTAGCTTACAACTAGTTTAAACTAGTAACATTAATAAAAAAAAAGATGTAGCTGTTATGTGGAATGGCCTTTAGTTTGTGTTATGAGTTAATTATGACTGTATATAGCGCACGTACTCGGTGCATGTTAACGTACGTTCTCAATTTAGAGTTTGTTTATCTCCACTTGCAGTGGTGCTGAACCGACTGCCCGAGGCGCAGGTGGCAGCATTACTGGCGGAGCAGGCAACCGGCGACTCTGACCTTGCATCTGGCGGTAACCCCTCTATTATGGACACGAGCGACACGTCCATGGACACCACCTCAGATTCTGATCACTACACCTCAATGGAAACCAGCTCAGAAACTGATCACGACACCTCGACCATAGACATCAGCTCAGAAACTGATCACGACACCTCGACCATAGATATCAGCTCAGAAACTGATCACTACACCTCCATGGAAACCAGCTCAGAATCTGATCAGTCAGAGAAGGGGCAGCGTAAGTATTTTATTATTATTATTCGGGTTTTTAACTCCCAACCTAGTTGGGGTGGTTTAACAGTGGCGTAACTACAAAATGTGGGCCCGGGGGCTGAAGGCCCGGACGGGCCCCTTCGCCACGTGCCGGGGGGGGGGGATGATCCCCGTCGGAGGCGTTTTTGTTTTAGAAAATGTGGGCGTGGCAACATATTTTTATTAAGAAAATTACGTATTTTAATGCAATTACATTTACTCAATATTTATAATTTCCTTAGTAATTTCTATCTGCAGATCCGAAATATTTTGCATTCAATGCCTATTAATGTCACATAAAAAACGCATACAAAATTTTTATAATGTAATGTAAGATTGTAAAATGGATTAATAAAAAATTGGAATTTGAATTGCACAATTTTGAATTAATATAGTGACTATAATTATGATTGTTTGAACTGCACACGCGTGCTTCGACGACATGATCATGAACTGAATTGGGGTGATTCGCTATTGTTCTCCCCATCCCCAAATGATTATTAATGATAATGCTCGCTCTCGGTCTTCATATTTTGTGACAAACATTTAAAAACTTTTGTTTACCCGGGGAAAAAAAAAAAAATTATATAGTTTAAAAAGTTATACTTTATAATTTTTTTTTCAAGCTGCTCAATTAAAATTTCTTCAACGAGCTTAACTGAAAAGGCCCCCTTTGATTACCTGGCCCGGGGCCCTTGGCCCCCTCTGTAGCCACGCCACTGGGTGGTTAAGCGCCAGCACCGGGCCCAATTGGGCCAAGATGAAGGCAAGAACCACAGGCTACGGGCCAGAGGTCACACTCGCAAAGGCAACCCCCAACCCGCATGTCCTTCATGAGCGCGGGGGGACACGTACCGCGAGCCAGAGAAGACCCTACGCCCATCCCGTAGCTGGATGCCCATAATTATTATTGTTATTATTAATATTAAATTTTAGAATATTACATATTTTTACACTGATCAGACAATTCTCATATTTTATAAATAATTATAAACAAATTGTTACATGAAAACGGCTTTACAAACGTCATTCCATGTATTGACCTTGTTTTTACTTTTTTTAAAAAGATTTATTTAAAAGAGCTCAAGTAAAAAAATGTATGGGTTATATCTGGTAAAAATATGGTTTTCGTATGGTTTGGTATGGTAAAAGTGTGGTTTTGTATGGTTCTGTATGGTCATGAAAAATTTTGTTGAAAAACATGTATGGTTAAAGTATGGGCAACAGTTTATTTTATTGAACGCACCTTGTGAACCATACAATGACCACACAATTTACTTTATGAAAACTGTGACCACATTTTACCCATACTTTTAGTAAAGGAAAAAATGTTAAAGTACAAAACGGACTTACAATAATTTTCTGTGATATTATGCTGTACTAGAAGAGAAAAAAATTGAAATCAACAATTTTGCATGATATGTTGATTAATTATTATTTTTTAGAACCGTTCTGAAAGTAATTATTATCAGGGATCGCGAGCTCACAAGAAAAAAAAAGTCCGAAATAAAAATACAAATTTGGAAAATTGTGTTTCAAACTTGTCGCGCCGTAAGAAAATAGTTTATTTTCATTGGTTGAAATTCTTCAATAACAGCTGTTTTTTTATTTAAAAAAAAAAGCGTTAGAGAAGAGAGAAGGAACGAAATGGCTTCTCTTACTTTACGGTGTAAATATTTATCAATTTACCACAGAAGATGTGCATAAGAGCACCTGTTTAGGCTACATTAACGGTAAGAAATTATCATTACTTAATTTCAAATGATTTTAAGTGATCGAAGAACATATTTTAATAGGTTTCTCGGGTTGTGTTTCTCTACAGGTCCACCCTCCTTCGTCTTGGTGGATTTGGCTATGCTCCGCTATGCTCGCTATGGCCTGAGTGGTGCTGGATGATCGGATGGACCAAATGTCACCAAATGATGGCACACCTGACCTCCGCCCGGTACATCCAGTTTTGTCCCCATGCACTCACCAGTTATCGTGGAGGAAACCCAAATTGTAAGTTGCATAATTATTTTTTATAAAAAAAAAGATGTTTTATGTTTTGATGTTGTATAATATGATACAGTGTATGCCTATGTATATATAATACACAACTGTATAGGCATGTTCGTAAACCCTGGTCGGTGTGACGTGTATGCATATGCCATACACTTTCTACACCCAATCGACCTTAAATCCATGTACATAAGGTTGATTGGGTGTAGAAACTGTGTGCCAAGTAGGTTTTACGAACAGACCTTATATGAATTCAGTAATGTATGCATACACCACTGTATGAATATGAATGCACTACTGGTACGTACTGTACTAGCTGTTTGCATACACTACTGTATGAATATATGCATACCCTACAGTACTGTATGCATATATCACTGTACGATATCACTGCAATATGCATACATTGCACTACTGTATTAAAAAAAATTACTGTTCTTTCCGATTCCGTTCTTGTTCAGTATAATTTTAAAGAAATTTTGTTTGTTTATCACACAGTGTGGTAATAAAAAATTGGAGGTTATGCAGCCGTCAAAGCTAGTTGGCCTGTATGACATCTGATGCCCACCGTTCGCTTGAATATACCCCCCTGCAGCAGTTTTGCAAGCTACATAAGTCTGAGAGTTAACATTGCAGCAAGCAGGATAGGTGGAGGCTTTGCATGTCGAAAAGCGCCAGTAGCCGTTAAGGTGGCAGCAACCAGCCTTGGTAGCTCGCATCGGTGGCTAGTGTATGCCCTTATATTTTATATTTATGTGAAGTACTGTGTGATGAACTCCAAATAATTGAACTAAATTCAATTTGTAATAAATTCCCCCCTCCCCCTTTTCACTTAAATTTGAAAGAGTGTTGTCTGCTCTCCGGATTTTTTTTTTACATTATTAGGCTGCGGTTGATTACCGGAGAAGTTGATTTTAAAAGCTTGCTTTATAAATTTAAGAGATACCATATCTCCTAATGTATGATGGTCAGTTTTTTTTTTTTTCTTGCGAGCTCGTCTGTCTTTTTAACATGCCAGGAGGTGAGGTTTTCTTTTTTATCAAGTTCTTAGGGGAGTAAGGTAACACGGATCAGCTGTTTGGCATTGTCCAATTTGATAAATATGTAAATCTCAGCAGCCACATTTTTTTATATTTATTATTTATTTATTCACCCATATAATGCAAACATAATTATTAACAAAAAAAAAATCAATTTAATAAAATTTAAAGTCATATAATTTTTTTATTTTTAGCGCAGAGCTTTCCCATGGAAAAGGCAAAAATAAAAGGTTAAGGGTAAGGTAACGCCACCAATGTTAAAAAAAGTCCCTCACACAAAAATTCTGAAAAAAAATTAAAATGTTCTCCTCTAAATCCCCTATCAGTAGTTAAAATATCAGGTATACAAATACGATCTAGTTTTTGAGTTATTAATTTTTAAAGTTGACTAATTTAACATGGGAATTCCATTTCTCCATGTTAAATTAGCCAACTTTAAAAATTAATTCATAACTCAAAAACTAGATCGTATTTGTGTACCTGATATTTTACCTACTGATAGGGGGTGTAGAGGAGAACATTTTAATTTTTTTTTAGAATTTTTGTGTGAGGGATTTTTTTTAACATTGGTGGCGTTACCTTACCCTTAATTGCAAAACATCAGCTCAAATAATTGTTGATTTTCGAACAATTGATACATTTTGTGATGTACGTTCCCTCAATTGTTGTGTCTGCTAAGATTCGAAGGCTTACATATTTATCAAATGGGTCAATGTCGAACAGCTGATTCGTGTTACCTCACATTTAAGTTGTTTTTCATGTTTTAAAGTTGTGTACCATGTTACTGGTACAATAATAAATAAAATAATAATCACTTGAGATTAGGTTCGAGATAGATGCAAATAATCTGCATTTGTCCGAATTAACATATGCCATTCTGATTTCCGAGCAATATACCAACCCGGTAAAATCACGATTTTTAGGAATAAAAAAACCGCAAAATTACAAATTAGGTTCTCTTGTTCTCTGTTCCGAAAGTTAGATAGGGAAATGCATGTTAAGGAGAATAGAACAAGAATATTCACGATTGACGTAGTCCCATTTGATTAACATGTAAATATGTAATTTAATTGAGATAAACTTAGCAACTTGACAAAAATCCTGATTTAAATATTTATTAATTTTTAAAGAGTCCTTGGCACAAAAAAGTTGCAGAAAAAATTTCAAAGCAATTAAACAAATTGATTTTTCTTTAATTTTATATTTTCATTATAGGGCTTTCCCATACAGTCGAGCTAAACTAAAAAAATTATTAAAAAAAATCCGTTCTTCCAAATTGTCTTGAAATTTTTCCTGCAACTTCTTAGTGCCAAGGACTGTATCTCAAAAAACAAAAAAAAACAAAAAAAAAACAATTTTTATGAGGTTGCTAAGGTTTACTTGTTAATCACGTGGACTTCATGACCGTCTTAATTCATTACATTATAAAATTATAATGCCGTTTAGTGCGCTATATATTATATAATATTATTTTAAATATTATGTGTGTCTTATTTATAATGTTTTGACACGTTTTTTTATGTTTTTTATGTTTTCTTGAATTTTCACTTGAAACGCGACATATACATAGCATAGTTGTATGTATCATGTATACATAGTACAGTACGTACGCGATCTTTTTATCACGTTGCGCATTTTTACCTGTTCCGTTAAAAATTTGAATTTTGCGTTACATCGAAGGATTCAAATTCCGAAGGACCAAAAAGTCATTACTTTATTACCTTAAATTAAGTTTGTCATATACCACAAAAGTTTAATATTGAATTTTACCAATATAATACAACAAATTCCCATTGTATTTTTACAGGGTCTATTCCTGGCCAAACGGAAGAAATTCATCAATCCTGATGCGGACTCCAAATACTTGTTATTTTTTAATTAATATTTATTGTAATGATTGTGAATAACAATTTAATTTTTTGATGTTTTCAATATTGTTGATGTGACGAATATTCTTACAAATTGTACATATTTAATGAAGGAATAAATTTTATAAGCAATGAATACAAAATAATTATGAAGCCTTTTATTAATTAGTTAGATTTAATTAAGCTAACTCTAGATTAGAAGTTAATTGCATGTATGGGATAAATATGGTCATTTAAATGGTTTTCATCACATACTTTGACCATATCTAGACCATACCAGGGTGCTGAGAAATATGGTCAAAAATATCGTATTTTCGGTCATTTTTCCCAGATTTTAGACCATATTTTGTATGGGAAATGTATGGTAAAAAATATGGTTATTGTATGGGATAACCCATACAATAACCATATTTTTTCCCATACATTTCCCATAAATTTTTTTACTTGAGAGTTGCAATGACTTTTTGTATTCTGATTTGTGCATTTACAACAGAGGTAGTGCGATTAAATTTATTTATTTTTATTTCTTTTACAATGTCGCTATATATTACACCATGGTCACTGCAAAAGATATCTCACGATATATTTTGTATGTATTTTGCAATTAATGTATAGCCTGCTACATTCCTTTTTTTTAATGTTTTTTATTCTTAAATTGTGTACAAATACAGTCCAACCAAGGCCATAAATGAAGCCCTATCAGTTGGAACTGAGTTACATACAATTATTCAACACGTATCCATATAGTAAGCTTAAACAAAATTACCTATATTTATTAAAAATAACAATACAAAACAATACATTAATAACATTAACAAAAGATAAAAACAAACAAAAATAAGCACGGACAAATTTAAACCCTTCAACTTAAACAGAAGCACAAATACAATAAATAGAATGGTATTACAGCTCACATTAACGCAAATTATTTAATATATGCTTTCTCAGCACTTTTTTCAATAATATTTTTTGGTCAATTGATCTAATATTTATCGATATTTCGTTCCAAATTTTTGGTAGCACAAAATTCCATGTTCTTTCTCCAAATCTACTATTATAATACTTCTTTGGAGTTGTAGCAGGTTCATTTAAAAGAGTCCTAGTATTATGATCATGTACTCTAGGCTCTAAATTTTTCATATCATTGAATTTCCCAATAGTAAGCACAAATTTTGCTAATTCATTGACTGGTAAAACATTGAAATATTTAAAATAATTCACGTCACAATTCCTTCATCTCCTCGCCAACATATAATATGCACCTCCACTTTTGATTTTCTTTTCAATTTTTAATAATTTTAATTCTCGTTTCATTGTGAGGAATAATTTAAAACCCATTGTCCATTTTTACCCTGTGTTTTGTGTTATGTTTACAGGGGAGCTCGACCGCCTGTACGAGCTTGTGGAGTTAATGAAGGAGACCAACGAGACTGCTGCGGAGGCGCTGCGAGAGGCCCTGGACAACATCAGCGTCCAGTACGCCGAATCGTGCAAGGCCTTATGCAGCAAACACGCAGCCTGGTGTTTGTCGGACTGCATGACAGAGGTTGGAGATGTTTGTCGATTTTTTAAAAACGTTAAGAAATGTATGAAGTGCTGCCTAGCCAATTATGTGTACCCATATGAAAGTGATGATACAGATTACAAACCTGAAGGCATCTAAATCGTAAATACATTATCATTTGCACAGATATATTTGGCAGCACTTCATACGGTCATATTATTATTGATTATATACTTATAAAAACATTAAGCTGCGTGTCAGATTCACATCAGGGCCTAACTGGCGCGCCTCAGCAAATCATATGAAAAAAGACCATGTTTTATAATATTATAATAGATGATAATTAATATGTTGTGCAGGGTCCTTAGCTCGCACCGACTGTCCGCAGTTGTTTCGTTGGTACATGATTTTTTTTTTTTTAACATTATAATATATACTCTAATATGAGAATGTGAGGAAAATTTTTGTGAAATTTGTTTTTGTACTGTTTATGTCACAAATATTTCTATTTATAATGTAGTTACCTGTAATATTTTTATTGATGTTTTAATTATTTTTTTATAATTATTTTATATCTATATATTTACCACATATTTATATATTTAATATAACACCAACAGTCCAAGATTTTTAAACCACCTGATTGTTTAAACAACAACACCGTCGAGCTTGTGACTGTCAATATATTGCTGTCAGTGTGATTAGTTACGTGTAATATTTTTATTGATGTTTTATATTTTATAATTATTTTATATCTATATATTTACCACATATTTATATTTAATATAACACCAACAGTCCAAGATTTTTAAACCACCTGGTAGTTTAAACAACAATTACAGTCGAGCTTGTGACTGTCAATATATTGCTGTCAGTGTGATTAGTTACTTACTGTTACTTGTAATATTTTTATTGATGTTTTATATCTATATATTTACCATATATTTATATTTAATATAACACCAATTATAGTCCAAGATTTTTAAACTACCCGGTAATAAGTTCAAACAACAACACAGTCGAGCTTGTGACTGTCAATATATTGCTCTCAGTGTGATTAGTTACTTGTAATATTTTTATTAATGTTTTATATTTTATAATTATTTTATATCTATATATTTACCACATATTTATATTTAATCTAACACCAACAGTCCAAGATTTTTAAACCACCCGGTAGTTTAAACAACAACATAGTCGAGCTTGTCACTGTCAATATATTGCTGTAAAAGTTCAAAAGTTTTTGTTCAATGTTTTTGTTAATGTGTTATATTATGTAATGTCATTTGTCATAATATGTAATGCATGCACAGTGATATAATTATATTATGTCCTCACACTATGTTTTAGCCAAGGAATTAATAAATTTGAGGACAGGTATTATAAGACTGATTAATATCAATAATTTAATTGTGGCACTGGCATTTTTTTTATCTTAAATGCGTTTGATACGATATAATTATTAATTCTTGTACCAATAAATTTCTTTCATATGTTTAATTGTGATAGTGTATTTTTTTAATACTTGTAATGGTTTTGTATGTTTGTTTCCTTTTCTACAATGGAGTATCAACCTCAATTTTTTTATTGCAGAAATGGATAGAGCGTGAAAAGTTATGTTACCCTGATTTTTTTTTAGATTTTTTAGAACCCGGGAAGCATTTTTAACAAATTATTGAAAGTCCTTTTTGTGACGTCACGCGGCGGCAAGTCCTATCTTTTTCTTAAGGAGCGGCGTCTCGTGACGTCACAAAAAGAACTTTTAATGATTTTTAAAAATGGTTCCCGGGCTCTAAAAAATCTGAAAAATTTCAGGGTAGCATAACTTTGCACCCTCGAATCCATTTCTGCAATACGAAAAATTGAGGTCGATACTCCATTATAATTAATAACATGTTTCCATTATTATTAGTAATTTTCATTCCAATATAATTATTAATTAAGTGATTAGTTTTACTTACGATTATTCATATTATAGCAAAAGTATACATATTAAAAATAGTAAAAAGTGATAATCATGGACAATTTGCATGACATTTTCTTATTACAGAAATTCAGGTTACCAAATTATGCTACTCTGAATTTTTTAGATTTTTTTTTAGAGCATCGGGAACTATTTTTAAAAAATTATTGAAAGTCAATTTTATGACGTCATGGGCGTTTAGCGCTTATCCTTTTCTTAAGGACAGACTCCTCATGACGTCATAAAATTGACTTACAATAATTTTTTAAAAATATAGTTCACGGTCTCTAAAAAATCTGAAAAAATTCAGAGTAGCATAGCTTTGCACCCTCTATCCATTTCTGCAATAAAAAAATGCCATGCAAATTGTCCATTCTTGATTCACAATTAAAATTAAAAGTCTGAAATATTTAATTTAAAATCGTATGCTATATATCGTTAGAATTTACTAAAAGTTGTTTTACTATAATTCATAGTTATAAAATCGAAGACATTTCTATCATGAGGTTATACATACCGTCTGTCCTTATAATACATCATGGTACTGTATATTTTATTGTATATATAATATATAAGCCGCGGGTATTATATTTTTGTTCAATTTTGTAATTTGAAGTATTAATATAATATATTAAAAATGATATTATACCAAATGAGAAAAAGAAACATATATGTTTTATTTTTATTCACGAAAAAACATTACAGTTAGTAGTTAATTATAATAATTAAGTAATAGTATAAAATAGGAGTTATTTGATATCATAATATATTAAAACTTTTAATTAAAATTAATACACATTATAAATACAATAATAATTTTAATTAAAACTAGTATATTATATTATGATAGTGGTACATATTAACAATAAGTTAGTTTGACTTAAGTTTCAACCTTTTTACTCAAATTTGGGGACTCTGAAGGGATTATTAGAATAAAAGGCAAAGCTTATAGGGAGTAAAGTCTCTGGTACGGATCGAGACCATTTTAAAAATCTCCCGCGCATTTTCCTTTAAACAGCTGTTTTTGATGTTTCTCATCTACGCAAAAAATTGCCGAGAAACAGCAACCTCCGACCACTGCTGACAAGTTTTGTGTTGTAACTTGTTGTAAGTTGTAAGTTTTGTTTGCTGAAGAGTTCGGATTATGATATCATCGAGGTTGGGCGTTTGATATGACGCCAGTGGCAAAATTCAACGTTTTGCATTTCCATTAAGCTTTACATTAAAGAGTCTGCAAGTATCTAGTTTAAAATATAACATCTAATATGGGTAAGTTGATTGAAAGCAATAGTTTTAAAAGTGGAATTACTTTTGATCATGCACCTTTGCTGTCCCACATTTTTTGTACCTTGTTTACGTTGTCGCTCTCAGCTGTGGAGAAAGTGGAAACAATCTTCCTTTTCCGTATGCATACATACTAAACCTAACCTAATGTTAAATAATAATAATACCCCTTTCTATGACTATAAATAATTCAGGTTTAATGCTTTGGTATGTATGCATACTCAATATCCGCTGTATCGCTAAATTCTTATAAACGAATGATTGTCAACAGAGATAAGAAAGACAGTCACGCCCATATTTGGCTTCTTTTCTATCAATTTTATCTGTTCTGTTTGCTGCTTTGGTACAGAAGACTTCCTGTAATCTTAGGATACATATAGATTTGATTGTGAACCAAGACTAAGTCTATACCTTCATTTAATAACTTGTTTGTTAGCTGTTACATATGTTATAAATTGTTACAGGAAGTACTGTATGTATGCATAGCAGTTGTGCGTCTGAGTCAAAAATTACAATGAATGGTATGATATGCATACAGTACTAAGTGCATATTCATATTATAAGCTTGTACAGTATTTGTGTATTATATGCACACGCAAAGAATTTATAAAGAATCTAAAATGCATAAAATATATACAATACTGTATGTAGTTTGCATACTGTCTAGTCAGTTGGGGAATCTACATACTTGTATTATTCATGTATTTTAAACATTTTACTTTGATTTATCTTCTTTATTTCTTATCAAAAATAAACTACAGTATGCATACCATGAATATAATATGAACGAAATATTTTGATTTTGTTGTTGGTGTGAGCTGGAGTAGTTTGTGGCAGGTGCAGGCTGGCAGCACTGCTAGGCCTCAAATTAAAAGAGTCCTCTCAAAAAACACGGTGAAGCTTGATGCTAGGGCAGATTTCAGTTAAGTTCAAAGTAGCGAGCGTCCATGAATTAATAATTAAGTACATACTATACTAAAGAGATTTTTGACTACCGGTATCCCAAGTACAGGCCCATTGCTGTATACTTGATCAGGCGTGGATCCAGAAAAAAAATTCGGGAAGAGCTGCGTCCATAAGTTCAATATTAAACAAAAAATTGGAATGGGGGAAATGCCTATATTGCCCATGCTAAATAAAAAATTTCGGGGGGGGGGGGGGGCTGAAGTTAAATGTGAACCAGAGTATAGACAGTATTGTACGTGGGCATATTTTTGCAAGATTTTTCCTGTTGTACATCTCCCGCTCTTCAAAAAAAAACAAAAAACACACTAGCTATGTGTGCCCTCGTCTTTATTCCTTGTGCCCATGTACAGAGGCGTTCTCAAAAATGTACGTATTCAATAATAGAGCATTGTTATAGACGGTACAAAGTTCGACTCGTCCTCCCAAGCCTTCACATCGGTCGGCAAATGCACGCCTTCCAATGTCTGGCTCGGCCTATCGCCTTCTCCTCTGTGTTTAAAGAAAAATGTAACATTCTGAAAGAAAATTGTTAATCATGGGACCACAGCCATTTTTCTTCTGGCTCTTAATAATTAATTAATATTAAATATAATTATTCATATTTTTTTTATTCTTTTTATTATATCAATATCACAGTTCAAAAATATCAAGTCGATATTTACGTTAAAAAATAAATTAATGAAAAAAAGAATAATCAAATAATTAAACTTCTTGATTGTTAATATTATATAGGGTGCGATTCACAAAGCAGTTAGCCAGGTTTCTAACCACGTTTAACTTAACCACGTTTAACTAAGGTGGTTTAACACATAAAACAGGTATAGTTAAACGTGGTTAAGCTAAACGTGGTTAGAAAACTGGAGCTCAGGGGTAGTGGAAGTGATGTGGGAAAGTACTCCTTCATAAACCGAACAGTGAGGGAGTGGAATTCCCTGCCATCCGAGGTGGTAGGGGCGGAGAGTTACGGGGGATTTAAGAGTGCGTTGAGCACTATATTGCGAGCCACCGTGGTTTAGCCACATTTGCCGCAGATCGTTAATCTAATCTAACCTGGCTAACTACTTCGTGAATCGCACCCAAAATTATATCCTTCGCTTATAATCGTTTTATTGCTTAAAGGTGCGCCTTACTTATATTTCCAAATAAAAGAAAATTCATAAAATTCTGAAATTTTGCTGCCACATATCTATATATAAAACAAAATAATAAAATTATTTGTGATTTGTCTCATTTTTTGTAAAGTATTAGTGGCTAATAGAAGGAAATGAAAAGATTTTTTTAATTCATTCACTTCTTATTTTATTATAATGAAGAAACACATGCAAATATACTTCTGTCTTAATAAAAAGTACCCGAATTGAAGTGAAACACAAAATATATTTTTCCTTATTACAAGTACATTGAATAATAAATGTTTAAATAATTTATTTATAATCGCAAAATTTAAAACAATAATTTTTATCACACTGCCTTTTCAGTGTAAAATAAATTTATACAGAGCAATGAAGTAGACTAGTAGACAGTTACAAAATAAAATTAATATTACAAAGCAATAATATGCATTAAATGCATTGAATAATTAAATAGCTGATCACCTTAACTGAGGTTTCCATGGTTCTCTCAGTCAAAACTAGGCAAATGAATTGTGTTATCACTATAGTCAATGACTGTTCCGATTTAGAAGGGATCCACATAATTCTAAGCATTGATATAGTGAGTCTGGTATAAGCGGAACTGGGAATTTAAAGTCAATTCGTCACTTGTGACCAGTAACCAACCAAAGGGTTCAATTGAAGACTAAGATATGTATAAATTATGCCTAATTCACAGTAATTTCTAATTTTGTTCTTTCATCAAGTGTTATTATATTAGCATAGCAAAATTAATTATTTAAAATATTTTATTTCATTCACTTTATTTTTTAACGTAAAAATCGATTACATATTAGTGAATTGTGAGCACTCATTGCTCTAATAAAATTAGAATAAAAATAAATTAAATTATAAATTATTTATTATGAATATATTTAATATAAATTAATTATTAAGAGCCAGAAGAAAAATGGCGGTGGTCCCATGATTATAAACTTTCTTTCAGAATGTTACATTTTTCTTTAAACACAGAGGAGAAGGCGATAGGCCGAGTTAGACATTGGAAGGCGTGCATTTGCGATAAAGAGCACGAGCTGCCGACCGATGTGAAGGCTTAGGAGGAAGAGTCGAACTTTGTACCGTCTATAACAATGCTCTATTATTGAATACATTTTTGAGAACGCCTCTGTACATGTATTATATATATGTACACAGTTGAACATTTAGGTAATATTACTTCTAGTAAGCTATTAGAGAAAGAAGGCTTCTGTGTCTTCTCTCTTAATAGACAATAATGGTTGCATTTTTTTATTTCATAATTAGAAAATAGACCTAAAATTATGCTTTTCTGAATTTTTTCAGATTTTTTGGAGTGCGGGAACTAATTTTAAAAAAATATTTAAAATATCTGAATTTGGGTGGTACACCTGATGGGACAACCGTGACGTCATTTGTCGTGCTGTGATTGGCTATTGATGATGTCATGGTTGCTGTGATTGGCTGTCGATGATGTCACGGCTGTCCCATCAGGTGTACCACCCTAATTCAGATATTTTAAATATTTTTTTAAAATTAGTTCCCGCACTCCAAAAAATTTGAAGAAATTCAGAAAAGCATAATTTAATGTATATTTTTTAATTATGAAATAAAAAAATACAACCATTATTGTCTATTGTGCCTAGTAAAGAGTGAAAGAGTTTATGGTCTTGTGTTCATGCTGAGCATGTGAACAGACACCACACTTTTTTTTTCCCCCTTGTTTGTTTGTTTGTTTTTAGAGTACCATACTTATTTACACATTTTATTATTCTGGATGGCAATTCATTTTTTAATAGCATCCAAAGTACCGGTAGTCATAATCTGTACCTCTATATTGACGTGAGCTTGTCTTAACATTTTGAAATGTTATTTCTGTAATGATCAGTTATATGAGAGCTAAAATCCGGTTCAGTGCGGGTAACAATTTTGAATATTTCTAGACAGAGGCTTACGTTTATTAGATTGTCTGAATCTACTGTGGCAATATCTGTTTTGAGTGTGGTGATCTCACCTTTCTATTTCACTTACTACTGATGTTACCTTAAATATTGGAATAATGCCATATTGGAGTTATCTACAGAACTTACCATAATCATGTACAATAAATGAGCTGCCTGCCGGTGAGTGCAATAGTGAGCTTTACTGATTTATTTTATAACTCATAATTGCACACCTGATATACGGTAGCAAACATTTATGATTTGGATTTTTTTTTTCTTTTTTTTTTATTATTATTATTTTTGTGAAATCTTGAAAAAATATAATTAAAATTGATACAGCAGACAGCTCCTTGTAGCACATGAATGATCATAGTAGGCAAATAACCTACTGGTACTATATATGTGTTTTTTTTTATGTATATGTATATTTTTTTTCCCCTCCTGTCAAATATTAAAGTTAGTTGTTTTATATTTGATGTCACAGTTGAAGCAGTAGTGGAGTTTGACTACAAGGCGCAGGAGTCGGACGAACTGACCATTCAGAAAGGTGATGTGATCACCAACATCAAGAAAATGGAGGGAGGCTGGTGGGAGGGCTCACTGCATGGAAAAAAGGGCGTTTTCCCTGACAACTTTGTCAAGGTAATTTTGTGTAAAGAACACCTCACATATTCTCACAAATAAGCCAAAAATGAAATTTTAACTAACTGTGCCTGTTATTGAAACCTTGTGAATCCATGAATTACAAGCAATTTAAATGTTGTAGCTAAGATATTGTTATTTTTGAATATACTGTAATAGCGTAAGTGATTCTTAGTGACTTGTATAGATTATAGCTTAGCCAGAAAATATTAAGGATGATTTTGCCATAAGCAGCAGAGGGTACAAGGTTGATGAAATTATCGAAAATTAATCTTCAAATTCCTTTTCCTTGTTTTGGAGAAGGATTGTTTGTGATTGGATGGAAAGAGGGGGCTGCTTCTTTGTATATAATTAACACTGGGCCTGTTTCTATTGTAAAGCACTCTGGAGTGCATTTAGAAAAACTTCATTCTTATCATTCTTTATACTTATTTCATCATATCCAACTCTCCACTAACTCATTAGGTAATGTGTTCTGTTGATTTCAGGTTCTAGAACCAACAATCCAGCCAAGCGTAACACTACGCGAAAGTAAGTTGTTTAATAAATTGAACTTAATTTGAACGCCAGATTTAAGTATCTGTCAATACAAATGAAGTAAAAAATAAAAATAAAAATACACAGTATTTAATCAACGATTTTGTTAAATCCATTATATATTTTTGCTTTTCTGAACATTGTACAGTAATTTAACTTCTAACTTTTCAAGTCAACAAATATTGTGCTTGTGCTTGGAGGTTGATGTTTTTGTGATTTTTCAGATGATATGCCGCCCCGCAGAGCTCGTGTGCTGTACAGCTACAAGCCCGTCAACGAGGATGAGCTGGAGCTGCACGAGAATGATGAGATTGACGTGATTTGTGAAGTGGAGGAAGGATGGTGGCGCGGCAAGCTCAAGAACAAGGTGAGTGGGTCCTGCTGAGCCACTGTACTCTCCAGAGCACCGAATGAATTAAATTATGTTTGAAGGTTGCAGCAAGGATAAAACTAAGATTTTCTAACATAAATAGACAGCCAACATGGTAAATATTGTATAAATTTATAAATCAAGAATGCCAGACGTTAAATCATTGTAAATATTGTATAAATTTATAAATTAAGAATGTCAGACGTTAAATCATTCTTTTTCTTTTCTTTCTTTTTTTCAGATTGTTCTTACTTATTAATTATGCATGTGAATTTTTTTAAATACTACAGTTCTTGAACTCTTGAAGAATATAAAATAAATCTGAGAAACATGCTCAAGATGGAAATAAAAAATTGAACATCATCAGTCCATTGGTAGCTTAAAGGCCTTATGAACCTTTGCACAATATTAAGTACATGGTACGCTTTGCTTTAGTATGATTCGGCTGCATAAAATTTTTTGTTTCAGTAGCACAAATATCAGAGATAATAACCGATGAAAAGGAACCTGTGACGTCACTCACGCTCATTCAGCGGCGACAATATAGGGAAATCTCTGCAAAAGATAGGATCACTCCCGCTGCAACCACGGCCACAATTTTACTTCTGTAATTTTGAAACTTTACCAGGGCAGTCTTGATAGTATTTTTCAAATAGCCTGAAAGATTTTTTTTTATGACATTCATGCAAACCGAGTTATTGCGGTAGCAAGATAAGCCAAAAATTTAACATTGTTTTCCTATACAACATTTTAACTCCTCTTCCGAAAATGAGCGTGAGTGGCGTCACAGGTTCCTTTTCATCGGCTATTATCTCTGATATTTGTGCTACTGAAACAAAAAAAAAAAAAATTGTGCAGCCGAATCACACTGAAGCAAAGCTAACCGTGTACTTAATGCTGTGAAAAGGTTCATAAGGCCTTTAAGTGTTGCAACTTACACAACATAGTATCATGAAAGGTTTAGGATAGGATTTATTATTTTTTATATAATGATTAGTTCCTTAAAGAATTTGCCTTCATTAGTGGCTTTTTTATCTACTTAATAATTGTTAGTTAAACAAATAAAAATGCTTAAGCACTTAATCTTATCATACTACTTTTTTTTAAACAACGCTTTGGATATACAGTATTTAAATCTATACTAGCATATAATATAAAAAATTGTATTCATGTTTTCATTCTTTGTTTATAGATTGGTGTGTTTCCCTCCAACTTTGTCAAGGAAGAAATTGTGAAGCCTGCACCTCCTGCCTTACCTAATGAAGCCCCAGGTTTGTTATTCCTGCAACAGGCAAAATTGTTAGTCAAACTAAATCACAACCATGAAAGTACTTGGCAGCAATCGGCAGTATGTTTAAATATTGTGCATTAAAAATATAAATCATTCACTCTTCTTTTTCTTCATGTAGAAGCTCTTTCTATTTAATTGAGAAATTTACTCTATTCTAAAAAATGTTAAGACAATTTAAGAATACATGTAGTTAAGTGAAAGTGCAATTACAAAACTAGCATGGTTGTATGTTATCCCTGTGTATAATTTAGTGTGCTTTGTCCTTTATTTTTATAATGGAAAAAAGAAATATATAAAAAAGTTATTTATTTATTTTTTTTTTATTATTTAGCAGACACAGACCATGAGATCCCGGGACTCTGTTTATTTGTGACCATTTAGAGCATTAATTTTTATCATTGTTTTATGTTTTTGTGTTTCTAGCAGCCATTGCCAAGCTGATTAAGGAGGAAGTAAAACCTGAGAAGCCAAAAGTGAAGGACTCTGTTCCCGTAAAGAAAGAATGTGAGTGATATGCACTGACGCTGCATACTTTGTTAAAGAAATAGTGTGTTTTAAGTCCATTAATAAAGTTTATTGGTGTTCCCGATCCCTTGTTTTATGAAGAAAGGAGTCTTGATTTAATGGCATGCACAGTAGTGAAGGCTTGAGAAAAGGTCTGCACCAATCACAAAAATAATAATATTTTAATTAGAAAATTCTCAATTGTTTTTAATTGTTTTATATCAGAAATACAATGCATATCACTATTTTTGTACCTCTGCAAACACCCCTCATGATTCACAGTGAACTCCACTGTTACAAATGCAAAGTAATAACAGACAGAGGACAATCAACATGTAGATATACAAGAAGATAGCTTAGTATTAGATTTATTTATTTTGTCTCTGTGTACTTATCCTGTCTTAAACTGACAGACTTTTTATACAATTATTTCGTGCAATCTCGGAAAAGCCGACAGTAAGCCAGAAGGCTTATAAGAATTGTAGTAGTTTCCTTCTTCTTTCCAGGAATCACAGTTGTCAGGCATCACATTTTGTTACTGTATGTATTGCAAATAACGTTACTTTGCATTCTTTTTCTTCATATTATAATCATACCTTAATTTCAAAATGTACGGGTACTGTTATCATAAAATTTTAATTTGATAGATATTTTTAGGTACTGTATTTTTAATATTTCATGCAAATTATAATTGAAATAAATAATGAAAACAAAAAAAAAAAAAACTTAAGGGTAAGGTAACGCCACCAATGTTAAAAAAAATCCCTCTCACAAAAATTCTGAAAAAAATTTAAAATGTTCTCCTCTATACCCCCTATCAGTACCTAAAATATCAGGTATACAAATACGATCTAGTTTTTGAGTTATAAATTTTTAAAGTTGACTACTTTAACATGGAGAAATGAAGCTCCCATGTTAAATTGGTCAACTTTAAAAATTCATAACTCAAAAACTAGATCGTATTTGTGTACCTGATATTTTAGCTACTGATAGGGGGTGTAGAGGAGAACATTTTAAATTTTTTTCAGAATTTTTGTGAGAGGGATTTTTTTTAACATTGGTGGCGTTACCTTACCCTTAACAGGGGTACTGTATTCAAAATGTGCTTACAAGTAGCATAGAATTTAGCATATTAAGTTTCAGTACCAGTGTAGTATATGCATACTTAATATAGGGTGTGGAATTTATAACGAATTATACTGCAAAAAGTTTCTAGATAAACAAAAATCTACACTCTTCATTAATAATTTTATTTTTTTATTATTACATAATAGCATTGCAAATATGTGATAGTGTTCTTAAAAAATAATACTGTGTGTAACATCACCATGCAAATATGCAAAAGTGACAAAATTTTTACTCTCGGCAATAAATTCTACTGCAGTGCATGAAGTTTAAGCCAGACAAGAATTGTCTACCTATTGTTGCAGTTAACCAAGAAAAGATAACACCTTTCTACTTTTGTGAAATTTGTTACCAGATCCTGTGGAAAACCTAACAAATGGTGGGAATCATGAATCAGATGGTCCTATTTTACCTCCCAAACCTAGTAAGTAAGAAGGAAAGAAAAAGGGTAAATGTATTTGTAAATTTTAGCCTTTTGGGCAATATGTGCAGTTATTTAACCAAAAGTTGCAATTACAAAATAACAATGAATAGTTCAAAAATTAAATTGTCCTAGATTTCAACCCTATTTATGGCCTACTCTGTGAAAAGTGGTTGCAACTTACATCCATCACTACTTATTAAGTATTTTCATCTTCTAACTTTCAGAGTAAAGACCGTCCAAATTTAAGTATCGTGTACCCCACAATATAGTATGATGGTACAGTACTAAAAACTCAGCTGAAGTATAATGTAGTGCACATAGAATGTAGTGTGTACGAAACATTTAGCAATTTTTTAAAATGTCCTTTTTAACTTTTCATATGGCTGACTGCTTTGCGAGTCAATCATATCACTCGCTCGTCTTGGACAATTCCTCATCATTTCCACGGGCTAACAAAAATTCTTTACCATAGCAAAACAATGATCATTATGTGCCATTAAAAATGAATAAAAAAAAAAAGAAGTTCTGAATGGTGTTTTTAAATTTTATTGAAAAGTTAAAACAAAAATCACATTTATTTACTTATAGTTAAGATCCTTTCTAACACTGTACATCGAATAGCTTGCTGGTGTGTATGAGACAATAGAGTCAGCCTGTAGCCTGGATGTATGAGTTTACTGTAGTTACAATATGCTGTATTATCTGTTTGGCAGGCCGGGAGATGTGCCGTGTTCGCTACTCGTACTCGCCAGTCAACGAAGACGAGCTGTCGCTGCACGTGGGTGATGTGGTGCAGCTGCTGAGCCGACACACTCAGGAGCCAGGCTGGTGGCGCGGAGAGCTTGCAGGCAAGACCGGGGTCTTCCCAGACAACTTCGTCGAAGTTATACCTGCTGAAGAGGTAAGCATGCACCACTTGTAAATCTGGCTCAAAAGCTCCACTGCATCTCTGATAGAGTCTCTCTAAAACTTTGATTGTCCAATAAGTTCAATTTCAGTTACCTCATTTTTCATGAATAAAATATCTTCCCTCGTCCGGAATAATGAGCTATCTGCTTACCTCGACTTTGTTGCAATAATGAGCTATCTGCTATTTCAGGTGAGTGCAATTATGAGCTTTATTTTATACTGATTTACAGCTCATGCACTCACCTGAAATAGCAGATAGCTCATTATTCTGGACGAAGGACAATAGATTAAATTTCAGTTAATTTTAGTGCACCATACCATTTATGTAAATTCTTCTTTAAAATTTGCTGTGTAGATATCTACATAGCATAGTAGTATAAAATTAACCATTTCACAACTGGAACAAGGATTATTTTACAATTTATCATACTAATATTTTGTGTATTGTTCACACTTAATATTATTTTGTCATAAAGTGATTTTTATTGTTGCTAGGATTTCATTAGCCTTAATGTATACTTAATATTCTTGTTAGGGTTGTTTATGATAATGTCAGGCGATGAATATTATGTTGTGACTAATTATTATTTGACCTGCTTATATTGTGTATATAATCAAAAAGCAAGAAAGGAATTATGAATTATATTATTATGTTTGTTTAACATGGTTTCTTTTACCCAGGCCTCCAAGAAGCCTGCTGTGAACCACACGACAAAGGTTCAAGTCAACACCCCACCTGCTCCGCCTGTGCAAGCAGCACCTGCACCCTCACCACCCATCAAAGTTGAAGCTATAAGTGCCAAACCTGCTGAAGAGATCCAGCCTAAAGGTTTGTGCACTTGTGTTTATACTTTTAAGTCTAAAGTCTCCCATCAGCACTCAACACAACACTACTTTCAAACGTAAATTCACTGTAGTACATATAGAGATAGGAACATTAAAGCAATTTTTATGGAATTAATAATAAATACTGTGAAGCATTTTATTTTCCAAATATTGCTTACATCATTTCATTGTAGTTATCTATGGCTTATCTTAATTTTGTTTTTCTTTATGACATTGTCAATAAATATGTCATAAAAAGGATGAAATAATACAGTAATAAAAAAAGAATGGTTTGATTCTGTAAATGTACTGCAGACGTTAATCTACAGTAGTGACTTATTAGTTTCGCAAAATAGAGTGAAATGCATTGGAATAGAAACTTCCTGCAAGTTCAATAACTCTTACTTTTAAGGTACAAAATAATACATTTGTATATAATATATTGGGTGGCTGAACACTTTAAATGAATGGGATATACTTTTTTTAGCCACCAATTGATAAGTTATTTATGCTATGCATTTATAAATATTGTATTTTTATATTTTTTGCCCAATAAACATTTATATTGTTATTATTAAACTGGAAAAATGATTTTTGGTTGTTTTGAATTGTTCATAGTGTTTGTACTATAGAAATCCTGCCATTTGGAAGGAGTTTCATTTCAGTTGCTTGACACAGGTAATTTTTGTTCACAGCAGAAGACAGGCCCTCGCACCCTCCCCCTGGCAAAAAGCCTGCTGCTCCTCCTCCCTCAAAGAAGCCTGCTGCCCCTGCTCCCCAGCTGCCACCTCAGCTGCCACCTCTTCCCTCAAAACCTCAGCCAAAATCCATTGGCCTGACCAGTGACATGCCAGATGGTGCTTCACACACCACCTGGCATGCTTCACACAGTCACATGACGTCCAAGCCTGCGGCACCCCCACCAATGTCACCTCAGTCGACAGAGTTTGACAGCGTGGAGCGCAGCGCCATGCTCACTCACCCCACTGTGACAAGGGTGAAGGCACCCAGAAGGCGTCCACCCTCTACCATCTTCAAAGATACGGTAAGGCGAAAGTCTGGCATACTGTAGTGTTTACTTGGTTGTAGTTGCATAGATATTGTTATCTTTAATTTTGAGTTATTTATATGGTCTTTGAGGTGTTTAAGTAAATACTGTATACAGTAGTTTTAGAGGTCTGTATGGGCCCGGACCGTTTTTAAATTTTCAATGGTGATGTGATTTTTCTTTTTTGCAAATAGAGAAAAAGAGGGGCAAAAAGTAAGCAAGAAAGATTACAAAATAACTTTATTGTCAGTTTTATAATGGGTCGTAAAGCACTAAAAATAAAATCACACATTGAGCGGGCCGAGGGTGTACTATGGACCGGGCCACGGGCCAGACGCAGCATCCACTGGATCTGGTCCCTGCAGACCGCTAAAAAGTGGTGACTTGTGAACTGAGGCTGTAAAGCTATATAACACGTAAATATGCATATAGTATATACGTTTTTATTTATTTTGCATTTTTTATTTCTATAAAATTGAAACATTTTTTTTCTAATTTTTTTACAATTTTCATAATTTTCTATAAATCTACATACTCACTGAAGACTCTACAGCTCTGTAGCTACACCTGAAAACACCTCATTATCCTCTACTGAGATTGCAGTTTTAATTTCCTGATATTTACAGTCTACTGGAAGTTCAGAGCAAAATATTGTGTCGCTGTTGTATGCGGATGATGCATTGGTGTTAGCTGGTAGCGAAGATGACTTGCAAAGGAAGTTAAACCGTTGGGAAGTGAGTACTAGTCGTATGGATTTGAAAATCAATGTGAGCAAGACAAAAGTAATGGTGTTTGGTAGTACAGATAGCAACGAGGCAAAAGGAATTGACCTAAAAGGAGAACAGCTGGAACGAGTGAAAGAATTTGTATATTTGGGAAGATTGTTTCGAGAGGACGGAAGTGTAGATGGAGAGATTGATAGGAGAGTAAGTGCTGGCAGGAGGACTGTGGGTAGTATGGCAGGGTTGTGTCGCACTGAGCTGTTGTCTAATACGACTAAGCTAGCTGTGTATAACTCTGTCCTAATACCAACTTTGATGTATGGATCTGAAGTATGGGTGTGTCAAAGAAAGCATAGAAGTAAGTTGAATGCTGTTGGTATGAGTTTTTTAAGGAATATGTGTGGTAAAACTAGGATAGATAGAGTGAGAAACGCATGGGTGATGAATGAGTGTGGGGTGAAAGAAAGCGTAATTGACAAGTATGAACGAAGTACACTACGTTGGTTTGGACATGTTGAGAGAATGGGTGATGAACGAATTGCAAAACAGGTGTTTAAAGGTAGTGTACAAGGCATGAAAGGATTAGGTAGACCTAAAAAGGTTTGGTTGGATGTGATTGCAGAATGTTTGAAGAACAGAAGTGTTAAAAGTACACAGTGTAATAGAGAGTGCAGAAGGCAAAAGAGTGTTATGAGTATTTCTGAAGCAAGTGGAGTATGCAAGAATCGAGTGCTTTGGAGGGCAATTTGTAGACGGCCGAGGTAATAATGCTGCTGGCTTACCCCGTAAAGGGATATGGCGTCATGTTCTGTATGTATGTATGTATGTATGAGTCAGTTCCTAATATGCTACATTGTGTGTAGCAGGACGGCAATGGTCTGATGAACGGGAGCTCCGAGAGTATTGGCATGGATGAAGAAGAAGAGGAGGTGGCCGCTGCAGAGCCAACTCCTCCTGCAGGAATGGGAGCGATGGGAGTCGCCCTGCCCGGATTGGGAGCTCAGCCCCGCGAGTGGGAGCGCCAGGTCACCAACACCCAGGTGCCGTCGTGGGTGCAGGAGCTCAAGAAGAACCAGGCGCGCAAGTCCCAAATCAACACCCCAGAAAAGTTTACTGAAGGTGAGACATGCAAAAACACTTTTATTGTTACTCTTGTTAGTTGATGTGGTGAAATTAGTAGCTGTGTGCAATCCGGCCATGTTTAAGTATAGCTGGATCAGACATTTTTATTTGAATGGAGTGCACCTTCAGTTGTTTGAAGATTATTTCATATTTTAAATATTCTTAGTGCCACACTTTAGGAAGAAAGAAAGAAAAAAAAGGAAGAAATTTTTAAATACTGTAGCAGGGTGATCTTTATTAGCAGTTATATAGTTTGCGTAAAACCATAGCAGTGGCGTGCGGTGGGTTTAGCAGGCAGTAATGCGGCGGCAAAATTATGGGACTGGACACAGCAAAAGGAATAGCCCGCCGCAGTTGAAATTTTTTTTAAAAAGGGGGCGTGGCAGGCGACTTTTTAACACAAAAATATACTATATTTCGACGTTTTATACAATTCTAAAATCAATCACAAATAATTTTTTAAATCAATTTGTAAGACGAGTTAAATTTTTTGTCGGTAATGTCTTTTTTTATATCGATCGTATGACAGTTAATTATATTCATGATCGAGCACATAATATATAATATAAATATTTTCACTAAAAACAATACGTATAATTTTTGTATTGTGATTCCGACTATGTACAGCTGCAATACGTGAAAAAAAAAATACACATTTTATTCTCTGCAGTCAATACATAATATATTTATGCTAAACTGAAAACTTGTTTTAAATTCTAATTGTGATCCGCGACGCGGATTGATCAGGATAGCAGTCGATAAATCAATATTTTATTTTCTAAGAATTCTAAGATACGTAATTTCTTTCAAATAATTTGTTGTTTTCAAAGGTAAAGTCAATTTAAGAACATGAGTTTAATCGTTTAAAATAATTATAGTGTGGATTTATAATTGTGAAACTATATATTTGTTTTGCTTTAAAAATAAGAGATAAAGTTTTCAAATCTTATATTTTTTCCCCCGGCAGCATATAATATACGATAATCCACGATGATCCACGAGGCAAAAACATCGGCTTCTCGATGGTCTTCGCTCCCCTCCCTCAACTCCCTCCCAGGCCTGAAGCTCGCCCCCACCTCCTAAATCGGTAGAAAGCTCAGCTTTTTCTTTGGTGATAAAACTATACGAAAAAACGGGCGCAGGAGGGGAAATGTAGATTCATGCATGGGGAAAACAAATCTGAGGGAGTCTACCGCTTTCATGCAAGAGGGCGTCTTTGCATTGCACCGCGAATTCATTTACGTTTTTGCGGTAAACGCTTCAATAAATTCAAACGAAGATTTTCACATAGACAAAGATAAATTAAATTTTTGTATTGAAATTTGACGAGATGAAATTGAAAAAGAAAATATTTATATTCTTTAAAGAAAGCTCAAATTTTCCCTAGATGCGCCGCATCCAACGCATTAATGGACCGCACGCCACTGAACCATAGTTTCTAAGAAAAAAAAAAAAAAAATGAATACAAATGCTGCAATTCAAATCAGGTCTAGTTTGTTAAATAAAATTTATATTGCCATTTAGTTATAAAGCTCTTATACTTTTTAATGATTATTGTCACCGGAAGTTCCGCCATCTTTTTTTTTATACGCCGCCATCTGTTTTTCATATGCAATACATATGAGTGACAATAAGAAGCAGTATTAGGAGAGCAATGATAAGAACAATAAAAAATGTTTATTTAATAAAATGAATAACTTAAAACACTTTCTTGTGTATTTTATTCATCCACCATCCTTGAAAATATTGAAAAACATTTAATATGAGCGGTGAATATATTTTTGCTGTTTTGACTCATTGGTCAAGATGGCTGCTCATGACCGCGAAAATCAGCTGGTTGGTTTTTGATGATTTATGACGATATGGCAACATTGTTTAATATTTTTTCACTACGCCCGTCCCATTCAGTTGAGCTTAAAGCAACATTGTCGAGTTGTGCAATTTCTTTGAAGGCCTGTATCTCAAAAAGTAAATGGTAATATAAAATTTTAATTTCATCATAATTCTATTTAAAATAATGATTGTTTTTTCAGCTAAAATTTAAATCAAGGATTCAGTACCATTCCGGAGATAGAAATTTGCATTTGATTACATGCGTTTCTTATATCTCAATTAAAAAAATAATGGCACTGAATTTAGGTGTTTTTTATTGCATGAGAATTTTTATTTATTTTTTCTGCATGCAATGCTAAAAAAATTGGAGTCATTTACCATTTCCTAAGACCAGTGACAATAATCCTTAAGAAGATAAAAAAAAAAAAAAAAAAAACTTACCTGTAGTACAGTACAAATGTGTTTATTATTTGTTCTTGTTTTGGTTTGGTTTGTCAAGCTCTCAAATATAATATGCAGCACAGGATATAGAATTGTAAAGCATAATATGGTTCACGTCAAAGTTGTGTTATTATTTTATTACATTGAATACATTTATTAACAGCAGTATGAACTAGGCAACTTGAGAAATCAAATTTTCATATGTTGACCTGAAAATTAATGAATTGCCTTACATTTAAAACAGGCATATCAAAGTGCTAACATGTGTATGGTGTTGTTGCATCAATCTTCTTGTTGGTGAGTCTGTGGGTATCTTTTTGGTCTCCAGTCCCCTTCTTCCCTGCTCCAGAGCTACCAAAACGCACTAAGAAAGGCAGAGCTCCAAGCCCAGTAGACACCACGGCAGGTAGAATGGGAAATCTTTGTACTACAAGCTTTGCAATGCTGCTTCTGCAACCTCAATAATATTTTTTTTTATTAAAAAATGTGTTAAATTAAAGAAAAAGGAAAGTAAATAACATCAAATTAAAAACAAAGATATAAATACAGTATTACATATTGGCTTTATGTTCTAACGTGCTATCTTATCAATTGGTGTATGTATTTCTATATAGTATTGATAGCTATGTTAACTGCCATACTAAACTGTTGGATATAGTGCATATTCCTACTGAAGTTGGAAAAAATAAAAATAAAATCGTGTTCTATGTTTGCTTGCTTATGTTTGCTTATCTAAACAGAAGTAATGTTGGCAGAGTTTTTGTCTCCTAGCATGAATCAAGTGATGTTATTACTATAATGATAGTGTTAAAATATTATCATTTATGGTCTTGGGTTTTACTCTCCTTCCTGCTGTTTGCATAACATAGCTTCCTATTTAGTGTCACAATAGCAATAACAAATTAATCGAGAACTGCCTCTGTGTATACAAAAAAACTGATGGTTTGCTCTACTAGCTTTCAAGGCCATTTTTATTTTTTCTGTTAATGTAAAAATAACGCCGAACAGCTGTTCATTGTACTTTCCTTTGATTAACATGTAAACCTTAGCAAATTCACAAAAATTCTGAAAATTTTTTGAGAGACAAATATTAGTGCCTAGAACCCATAGAAAAAGTTTCAAAACAATTTAACGAGCCGATTTTTTTAAATTAAATTTTTAGTTTGTCTCTCCATGGGAAAGCCCAATGCTGAAAAAAAAAAAAATAATAATTAAAAAAAAATCGTCTCGTTAAATTGTTTTGAAATTTTTTCTATGGCTTTTAAGCACTAATATCTCTGTCTCTCAAAAAAATTTCAGAATTTTTGTGAATTTGCTAAGGTTTACATGTTAATCACAGGGAAGTACGTCGAACAGCTGTTTGGCGTTATCTCTACCTTAAGAAATAAACTAAAACCCTCAATCATACAGGATATACTCATGGCTATAAGATGCCTTCACTCATCCTGAAATAATCATCCACCATTTAACATTAAAATAGAGGATGATTCTGGATTATTTTCAGATTACCCCCCTTGCTTGAAAATCTCAAAAGAGCTTATGAAGGACATTAGAATTCAAAATTGATGACAGTAATACAGTAATTTGATTTACACATACATCATTACTTTTAACATCATGCATTTTTTACCTTTGTTTTATTAGCTTTTTCATATTTTAATATGCATGTCATCTCCTTACTAAAATTAATGTGCAAATAAATATTATGAAATGCCAAGTTATTCTTGTGTAAAGAAAAAAAAAAATGTATTAATATAAACAAATTTCTTTTGGAGCCATTTGAAGCAATTCATTGTCTAAGAATGCATTTCAGATAACTGCAAAAACTTTTGATATGAATAGCACCTTTAAACGCTATAAACATAAGAGTAATTTAAACATAAATTTTTGTAGTAGTTATGTGGTAGTTTGAAATGCATTCTGAGGCATGAAAATATCACATTATGAAAGATCAATGCTCTTGTGGCAGTAACTTTATATTTAAATGCTTGATACTTTAGATTCAAGGTTATAAACAAGTTCATACATTCATTTAAGGTAGAGATAAAATGCCCAATGTTAATAAAAATCCCATTCATGAAAATTATGAAAAAAATTAAGAATGTTCTTCTTTACATACCTTATCAGTTGGTAAAATATCAGGTACACAAAAACGAGCTAGTTTTCGAGTTATGAATTTGCAAAGTTCACTAACTTAACATGGAGAAATGTAACTACCATGTTAAATTAGTCAACTGTAAAAATTAATAACTAAAGAACTAGCTCGTTTTTGTATACCTGATATCTTACCTACTGATAAGGTATGTAAAGGAGAACATTCTAAATTTTGTTCATAATTTTCATGAATGGGATTTTATTAACATGAGGCATATTATCTCTACTACCTTCATACATCAACACAACCATAAGCACATCCATGTTAGTAGAGAATATATTATAATATGCTGTAATGTATGCTGACTTTCTTTTTGTTAGTGCTGTGATGCAGCTAATTGACATTTTGTTGTGATTTAAGGGGAAGGTAACACAGATCAGCTAATCGATGTAGTCCCATTTAACATGTAAATCTTAGCAGACACACAATTTTTTTTTTTTTTTTTTTTTTTTTAAGATAGATTTTAGTAATTAAAAGCCACAGAAAAAATTGCAAAACAATTCTTCTATCCGATTTTTTTAATTAATTTTTTTAGTTTGTCTCTCCAAGGCTATGCTAAAAATTAATATGTAATAATAATAATGGGCATCCAGCTACGGGATGGGCATAGGCTCTTCTCTGGCTCGCGGTACGTGTTCCCCCGCGCTCAGGAAGGACATGCGGGTTGGGGGTTGCCTTGCGAGTGTGACTTCTGGCCCGTAGCCTGTGGTTCTTGAACCACAGGGCGGCCAGGGCATTGGTTTGGGAAGCCCAAGATGCATCCCCACCTCTAAGTGCCCTGGTTAAAGGCATCCAGCACCCAAGAGTGCTAGCGGAAATGTGTCCCACCGCGCCTAGGAGAGGACCTGCCCGAAAGGCTGTGTGATGGGCTATTTGCGGGTTGACCCGGGAAGCCCTCATTGCCCGCAGCTGAGTAGGAGACGCTGGATCGTAACATCACCAACAGGATCAGCGGGAGTATTTCTGAAGCAAGTGGAGTATGCAAGAATCAAGTGCTTTGGAGGGCAATTTGTAGACGGCCGAGGTAATAATGCTGCTGGCTTACCCCGTAAAGGGATATGGCGTCATGTTATGTATGTATGTAATTATAAATCAAATTGAATAATTGTTTTGAAACGTTTTCTGTGGCTTTTAGGTACTAAAATCTGTCTAAAAAAAAATCAGAATTTTTGTGCGCCTGTTAAGGGTAAGGTAACGCCACCAATGTTAAAAAAAATCCCTCTCACAAAAATTCTGAAAAAAATTTAAAATGTTCTCCCCTATACCCCCTATCAGTACCTAAAATATCAGGTATACAAATACGATCTAGTTTTTGAGTTATAAATTTTTAAAGTTGACTACTTTAACATGGAGAAATGAAACTCCCATGTTAAATTGGTCAACTTTAAAAATTCATAACTCAAAAACTAGATCGTATTTGTATACCTGATATTTTAGCTACTGATAGGGGGTGTAGAGGAGAACATTTTAAATTTTTTTCAGAATTTTTGTGAGAGGGATTTTTTTTAACATTGGTGGCGTTACCTTACCCTTAAGGTTAAACTTGTTCATCAAATGGGACTACATCGATCAGCTGATCCGTGTTACCTTCCACTTAAAATGGGAAGACCAATGAAGTTGAGGTGTAAGAATCTTTAAGATGTAAAATTTATTTTACATCTTAAGAAAAAATTATTACTCTGCTCGTACAGCAACCACAGCTTTTGCTCCAGAGCTTTGAATTTGTGATAAAATTTATCACAAAAGTTTGAGGATCCATGATCAGTATATGGGTAGACCTTGAAACCCTGCAAGTTTCATCAAAATCGGCGGGGGTCATGTCCCTACCCTCCCTTGTTAGTTTTTGTGGCTGTGATATCTGAGCCAGTCTTTGACTTTGACCTAGTCTATCAACAAACCATATTTCTAGGTAGGATTGTGATACTTTTTCTATAATGTATATCCTTTATACAGGCTTTATGCAGGTTAAGCCACCGATTTGACCAATGTTAAGGGGCTTAGCCAATCACGTTCAAGTATTTTAGTCCCCATCGTATTGCGAAACTTTGAATGCACCTATCATGCAATGCTATTTTTGAAATTTCGTGGTGCAATGGGGCCTAAAAAATTGACTGAAATTGACGCACGAAATGCATGCGTGTCTTAACCTGTATGAAGGAACGTTGATCTATATCACATATTTAGAAGACTGAAGTGAACATTGCAGTAGAGGTATCAAAGTATTTCTGAATTTTGTAAATAATTTTTTCATTTCATTGGCCTTCCCCTTTCATGTTCCCTGTTATTTAAGAGATTGCCAATGTGTTCCGTGTTTGTTGACAGCTCGTCTCAAGCCAGTGCCAGCTGCTCCCCAGGCTCCACCGCCCATCGTGCTCCGTTCTCCACAGCATTTTGAGAACCCACCCCCGCTCAGCAGCCCACGTCGCCTCTCCCCCGCTATCGACACCCCTCAGCCAATCGCTCTGAAACGTCCCACTGACTTCACGGTAGGCTCGAGCAACGGCGTCAAGCCCGTGGCAGGACAGAGGCCTCCGTCCCTTGTGTACCTCCCTTGTGTGTTGAGCAACGAGGTGAAAGATGAGGACAAGGAACTCCAGAAGAAGGTGAGAAGACACAGTAAAATTACAAAATTATGGAAAAACAGTTTTCTTAGCTTTTGTCTTGCTAGAATTAAAATATTATACATATTCTTGTATTTCTGTATTCAATAATTATTTCAATTTAAGGAAAAATAAACCATTTTCATACTGTGAAATTATTTAATGTCAAGACCTTGCTGGTTATTTCTGTCTTTAAAAAAAGTAATAATACAGTAAAAACAACAACAACAAAAATAACAAGTGTTAATAACAAGTTTTTACTGTAATAATAATATGACAAATTAATATATTCTGATTGAAAACTAAAAATTCAATAACCAAAATTAGCTAAGCTACTAACTCTTCTTTCAATTTGAATTTCAATGTTTCTGTTTCCTTCATTTCCATATAAAAATAATAATTATGAAAAAATAAAAAAAATGCTCCAGGCAGCATTTCTATCTTTTAATAATCTCATTTTCACTTATCTACTTGGTTTAGTACAGGATCTCACATTTTGGGTGAAGGTAATTTTTTTCTTTACAATAATTCCACATTCACATTTATCTCATATTTGTGAGGAGTCTTTGGTTCAAGAATAGTTTTACGTTATAACAATGTAGTTCCAATTTATCCTACCAATTTATCAACCACATTGAATTGACTTCAATCAATTATACCTTAAGCAGGAGTGTGAAGTTTGTTATGTAATGAATTGAGAGAGTTCTAATTTTTTTTTTTTTTTTTTTTTTAACCACAGATGGAGCTGATGGAAGAACGAATGAAGGAAATGGAGATGACAATGATGTCAATGACTCAAAAGATGGAACTTCTTGAGAGCGCCCTAAAAGAAGAGTCTGCAAAGAGGTGTGTCCTCGAAAAGCAGACGGAGAGACTCAAAGCTTTAGTATCACAGGTTTGAGGCCGGCCAAGGCTGATGTAATGTTAGCTAGCACCCATATCTTACAACAGATAATATCACACTAATACAATCACATTGAGCAGTGGCAATTATCCTCTCAGGCATGATCCTCCCTCGTTGCTCAAATTAAATTCATGCTCAGTCTAATACAACAAAATTTATCAATATTTTTGTTAAGCATTACTATTGCATAATATGCATACAGTATTTGGAAAAAAAATATAATATTTATTAAAGAATACCGTAAGAATAACATGGAACTAGTTCAATGCTAGGCCTTTTTTACAATTACTGGTTCTTTTTTTTGTTTTGTAGTGTATTATTAGTTGTGTTCGTAAATCAGAATTATTCTATAATCAGTTGCAATATCGTGTTCGGAAATAAAAATCAACAATCTGATTCTCTTTATTATCGTTTACGTTTTTCTGATTATATAATTGATTATTGAAAAAATTTCAGCAGCTCGGAGGCTGATTAAAGTTGCTGAAACAGCCGGCCTAGCGTGAAAAATTTAAATATTTCAAATTAGGTGTTATGATGAGGTGTATTTTGGGCTTGAAAAATGGAAAGATCGTGATTTTATAAGGTGGATAACAACTTTAGATAACCCCTACGTATCAAATATGTGCCGTGGGGATGGGGGAAATAGAAGTCTAATCAGGTGAGTGGCAGTCGCCATATTGGATTTAATTTCCGAACAGAATAGCTGATTAAATTAGAATTAGCTCTGTTCGGAAATGCTGCTTTTGCTGCAGAAATCAGTTGAAATTGATTCTTTTCAGCAAGAATCTGATTCTTCATTTACGAACACAACTAATATTTTTATTATTATTATTCTTTAATTTTAAATCTTAAAAGTAGCTTTGTATAGTTGTCAAAAATTTCATTTTTTCCCTCATTAATGAATGCTTCCACTATATAAGGTATTTAAGAGTCTATTATAAACCTAAATTAAAAATTTAGGCTTATTGTGTGTAAAACTTTATATAATAATTAGATAGGCAAAAATAGAAAAGTTATTTGTTATATTTTATTAACAGATATTAAATTAAAATTTCACCAGCTGTTGCAAAATGTTACAGTAAATTCTCTAAATACAGTAGAGCAAAGTAAGTAGATTCATATAATTTTACACTTAACGATTGACCTCAGTTACTACGCGAGTCAATAGAAATTTCTGTCAGATGGAATCGAATGAAATAAATTTTAACAATTCCAGAATGCTCTAAAACTTGATCGCTTATGGTTTGAGCAGATTCAAGGGGGCGGTTTCCTCACAATAGCTCCATTTCCGGTTTCCATCCATAAGGCCAATGTTAAACTTCTACCTCAGTTTTCTCAAAACTGATAACCGATCTACTTCAAAATTTACATGTCACCTATTGATGGTGAGTTCTAGGTTCTCTGTAAATTTTGCAGCATTTAAGGGGGCCGATTCCGAGATCTCAATCAACTGAGGTCAATCCTTAAGAGATTTTTTTGGGTTACTATTAAGTTTAAGCAATTCAGGTCTGTAAAAATGTACATTTGTAGGTACATTTACATGGGCATCTCTCCTCCCCCTCCCCTCTCCTACTCAACCATGATGAAATTCCAAAATATTAGGCACATTTATTGTAAAATATTGTGACTGTATTTGGGATTTAAAAAGAGCATACAAATCTAAAATAAGCAAGTAAATTAAATTCACAAAAGTGATCCTAAATTTTGCAGCATTACTAAAAAACACCCCTTTTTTAATCCACCTCATGTATTTTGTAATAAGGGTTTTTAAATATATGCTGCATCCAGTCATGACAATTGAACAGCTTAATGCAGTTAAAGACCTCCTCTCTTGTGAACAAAATTGTGGTTAATTAATGCACAAAGAAAGTGTTACTATTTTTTCATTGGTCTGTGTTCTAAAACTATTGATGAGTAGCAGACTCATTTTATCAATATTATTAATTATTTTATTTCAAACTTACATAAAACACCAGTTTTTATTTCACACTCCCTTTTTTTTCTTTTCTTTTTCTTGCCCAGCATTAGAGAAGAAAAAAGAGAAAAACTCGCACTTCAATTTTATTTTTTTATTTTTTTTAGTTTTCATTTTAATGTTTGAAAAATATGAACGTTATTTTCTTTTTTGTACAATATTTTTTGTAGACACCACTTAAAAAAAAATTGTTACTGTAGAAGATTCACATTAATTAAGCAGAGTAGATGTGTGTGATATTTATTTATGGGTACTAGCAGATTACAGCAGTCTAAACTTAGGTCTGAATAAAACTGGTTTTACAGCAAACTACATTTTTTTTGTATATTATATATTATAAATTATAATAAATACTATACCAATCTGTCAATTGCTTGACAGATAATGTTTTTCAATTAAATTAATAGAATTAAAATTAAGAATTGTAGAGGTGAGCACCACATGTATTTCACAAAAGATGAGGTGAAAAAAAATAACACCCATTACTTTATTAAAACAATATGAGTGATTGATAATGTAGTGCAGTACTTTATACTATTTTCTCTTTATGTGTCATTGCATCAAAAATTAATTACGTTATAATATTTTTTTAAATCATACCATGCAATATTGAAATGGCTAGAGATAAAAAAAAGGATACTTGCCTAAACTCTCACCATGTAAAGACTTTTTATTTTAATAAAATTTAGAGGCAGTGTCCTATTTATATTTAGGTAAAAACAAATAAAATAAAGGGATGAAAAGTTCAGCTTGAAATGGTGTATCTACTGCATTTTAGACAATAAAGTAATAAAATGTTGGTGCTTATCTCTATTTTGTGTACTTTAGATTTATAGTTCCTGCATTTTTACACTTTTCTGTTCATGTTTCCGGTGTTTGTTTATTCACTATTTTCCAGCTTGTTTTGACCAATTTCTGTTCATTCCAGGGAATTATTATTATTTTTTTTTTCTATCTTATCTAGTCTTCTTACTATACATTCCATCCATAAGATTTTTCTTGTGGTGTATCATACTATTCCATTAAACTTAAATTTTGTATTAATTAAAATAATATTGCTTTAAAAACATCATTGCATTTCCAATCTATCTTTATCTATACTGTATTTAAAAACAAAATCAAACACTTGTAAATTGATTTGTATAATGATTAATTTATAATGTCATAATTAGGTGCTCTATTTTCAGAAACAGGTTTGCAGATCACTTAAACACCAAAAAAGGGGGCATTCACAAAGTCTTAAGGCCACATTTAGGGCTCAATAATTTAAGACCAGAAATTTTGGGTCTAAAAAGCATGGCTAAAATCGGGCTTTAAATTATCGAGCCCTAAATGTGGCCTTAGGGCTTTGTGAATGCTCCTTCAAGTAATTTGATTCATATGTTTTCATAAAAAAGTGCTATTTTTAGTGGATTTATTAAATAATTGGCTGTAGGAATGAGATGGGACAAGATGTGCATTAGATTTGTATTTCAAGTCATTTTAATTATTTGCATCAAAATAACATATTATCAAATGATATCTACAGTCTGACAAATCTTAGATTCTTTCTAAATATCAGCTCTTTCTCAGCAGTTGTACAACTTTAGTATCAATGTAGTTTATCGTACATATTTCAGGCTTCACCTGAATTGTCTATTTTATTTTATTTTTTTAATCAAACAACCAAATTTCAATAGATTACACATTCCATTTCCATCTTCTCATTCATCTGCCACTTGGTTGCTCCTTTATCTATGTGGGCACTTAAAAAGACTATCAAATTCCTACCATTTGTTACATGTTGATGGCTGCATAGTAATTTCAATTAGTAGGTTTAGTAATGGATTTCTGCATTAAAAACCTACAATCATAAAGCTTGCCCAATCATTAATCATCCATGCCATCAATACATTCAAATTTACTTAATTATGTTGTGCCTATCATAGTGATCTGTCATTCAAAATTACAAACTTCAAATAAAAATATAAGTTAAAAAGTTAATCCAAGGAACCTAAGATTTATTAGACTTAAAAAGTGATTTTTTAAAAATTAAAAAGTTATAAATACATAAATGAAGTCAATTCTTGTATTCCAAACTTAAAAAAAATCATTACATAATATATATTTATAAAATTTGTAACTTATTTTGATAATTTATATATTCTTTGCAAATGTAAATTATGGTTACGAAAGTAATTGGTAATGAATGCTATCTATAGATTAATGTATGCTTGGTAATTATTGGAACTAAAGCCTGGTTAAATATACTTAATTTTTAGTCAATTATTTATAATCTTGATTGATTTACCAAACACTATTATAAAGTATGAAGTCCATACATTATATTCTCAGTAGCAATAACATTTTATAAATTTAATAAATGTATTAAACTAGAACAAAAATATTATGTACTTAATGTATAAAACAAATTTCTGAATCAGTTGTCCTAGGATATCAGTGTTTGTTAAGAGCTTGGAGTGATTTTTTAATATAATGTGTATTTTTGGATTTGAAGTTTAAGGGTGACTGATTCACAGTAAATAATGATTAAACCAGGCTTGTAAAAAAAAAAAAAAAAAAAAAGAAAAGGAAAAGAAAAAATAAAAAAAAAGAGAGGAGAGGGGAGGGGGACACAGGATGGGCTGTGTGCGAGCTAAATCTTGTTTTTAAGCTATTTTTGTGCTAATAGTTACATTTTACCTAATAACTCTGGTAGAATTTGTAATTATATAATCTTTTCTATTTTTTGTCTATAAATAAAATCTTCCTCTGCAACGAATATTATTTAACATATAATATATTTCTATCTTTACACTATTTTGTTTAATAAAATCAATCAATATATTATATATATATATATATCTTATAGTAAATATTTGTATGCATGAAAGTTACCACTTTTGTTTCATGTGTACATTATATTATTGCTTTGAATATTTTTTTTTTTTATTCAATATATTTGAATATTGCCCAATAATATGACATAAACTAGAGTAAAATTATAGCTGAGACTGAATTGTGGCTTAAATATATGTCAGTATAATACAGTATGTGCAAATATTTAATTGAAATTTTTGCCAATTGATTGCATTTAAAATGTTTTATTCAGTCCAATGTTTAATATTTTGTGCTAATTACTATATTCAGTATTTCACATTTTCTTCCAGTAAATAAAAATATTTTCAAACATTCTTATTTTTTGTATTTGTAAATATATCACAATAAACATGGAAGAAAGTGTTACCTACAACACAAGTGTCTGTGTTTTATTTATATTGTTCATTTTTGTTCCAATTATATTCTTCAAGGCCTTATGGTGCAAACAGGGTCAGATTGGGTTCAAAGGGCCTACTGAGCAAACATGAGGAGTACGGGCCCATATCAAGGACCTACTTGACCCTGTGGGGGCCTACTTTTAACGTACGAGTTTTTTAAGCCGAGGGGGCCTACTGAGCGATCGCTCACCAACTCTTATGGCCAGTCCGAGCCTGAGTGCCTTCCTCCTACCAGTTGCATTATCAAGTATTCAGTCACATTCAACCAGTAAAATGGTTTAAACACCAAAATGTGGGCATAAGAGAAGAAGACACCCATCCCAAATCACGAAAAGTCTGTCGTGTTGTTTATATTAATTCCAAGGTTAATTTTTATGTAAAAAAAAAAAGGAAATTATAATTCTTTACAAACAATACCTTGATAACATACCTTTTGCATAGTGAGTTGTATAGTATATATATTTCCATGGTGGACTCTGTAGCTGGGTTTTTATTAACAATATTCCAAGATTTTTTTCCCCAAGAAATGTGATTTATTGTACATAAAATAGAAATACACAAATATTTGCAACATTCTTTAAATTCACTAATTTATACTTATCTTAAGTACATAAAATATATATGCTGCATAGAAAAAAAATAAGCAGTCTAATACCCCTATCATCATTTTTAAAAAAGGTTGCTCTTAAATTCATTTAAAAAAAATGTATATATATTCAATATTGAGCTTCGATCATCTCTATAAAAGTGGAAAATTTTGCTTTTACTCTTCAATAAATACAAGTAAAAAAATCTTTGTTTTTCTAGTGAGATTATTAATTATTACAAAATGTGGAACTAAAATGCATTTTTTTTTAATTAAGGTAGAGATAACACGGATCAGCTGGCCCAATGCTAAAAAAATCCCATTCATAAAAATTATGAAAAAAAAAAAATTAAAATGTTGTCCTCTACATCCCCTATCAGTAGGTAAAATATCAGGTATATATACTAAAACGAGCTAGTTTTCGAGTTATTAATATTTAAAGTTGACTGATTTAACATGGAAGTTCCATTTCTCCATGTTAAATTAGTCAACTTTAAAAATTAATAACTTGAAAACTAGCTCGTTTTTGTATACCTGATATTTTACCTACTGATAGGGGATGTAGAGGAGAACATTTTAAATATTTTTCATAATTTTTATGAATGGGATTTTTTTAGCATTGGGCCAGCTGATCCGTATTATCTCTACCTTAACGATTTCAACAGTTTCATGGAAGAACGATAGTGTATTTAACAAACATTAATTATGTTTACATTTTTCATATATACATCACTACGGTATTATGAAAATACTATTGATGCTGAAACACATATTAATAAAGTTTAAGAAATGAAATCCAAACTACAAATATAGTAATAGAGAAGTAATGTACAAAATGCGAAAGAGAAAATTGCCTTTTTTTTTTTTTCTCTCTCTCTTTTTAGAGTTGAACTCTAACCTTGCCTTAGTTAGCCCAGCAGGCTAGCTAGACGACGTAGACATGCTGTGTCATGTTTCTGACATTTAATCTAGTTTATTTTTTCTTCTTCCCTCGCGTATAAAAACGAATATGGCAAAAAATATCCTATTTACTCCATAGATTCGATATTTTTCTTGATGATGTGAAATTTTTCACCTTTACAGTACCACCTGTACCTTTCATAAATGTTGTTAAGGGTAAGGTAACGCCACCAATGTTAAAAAAAATCCCTCTCACAAAAATTCTGAAAAAAATTTAAAATGTTCTCCTCTATACCCCCTATCAGTACCTAAAATATCAGGTATACAAATACGATCTAGTTTTTGAGTTATAAATTTTTAAAGTTGACTACTTTAACATGGAGAAATGAAACTCCCATGTTAAATTGGTCAACTTTAAAAATTCATAACTCAAAAACTAGATCGTATTTGTATACCTGATATTTTAGCTACTGATAGGGGGTGTAGAGGAGAACATTTTAAATTTTTTTCAGAATTTTTGTGAGAGGGATTTTTTTTAACGTTGGTGGCGTTACCTTACCCTTAAATTATGAATATGGATTATGGAGAAACAGCAATGATCAACATTTAAGCCTGAATCATTCGGGATGTCTCAACTGGGCCTCTTCCTTTAACTTAAATCTTGCATGGATATGTTATATATAGTGTAAATTATACATCACTTTAACATTATATTATATACTGTATAGTCGTATACAATATATTAGGAACTGCACATGAAATGCAAAAGATGTGGTTTGAGTTCCCACCTCTACAACATTAAATTGCAGCAGAGTCTTACAAAGAAAACAAAACAAAAACAAACAAAGAAAAAAAAAAACAATTTAGCTACTAAGCTACTAATTAAGTACTTCCGGTTGCGAGCGGCTGGGAAAAATTCTCCCAACTCATCACAGCAAAGTTATGTTTGGAGGGAAACTTTAAAAGCAATGTTGGTTGTTTCTTTTGTTGCCATCTAATTTTTTTGGCTGTCGGTCGGTCCGTATCATCAGAAATTCACATCCATCACAACCAAGTAAACAGACCATAGCCTTATTATAAAAATATAAATTTGTGACTGAAATTGTGCAAGTACAGTACCTTAAACTTTTTTTGTCACAATTTCAGTCACAAATTTATATTTTTATAATAAGGCTATGGTCTGTTTACTTGGTTGTGATGGATGTGAATTTCTGATGATACGGACCGACCGACAGCCAAAAAAATTAGATGGCAACAAAAGAAACAACCAACATTGCTTTTAAAGTTTCCCTCCAAACATAACTTTGCTGTGATGAGTTGGGAGAATTTTTCCCAGCCGCTCGCAACCGGAAGTACTCCCCCTCTACTTTATTTTGGGAGCGCACGAGTTTCAAATGGCCGTGGCTGACAACCATCACAACCAGGTTACGGACCCATCAACAGCCATTCACAGCCATCACAACCAGCTAGGTAATGGACCATAGCCTAAATAATAACCAAACTGTTATGATGGTATGTAGAGAGGGATTTTCATCTAAAAATTCAAAAAAATAAAAAAAATCCACTACAGTACAGTAATTAAAAAAAAAAAAAAAAAATACACATTTTAAATTCACTGGCTGCCCTTAAAATTATATTTTAAATTTTAAGCAATAAAAAAAAACATCATTAATTGTAATTAAGGAACACCCCCTAATCATCAATAATGATTTCACAGATTCTACGATGAGGTTCGCCACGCTCATATGGACTTGTACCTCGTTGGATCCTACTTTCTTGACGACGGTTCCTATTTGATCTAGCACCATCATCCTCAACACGCCGACGAGGAGTTGCACGTCGGGTACAAATATTAGAAAAATTATCAGGTACTTCATATGCACTATTCTGCAAGGATAACATGTTCTCTAAATTTTCTTTATCATCAAATATATTGGTAGGATATACATATTTGATGTATTCTTGTGGTGTCAAATTACGAAGTCTTATCAATTTTAAAGCAGGGGCAACCAGTTGTCGAATTAACTCATTGTTTAGGGGTGAGCGGTGTTTTCCCCACCTTATGCAGGCTTTAAATAGAGACGCTTCACGCCTAATGTTGAGTAACTCTTGCTGCAGGACGGTCAGCACGGAAGACAAATTTGCTTCAACCCAAGTGTCAGCGTATATAATCTCCTGGGTTTGAGTTTGTAGACGCTACAAAAATAAAGTAAAATAAGTTTTTGACACAAAGAAAATTACTTATACAAGACACACAAAATCAAAATTATTAATATGCAAAAATTGTAGAAAAAGCAACATTATTTGGTGTCAACAACTTTGAATGGCTTTCAGTGTAATAAAGCAAAACGTCCCTCATCCACCAATAATGAGCTATCTGCCTACAGGATCTCGTTGTAATAATGAGGAATCTGGTATTTCATGTAAACATAATAATGAGCTTTATTCTATACCGCTTTATACAGCTCATAATTGCGCTCACCTAAAATAACAGATAACTCATGGCATTTGTTGCAATGAAAATGTGGTAAGCAGATAGCTTATTTTATTATTGTGGATGAGAGACGAAAATTTATTTTAAGAAAATAGGTTCAGTATTTAAAAATCATAAGATCTCTAAATGCTTTTTTGATGAAATTTGTAATAATAATAATACAAAAATTGTGGATTATGGGGAATAATTTCCCTCTTGGGAACATTTGATGACTCAAATTGGAAATTGAAAGTGCTAAAATTCAAACTTTAAAAAAATATGCATTAATTAAATTTATACTTTTATACTTCATAGTAAAATATAAGTAATTAATTCAGCCCTTTTTTTTTGTCTTTTTTTTTTAAAAAAAAATATTAGAGAGTCTGGCTTTAAATATTTTAAAACTTATTGAGTCATACATGCAATAACTTTAAGAATATTTACAACATGTCGAATACACACATAATATATATATATTGCACAGCGGCGACTTTTCAGGTGTTTTGTATTAATTGTAGCTACAGAACCATGCAGGTATGAGATCCAGGGGGAGGAACAGGGGGGCACGGGAGCCCTACAAAATATTGGATTTAATATGGACATTTCCCCTACTCTAATATTTTTTTATTAACAAAAATTTTGTCTTCTACTACCATCTGAAATTTTCTGAAATCTAGAGATTTAATTGGGACCACCTGTGCAAAACTAAAGTGAAAAAAAAAAAAAAATAATAAAAAAAAAAAAAATGTAGAGCTAAAAAAGTGGATAAACTATTTGTGGTAAAAAATTCTTAATTATAATTATAATATTTTATTCTAATTTTGGGTGGAAAATATACTGTATTGTATTATTATATAGTGTATTTTGTAAATGCTATTAATATACCATCTAGCATGCATATATTATTAAATAAAAATGTTTCATCCATCAATTAAGGATCAAAAGAAAGATTTATGTATCACATATTTTTATTAAAATTAAGTATGAACATTTTAATTTATTTGAAAAGAATATTTTTGTCCCCTTTAATAGACTTTTAATAATTCAAGAGTAAAAAGAAAAATAATAAATAAAAAAAAAAAAAGATACAATATTTAATGTAAATAATATATACATTACAGTTATATTTCCCCAATCTCTGTCAAACATTGCTAAATAATGTACATATGCAAATACATGTAATATACAAATACAGTACAGTCCTTTACCTGGACGCAGAATCTTTGAAGTTCTGTGTTGCTGATAAGTTGAGCAAACTCCAGAAATTTTAGCACATGGCAGGGTAACATTACGGACCTGAAATTTAAAAAAATAAAAAGAATTAAAAAAAAAAATGTTCTAGTTATAGCAGATAATTATTGGCAGAATAAGGCCATGGAATAAGGCGGTGAAGCGGGACTGCTAGAAGTTATGATGGGAAGTTTTATTACACCCCACTGACCGCTAGTTCTGCTGTTAAAGTATATTTTTTTAAGACAAGACAAAAGAGGTTGACTATCCACATTATAACTTATTTAAGCTTTGTTGATTTTGATTATTGAAATATTAACCAAATTAAGCCTGTATTATTGTTAGATTTTACCTAATCAATCAAGTATGTCTGAAATAATGAGCTACGTACAGGATCTGCTTTCAACGATCCTAGCTGTGTGACAAAATGAACTATCTGTTCAATGTATATTCAGCCTCTAGGGCCGAGGCTATTTATAAAATTGAATTCTCTCTTTTGCCATAGAATATTACATTGTTTGGAAAACTGATTGTATTCTATTATGAGCTGTAAATCGGTGCAATGTAGGGCTCATTATTGCTCACAATCTCGGTAGCTCATTATTTCAGCCGAGGGACCATATACTTTATTTGACGTACTTAAGGAAGTCGACGCACTTGTTGACCAGATTGGTGATTTGGTATTTGTTTGCAGCGTAGCAGAGAGCAGTTGCCATCTCCATGTCCTCAATGGAGAATTCCTCAGTATAAAGGTACCTGAAGAATGAAGATGGAAAAGTATAAATGAATTAAATAAATGAATTAAATAAATAAATAAATAAATAAATAAATAAATAAATAAATAAATAAATAAATAAATAAATAAATAAATAAATAAATAAATATTAACAAACAATTAAGCAAACAAACTAACAAATTACTTAATTAATAAAAAAAATCAACAGAATTTCATGTTTTAATTCTGTGGTGCACTGAAATTAGTCATTTAGATATAATTACGCATTATGTATATAGCTCTTAATTGGTCAATGACAATATTGCAGTTCATTTAGTACTGCAGGGAATTGTTTTATTTTTTGTAAAATTTTAAGGAGAAATAAATCTGCAATTATTAATAAAGTTACTACTTTTTTAAAACGTTAAGAAATAATTTTTGCATAATAAGGAGAAATCTGCAGCTTTCGATAATTGTTATTAAAAAAATTATAGATTTCTACTTAAAATGTTGTATATTATGTATGTATTTGCTTGCATGCTAAAATAGAAAGGCAATATCTTTTGTATTGTTCAAATGCTGTTGTGGTGAAACAAACTTTCCTTAGGCATCATACATTAATTTTGGTACGTAACAACATTCAAACACTCTCTTAAAAAAAAAAAAAAATCTTAGCAATAAAAAATTGGCTACATTAGTTTTTAATCTGATGCCAAATGACTTACTGTAGCATTTTCTTGAAGGGTTCGGGATCAATGTCGGTCACCCTCACTCTCCCCTCCTCTCGAAGCCCACCGTAGAACATGGCACAGAACACAGCGGAGCCACGGGACAGCACCAGCTTGTGGCATAGGAATTCCTGGAGGATACAAAAATTATCAGGTACAGCTCAAGATATATTTGACAAAATGGATGATAGTATTGACTTCAAAAGTTGTTATTGCAGAAATAGATAGAGGGTGCAAAGTTATGATGATCTGATTTTTTTTTTTTTCAGATATTTTGGAGCTTTTAAACTATTTTTAAAATTTACTTAGCACATATATGTAGAGAGAGAGAGGCGTTGATCAAAAATCTGAAAAAAATGAGAGTAGCATCCTTTGCACCCTCTATTCATTTTTGCAATTAAAAATTGGTGATGTTTTTTCTTATCATGATTTAATTAAAATATTAAGGTGATCTTCTAGGTGATTACACATCAGGTAAATAGAACTTTGGTTTACTATTATACAGTCAACCGGGGTAACTTTGAAAGCCCGGGGTAACTTTGAAAATGAGGAAAATAAAGATTTGTGATTTTTTATAGACCAATCTAGCTACTGTGTACACTGAAGTTTTTTCTCACTATATGGTAGGAACATGTTATTAGCTAATAGAGAAAAATAGATTTAAGGGTTGCAGTTGATAAATTGGAGATAATTATTTTTTTTACTGAAGAATGAAAAATGTGACCAAAATAAGAAGTCTGGAAATAAGCCATCCACAAGGTAAGCAAATACAAGTTGGAACTTGTAATGCTATTCAGTGTTATATTTCAACCCTTCTTCACACATGTACCTATGTACCAAAGGATTTGAAATTTTTCTTGTAACTTTTTTTTTTATGAATTTTTACTTTCAATGGGGTAACATTGAAGGGCTCGGCGGGGTAACTTTGAAGGGCTTTAGAGAACATCACTAGTTACTTGAATGAAGCTTTAAAAAGAATCTGATACAAAATTTAGTGCACAAATCATACTATATATCATTGCATCATACATTTCAAATAATTTTGAACTACTTTTTTCTCTTTTTAGTCCACCACAAAGATTTTTAGCACTTTATTCTGGTCCGGTACTCCGTGGCGGAGCCAGAAAAAAGTTCCAAAAAAAGTCTTCCATCTTTCAGAATGTTTCTCCCATGAGAAGTGAGTATAGGGGAAAGTGAACCCACCCATTGCCCATGTATTTCTCTATGTACCACAACATCAATTAGGGGGAGGGGGGGATTGTCTATGCCATTATCTGTAATTACCGGTACTGTACTATTGTTTGACATTAAAACTATATTTGTCTCATTTCATGCCTGAACATTTTTAAGACTCAGTTACAGTTAAATTAATTTATTAAGAGTAAGGTAACGCCACCAATGTTAAAAAAAATCCCTCTCACAAAAATTCTGAAAAAAATTTATTTCTCCTCTATACCCCCTATCAGTACCTAAAATATCAGGTATACAAATACGATCTAGTTTTTGAGTTATAAATTTTTAAAGTTGACTACTTTAACATGGAGAAATGAAACTTCTTTGACCAATGTTAAATTGGTCAACTTTAAAAATTCATAACTCAAAAACTAGATCGTATTTGTATACCTGATATTTTAGCTACTGCCCATGTAGCACACTTGATCGGCTAAATATTGGTCAGATATTGGGAATATTGGCTTAAAATCTACGATATCACCCATATGTAGCCAATGTTCTTACAATATTGATATGCCGACATTGCCCAATTTTGGCATTTAATATTCATACAATGTTGGCTAAAAGTTGGTAGCGCAATATTTAATTTCACTACCTCGGTCCAATATACGTTAGCCATATATTCATTAAATGTGGTTGTCCCAATGTCAATGCAACGTTGGCTGGGCATTGAAGTTCAATACTTGAAATATTTATGTCGGTACAATAATGGCTTTCTGATATTGCTGCGGTGTCAAAATTAAACATTGGTTGAATGTTGGCTAAGGATTGAAAGTCAATGTATCATATAGGAATTTGTAACAAATATTCAAACAATATTGATACATGAATATTGCTCAATATTGGTGCTCGATATTCATGCAATGTTGGATTAAAGTTACTAGCACAATATTTAATTTCATTACGTTGGTCCAAGATACTTTGCCGTATATTCATTGTATGTAGTTTCCCAATGTCAATGCAACGTTGGCTGGGTATTGATGTTCAATACTTGAAATATTTATGTCGGTACAATAATGGCTTTCTGATATTGCTGCAGTGTCAACATTAAACATTGGTTGAATGTTGGCTACGGATTGACAGTCAATGTATCATAGGAATTTGTAATAAATATATAAACAATATTGATATGTGAATATTGCTGAATATTTGTGCTCGATATTCATGCAATGTTGGATTAAGGTTTCCAGCACAATATTTAATTTCATTACGTTGCTCCAATATACTTTGCCGAATATTCATTGTATGTAAGTTTCCCAATGTCAATGCAACGTTGGGTGGGCATTGAAGTGCGATGTTCGAAATATTTAGATTGGGATTGGCTAAATATTGGCCCAATATTGCACCAATTATAAGTTCTAACTTTGTCAATAGATGGCAGCAAAATTAATTCAATTTAAAAAACACTTAAAAATTAAATTAAAATTAATTTAAGTCACTGTACTTTTTTTTAAAAGTAAACACTAAATAGAACCATTATGCTGGGAATTTTTAAGACAATAAATATTTTAATGCTGTTGTTAACGGAATCAAAAATTAATAAACAATAAGAGAAACTCTAAAAAGAGATATAGATTGAAATAACAAATAGTCCATGATAAAAATACAAGTGTTATACATTAAAAATATACTCCATCATCGATCGAGACTTGGGAAAAAGTCTTAAAAAAAAAAAAGCCCCATGATGCATGCAGCTCCATATATGTAATATATGTTAAATACATATTATTACCCTATGGAATCAAAATCGAATCCAATATTGTGCCAATATTGGTTGGCCATTCCTGAGATTTATAAAAAATATATTGTATATAGCAACACTTGCCCAATATTAAATTAAATATCAAAGAATGTTTATTTTAAATGTTGGTGCAACATTGGCAATAAATATCCTCCAGCCATAGAGGTTTGTTGCAGCTGCACTATTTAAATGATATTAAAATTAAATATCCGAACAATGTTTATTTTAAATGTTGGTGCAACATTGACATTAAATATCGTCCAGCCCTAGAGGTTTGTTGCAGCTGCACTATTGAAACGATATTAAAATTAAATATCCGGACAATGCTTATTTTAAATGTTGGTGCAACATTGATATTAAATATCGTCCAGCCATAGAGGTTTGTTGCAGCTGCACTATTGGACCAACGTCGAATTTGATATTGAGGCGATATCAAAACGATCTGTGGTGAATATTGCGCCGATCAAATGTGCTACATGGGTGATAGGGGGTGTAGAGGAGAACATTTTAAATTTTTTTCAGAATTTTTGTGAGAGGGATTTTTTTTAACATTGGTGGCGTTACCTTACCCTTAATTTTATGATAAAGGTTAGAACAGAACTACAATCATACTAATTAAATTTTAATTTCAGATTCATTAAGAAATCTCTTACGCACTACCGGTAGGCCTGATTCGAGTACAGAAGAGGTCAACAAATACAAAGAGTGTATACAATCAAGACTGCACTGATGAAAATTTAGACCTACCAGTAGGTCACCTAGCCATCACCCCCCCTCCCCTTCCACCCCCCCATGGAACCCCTTTTGCCTTCAAGTAGAACCAGGCAACCAAGCCACTGCCTCAAGTTATATTGCTCCTCGTCGGAGTATGAAAGTCAGAGTGAGTCCGCTAAAAGTCTTGGGATGGAGGGGTACAGGGACCAGAAGGAGCAGTGGGTGGGAGTTTTTTTAACTTAAGAACTATTCTAGAGGTGACCTAAACTATGGACTCCCCCTCCCTCCCCTTCCCCCCTGTCTACAGGTGGCATCAGGTAAAAGTGTGTCTCCAGCACATTTCTCCAGGTCTGAAGTCAGAGTGAGTCAGCTGAGTCTGGTGGGGTTATGGAAGATGGAGGGGCAATGGGTGGTATATTTAGTTAACACGAATGACCCCAACCATGCATGACCCCTCCCCTCCCTTGCCTAAAGATGGCACTAGGTAAGAGTGAAGAGTGTCGACATTCCTCGTCTGTTGCAAAGTCAAGAGTAAGTGATCAGAGTGTGAATGACAAAAAGAGCTCAAACAATGATGACAAAAAATTACAAATGGGAATAACACAGATTATAGTGACAAAAAAAAAAAAAAAAAAAAAAAAAAAAACATGACCCTGTCTACAACAACTGACAAGTGAGCTCGTCACTGGGATTAGCGACGGAACTGAGGCTTCACCTCTGGAACTTATCTGCTTGTCAAGTTAAAGAAGATGTATTGTGATATTCAAAATGGTTCAACTATATGTTCATAATTGAACAGCCAACTGACCAAGGACTTCAAGTTCTCTGTTAACCATCCGAATACTATTCCGGAAATGATGCCAGTTCAAGCCTGAACATGAAGAGAAGTAATTTCTAAAAAGTTTCAACTTAACTTTTTAAATTCTTCTGCATTCTTATAAAATTATTAATGTTTGTAAACATATATATGACACAATGGGGGACATTCACAAAGCACTTTAACCCCAACTTAAGCCCCAATTAAGTTTTATCCCTGGTACTAAACTATAGGAGCTAGACATGGTTAGCCCCTGGTTTTGCACCATGTTTAGTACCAGGGATAAAACTTGGGGCCAAAGTTGGGGTTAAAGTGCTTTGTGAATGCCCCCCAATATATTCAGAGAGAAAAAAATAAATAAATAAAATGAATGTTTAAAATATTTGGAGGATTTTAATTAATTATTATAATTAAATTAATTATCTAATTAATCTTTAATTAACTGCAAATAATGGTTTAATGTGATACTAAGTTACTGAAAAATATGTCCAGAACAGTAAATTACATGGTAGGACACATTAATAAAAAAATTACACTTTTAAGTTGCTTGAATATAAGTGTCCGCAAGGCCCTTCAATGTTTTACCCCATTGCCGGGGTAACTTTGAAGGGCTTGTTTTAATTTTTTTTTTTAAAGTTAATAATTGGGGCAAAAAAATTTTACAAACATTTTTAGACATCTCTAGCTAAGTTACACAACTGGTAATTTTTTTATTTGCCAGATATTTTTTTTTTAAAAGTTATGATCAGAAAGGTAGTAAAAACCCTTCAATGTTACCCCGGTTGACTGTATATAATGCATTTTAATGCAGTATATAAATGGGGGAACACACAGAATCCAGTACAGTAGTTCAAGAATTAAACATTATCAAAATATATATTTTTTCCATAAGCCACCATTCTAGAAAATTTGAATTTTTTCTCGGTAACTATTAAAGCTATGAATTTAAAACTATCTTCTACCCCCCTATTTAGGTGTATTTGGATTATATATTTTTACTTAAATTATTTTCCTCTAAAAAATTTCTTTACTCTACCGAAAAAGCAAATTTGAGTTTTTTTTTACATAGGGGTTGGATACGACGGTGGGAAGACCGTAAAATTAGCAGACTTGAAGCCTCTATAGGCGTCTAGGTCCTATCCTTTTTATTAAGGATCCAGGGGGGCCAACATCACTTACAGAACTTTCAATAATGAATTATAAATATATAAAAGTTGGTTTCGGGACTCCAAAAAATCTAAAAAAAAACAAAACAAAAAAAAAATCAGAGTAGTGCTACCCATTTCTGCAATAAAATTTTTTCATGCAGGTTGTCCATTGTAAAAAGACCCCTGCCTGTTCTGGAAAGGTGCAGGCTCCACATCCAGTCCTGTACCTGTGTTCCTGATCCATCTTCTCCAACAACAATCGTGCAGTCGGACAGAAGTCCAGATTCCAGGAGGTGTCCGTATTGATGCAACATCGTGCCGAGACGCCACTGGTCTTCATTATGTGCCATTCTGAATAATGTAAATATTATAATAATAATTTATTAAATTTACGTTGAAAATTCATACTTCTTTTACTTTAATTATAATACATTATGTACACATCTGGACAGCATGAAATTTTTATTATATACTCCTAAACCTCTCTTTGCCTTTTGATTTAATTGCCTTTCAGCCTTTTTGTGTGTCTTTTCAATAGAGGGGATTGCGCTGACGTCATGCGAGGAGGGCCAGAATGCACGGACTAGCATAGTGTGCAAGAATTTTTTACTTAATTAACTTTTAATAAAATAAATCAATAAGTTTAGATACTTTAGTAATACTTTAACAGTACACGATAGAACTCATAAAAAAAATCTCACCCCCAAAAAACTGTTAAAAGTATTTTGTACAGTATTTTTTCGTCATTTTGCCTATATGCTCACTGTATAATCTGGCCTGCCTAAACTTTTTCTTTTCCCTCCCTCCTGCGCCCCGTTCGCAATATGTGTTGGGTAGGGAAACCCGCCTCACGTAAACATGGCATTAACAGAAATCAGCTTTATAAGGTCGAAAATGACAATATATTCTATACATCAAAGAATGAAAAGAAACCGCGCCCTTTTCAGTAAAATAGTCTGTCAAATTTTCAGTCCGAGGGGTATAGGAATAATAGGAATATTCTTTCAAAAAAGGACGTTAATTAATTGTTATATAATACAGAAGTACCTCTGCTCCTCTGCAGAGAGGGTTGTGGTATTAGAAAAAAAAAAGAAAAAAGAAGTAATTATCATAGGCATACATACATATATGGACGGTGTACGTGGCTTATGTGCCATTTTGTGTATCAAAAGTACACACTACGTACAAGCTAGGGTATAACTACCACAGACAATATTGTCTGTGACAATAAAATAAGCCAGAAAAAGCGGGCGATGGCAAGCCGACTTAAAAATGTAGTTTATACATTCGAAAAACCCGACTCACCTATTTATTGAGTAATATTTCCTATATAAATAAAAAACTAACGCAAAAATTAACAACTAGTGCTGTCACCACAGACGTGCCGTCACGCACTCACACGCAGTCTAGAGTCTACGGGCTACGCCAAAGCTGCCTATATCTATTTATCTATAGAAGCTATGCATATCCCTATATTATTAGTCTTTTATTAAACACAGAAAGTGTACATATTAACAGCACTAGAAACATACATTATAGAAAAACATTACAATAGAACACATAAAACATACATACAAAACATATATAATAGTTACAAAATAATAGAACAATAGAAAATGATAATAAAACAATATAAAATAAAATAACAGATGATACTAACAGCCTGTTACATCATAATAATAATATATCATATATATAATCACATATATATAAGACAAAATATGACATAGAAAATAGATAGAATAAAAAAAAAAACTTATTGCTTCATTGCTATTCAAAATCTATAGACTATATGAAATCTCCCCTGGCATAATCGCTAATAGACTTAATTCTAGATTTACAGATATTTAAATGATATTGGCTACAATATTCATTACATAATTTACATACACAAGATTGTTCAGCTTTATGATAACCAGAAGATTTACAAATTAGATAGTGGAAGCCGTGAACAGCCTGGCGAGTTAAAACATTTCTAACATTGGATCTATCCAATTGGGGCAGACACCAATATTTACATGTCATAGCATCAGTGCTGTAAAACTCAGGATTAATATCCTGAGCTTTTTGATTCCTGACAGCTATAAAATTGGAATATTGATCTGTCGTTGGAAGTTTAAACATTTCTTTGATTTCTGTAATAAAATAATTGGAATCTATCAGTTTATAGGCCAGTCTAGTTTCGGTAAATTTTGACAGACACAGTAATCTTTTAACAAACATGGCTTTTACTGATTCTAATTTATCAAAATCGGATACAGATAAATGAGGCCATACAATTTCAATACCATATCCCTATATTGAAGTTCTATAGTAGCATGTAGTTCTTGCTGTGGCCACGCAGCGCTAGTGTTAAGACAAACCGGAAATCGAAACGAATCGGAAGTTAATAATCGAACGTCACCTTTGGCGCGAAAATTTAAAAATAACATTGCGAGGTTCCAGGGTGACGTTCGATTATTAACATCCGATTTCCGGTTTGTCTTAACACTAGCGCTGCGGTGGCAAAAAGTGTCACTACACTACCAGTTGAAATTTTGACGAGGCGTTTAGGGTAGAAGACGGTATTCCATCGCCGCCCGCTGCGCATGCGCAGTAAGTATTTTTGCTTCAAATTCGCGCTAGTTTTTATGAATATTTTTTGAAGCGACTTATTGAGTCTTAGAGTATAGTATTATATATGTATATAATTTATAATAAAATCAAGAGCTTCTATATAGCTCTCTATAGCTGAGTCAATTCATTCGTTTCTTCAATCAACAGGCTGTACAGGTACAACATATATAGATTACGTGGATTGCATCGATAGTAGGGTGACCAGACGTACCGTTTTGACCGGTACAGTACCGTTTTAGAGTACCATGTCCCGGTGTCCCCAAAGAGGCTCTCGGGACGCCTAAATGTACCGCTTTCGGACAAAATTTAAAAAAGGGAAATTTTTTAAAATTTTTATCATTAAAAAAAATAAAAAAAAAACATAAGAATGTGGTTGTAAATATTTACGAAAATGTACGGACGCAAATGATTTTGCAACTCCATGCCCCTTTTTCTCGATCGCATTCGCAAAACATGCAGCATATTTCTTCCAAAATTGCGCAATAGATATATTTTGTATGTACGCGCAAGTATGCATATAATATATATACTACGTGAAATGAAGTCACTACTTTTCGATTAAATTTTGAATAAAAAATAAGCAAAAAACTTTTCACAAAAATATCATCTCTTGATATTGATGACAGAATATAAAATTGAAAAAATCATTCTTATGCATTGTGCCGTGGCTTAGACAAAAATTTCTATATCTTTTTCTTTGTTTTTTTGTTTTTGTTTTTTTTCACAATAATCGTGCATGGATATTACGTAAATAAATGGAAAATAATGTGAGGGAAAAACGCCACAAATATTATTCATATACAATCAAGTAGTTTTAGCTGTTATTAAGTCCAATTTGAATGATATAAATTAATTCAATTTAACTTCTTCAGCTATTTTACTCTAACAAGAGTTGCAAAATGAACAGTTCGATTAAAAGTAATTCAAATTAATTTCTTGCTTTATACCCCATTTTTTTTGTATAATTTATCTCGTGACATTATATTAATTTTTATTTATTTATAAACAAATTTAATATATAATGCATCATTTAAGTATCACGTACATTTAGAAATATTTTGGATGGAGACGGAAAATTTGATAACAAAATTAAAAAAAAAAAAAATAAATTTAAAATATTTAAATATACTTTTTTTTTATTGGAAAAGTATTCTTCGAAGTTATGCTTTTTGAGTATAAATTTCTTTTATTGCTTTTGTTTCTTTTTATTTTACATGCAACTTTACAACATAATAGGATCGTGGCCAGGTCAAGAAAAAAGGTTGATTTTAAGAAATCAACTCACTGGCACAGTTTTTTTGCATGGTGACTATAATAAATCTCTTTTTTCTAATTCTATAAAAAATGTATATATAAAAAAAATGCAATTATTTATATTATTTAAAGTAGAGTGAGCGATTGCATTATTTATTATTTTATTTCCTTAAAATATTTTAACCTGCCTTGCTTTATTGAGAAATGAAAACCAAAAAATTTCATCTCAAATAGCTTCATCGCAAAAAAAAAAAAAATTCCAAAGTTTGTTTTCCTGAGACATGCAGCCTTATGGAACAGAAAACAGCGTTTTGCTCAAACTTCGTCTGAAGTTCTGAAAATACTTATGTATAATCTATGACGAAAATTCTTTAATGTATTTTCAAATAAAATAACATTTTTCGGAAAAAACGGCTTAATGCAAAAAAAAAAAAAAAAAATCATTTGAAAATCTATTGAGAAAAAAAAAGTAAAAAAGGGGGCGTGGCACCCAAAAAAATCGCGCCTCCGGCGGGGGTTTTGGCCCTTCAGGCCTCTATCTTGGGGGCATGTACCGTTTTGGACATCAAGGTATCTGGTCACCCTAATCGATAGTCACAATATAATATCTTCTTCATTATTTTTCATTATGACAAAATTAATTCTAATTATCAAATATGTATATCCTAGCTTCGATCTTTTACGTTATACGTGTACGTACGTACGTTATATCATTTAACTCATAATAATTACATGTCTCGAAGTGCATGGCATGGTCATAATATTTCTATATTTTAGTTATAAACATGCAATATATATATAACAATTTTGAAGTGAATTTATATATTTAGTATTTTCTCATCAGTTTTTTAAAAACTGAGGTAGAAGTTTAACTTTGTCATGGCCATATACAGGGGCCTTACGTCGCTAGGCATTGGGGGGCTCTGTGCGAGATAAAAAGAAAACAAAAGAAGGCCCCCACACCATAGGGGGGTCTGGGCCAAAGGTGCTATTTTTTTTTTTTTTGGGTAACGCGACGACCCCTTTTTAAAACCCGATGAAAGTGCACGACAAGTTGCATACATGCAAGGCCGGGGTTTAATTACGGTTTTGGACCGTGCTTTAAATTCTGACCTTTCCATCCATAATTTTTCTTTCAAAATTTTCGAGACATATATATTCAGGATTTATTTTGTTTTAAAGTTATAGAGTGATCAATTGATTTTTTTTTAAGATTTAATTTTCTAAAAATAGTTTAACCTGCATGTCTTCGCTATTGAAAAATGAAAACAAAAAAATCCATTTCAAATATAGCGTCACCACAAAAAATTCCCAAAGTTATTTTTTCCTGATGCTATATATACATGATGACATTTGATGACATGTATTCCTATGGTACACAAAACATCTTTTTACTCAAACTTCGTCTACTCTATGGTACCAATTAAAAAATACCTACTCTAATAATTGTCATAATTGATGAATTCTTTATGGAATTTTCAAGTAAAATAATTTTTATACGGAATTGTTTTTCATAAAATAAATATTTTATGTGAAAATCCATTAAAGAATGCAGCATATTATAGCTAGACTAAGTAGGTATTTTTTAATTGGTACCACAGTTCATACGAAGTTTGAGTAAAAAGCTGTTTTCTGTTATACCAAAACGATACGTGGAGATATCGTGACTTCTCTTTCTCTTCAAATGTTTATACTTTAATTTTATGCAAATGCCGTTAACGCCGTAGTGGGCGGCCCTCTGTGTCTACAGACTGGGCCAGAAATGGTGTTCCGATCGTACGCTAAATTTTCGGCGGAAGGACTTTCAGCTAGAAAGTTGAAATTTGGCATACATAAAGCCAAGGGTTTTAATTTTTTTGACAAGTGTTAGAATTTTTTTAAAATCACCATTTCATGACTTTTTAGGGGTGGATTCATCATTTGCATTACTTCCTTATGGGATTATCATGTTAATTAAATTAAGTTGATAGAAAAATTTTGTCCGATCAGCGCTAAAATTTTTTTTGGGGGGGTTCAAAACACGTTGAATCTAATGGTGAAATTTAAAATGTGATAAAAATAACTCCTAACGAGATATTGACCCTTACTATGTAAAAAAATGATTGTATCCTTATTTTGACACTACCATTGAAACGAGCTTATTTTTTTGCTTGAGAAAACATCTTTGAATTTTTTAAATCGGAGATTTTTAAGGATTTTATCATTAGGGGTGAAAATACCAACCCCTAAAAATCAATTCTTGATTGAATTTGTTCCTTAAAAATTTTGCCACCAACGTAAGATTGAGTTTTCACCAGGATTTTGACGATAATTTACGCGACAAAAGTTACTAAATTTTCTTTTCATTGCAGCAGGCAGCAGCAGATCCATGCAATTGGGATCACACATTACACTTTGATTTCTGCTGATCTGTGCATGAACATCTTGTTGCCACAAAAACTTCACGAAAAATTAAATTTTCAACGAACGCTCTTTTGGACATTTAGCGTGTAAAAAATTAATCATACAATGTATACAATACAAAACAATACATTGTATACATACAAAGTAAGCAACAAATGACAATAATCGTGTGTTTATAACCGGTTGTATATTCTTTGAAAAGAAAAAGTTACTATATACATATCAGCAAGTTGAATTGGGAGTTGTACATAGCCACGGACAGAGTGGGCCGCGTACTCTACCTCAACGTAGAGACATAGAGAGAGAGAGAGAGAGAGAGAGAGAGAGAGAGAGAGAGAGAGAGAGAGAGAGAGAGAGAGAGAGAGAGAGAGAGAGAGAGAGAGAGAGAGAGAGAGAGAGAGAGAGAGAGAGAGAGAGAGAGCATAAGTATATCTTTAATCACCAGACGGAGTCAAACTGTTTGCAAAAGATAATGTATTCAGCAGTCAAGAAACCTTTATGTAAAATTATCACAATAATTGAACAAAGCAGTAAATATGAAAACAAGCCTTGGACACGTTGTGTAAATACATGGGCGGAAAAGTTCAATACCTCCGGCCAGGTGCCTTGACCGTAATCTTATAATTTTGGTATTGTAGTCAAGCAACACAACCCTCATCATGTGTCACGGGGTGCAGAGTAACCCCATGTCTGTCCCACCAGTGGTGGTGGCGTATTAAAATATTAATTAAAAATCTACTAATTAAAGTAGAACGATGAAACACAGTTCATCATATTTACAGTACAAACGTTAACAATATCATAGAATCACGATGTCCTATGATAATTAAAAAGTGTTAATATTTTAAATCAAAATCCTTCTTGGAACATTTTTACCCCAAGAACCTGGTGAGTGTTAATATTATACTCATTTCAGAATGAATATATATTATGCGATTTCCTCCTCCCCCCTTTAATCTTTAAGTCATATATATATATATAAACGATATAGTCGATATAATGTTTAACTTAATTTAATTACAATTAAGACAAAAGTAGCCTATATAATAGAGACGTACGTCCCCGTTGCATGAAAATGATGTGACCACACGTACGTGTGTTTCTTTTTTATTCTGAGGGTCATTTTAAAGGTTTTATATCATCGAGGGTTAATTCAAAACAATCTGAAGAAAAAAAAAATATTTATAATATATAATGTATATGCGCACCCATGCAAGTATATAATAGCTAGCTGCACTTCCAATGTATTTTATTTATAAATAATTCTCATCATCTTTTGTATTTTTGCATGTTTATATAACTAAAATATAGAAATATTCCGATCAGTATGCCATGCACTTCGAGACTTGTAATAATTATGAGTTATGATATAACGTACACGTATAACGTAAAAGATCGAAGCTAGGATATACATATTTGATAAAATTAGAATTAATTTTGTCAATATATAATGAAAAATAAAATGAAGAAGCGCGCTAAGATATTATAATTATATTGTGACTATCGATGGTAATCTATGTTGTACCTGTACAGCCTGTTGATTGAAGAAACGAATTGAATTGACTCAGCTATAGAGAGCTATATAAAAGCTCTTGCATGATTATTATAAATTATATATATAATACTACTCCAAGTCGCTTCAAAAAATATTCATAAAAACTAGCGTGAATTTGAAGCAAAAATACTTACTGCGCATGCGCAGCGGGCGGCGGTGGAATACCGTCTTCTACCCTGAACGCCTCGTGAATATATATTGATGTCTCGAAAATTTTGAAAGAAAAATTATGGATGCTGGAAAGGTCAGAATTTAAAGCACGGTCCAAAACCGTAAACCGGTAAACCCCGGCCTTGCATGTATATATGCAACTTTGTCGTGCACTTTCATCGAGTTTTAAAAAGGGGTCGTCGCGCCACCAAAAAAAAAAAAAATAGCACCCTTAATTGGCCCAGACCCCCCTATGGTGTGGGGGACTCCTTTTGTTTTCTTTCTATCTCGCACAGAGTCCCCCAATGCCTAGCGACGTAAGGCCCCTGTATATGGCCATATGGCAAAGTTAAACTTCTACCTCAGTTTTTAAAAAACTGATGAGCAAATACATATAAATTCACTTCAAAATTGTTATATATATATATATTGCATATGTTTATAACTAAAATATAGAAATATTACGATCATGCCATGCACTTCAAGACATGTAATAATTATGAGTTAAATGATATAACGTACACGTATAACGTAAAAGATCGCGAAGCTAGGATATACATATTTGATAATTAGAATTAATTTTGTCATAATGAAAAATAATGAAGAAGATATTCAAATTCAAATTCAAATTTTTATTTCGATCATAGGCTGTACAGCATGGATCACGTCAATTATTACATTAAATATGTAACATACTTAATTCTAATTAAAAGTAGCCTAAATTTAATAAATTTAAACACATATACCCAAACAATATTTAAAATATATATGATCTATAAAATTAATACAATAATTAAAATTGTGTCCATTTAAACATCACATTAGCACCTTAATATATTTAACACACAACTTTTAAATTCAATTAAATTCAATTAAATTAAATTCAATATTATATTGTGACTATCGATCACAATATGACTTGTCATGACAATATGACTTGTCCTATCAACCTCAACAAATGTTATTGTATATACCCTTGTCAAAAAATGAGTCTAGTAGTCAAGTGGTTGACGACTTAAAACAAGTACTTGACTACTTAAAACAAGTAGTCAGACTACTGGGTCAAGTAGTCGGACTACTGAGTCAGGTGCTCAGGTGCTCAGTGTTCAAAATCTTGACCACTTGTTAAGTAGTCGGACCACTGAATCAAGTAGTCAGCGCTCAGTGTTCATAAAATCTCGATCACTTGGTAAGTAGTCAGAATTTTGTGACCACTTATGCAAGTAGTCGGCGCTCAGTGTTCATAAAATCTCGACCACTTGGTAAGTAGTCAGAATTTTGTGACTACTTATGCAAGTAGTCGGCGCTCAGTGTTCATAAAATCTCGACCACTTCGTAAGTAGTCAGAATTTTGTGACTACTTATGCAAGTAGTCGGCGCTCAGTGTTCATAAAATTTCGACCACTTGGTAAGTAGTCAGAATTTTGTGACTACTTATGCAAGTAGTCGGCGTTCAGTGTTCATAAAATCTCGACCACTTGGTAAGTAGTCAGAATTTTGTGACTACTTATGCAAGTAGTCGGCGCTCAGTGTTCATAAAATTTCGACCACTTGGTAAGTAGTCAGAATTTTGTGACTACTTATGCAAGTAGTCGGCGTTCAGTGTTCATAAAATCTCGACCACTTCGTAAGTAGTCAGATTTTTGTGACTACTTATGCAAGTAGTCGGCGCTCAGTGTTCATAAAATCTTGATCACTTGGTAAGTAGTCAGAATTTTGTGACTACTTATGCAAGTAGTCGAAACATCATGACCACTTAGCATTTGACTACTTAATTAGTTGTCACAAAATTCTGACTACTTAAGAAAGTGATCACTTACCAAGTAGTCAATTGTACGGGGTTCTCGTGATGAAGAAAATTATCTAAAATGGTGGCACTAAACACATGTGAGACGGGGTTGTGTGTGCAGAGCTCCCGGAACAATTTGTTTTTCAAGCAGTTTTACATCAGATAAGTACCTTTTCAGTACCTAAAACGTATTATGAAATGTTATTTATTAAAATTCTCGTTACTTTGTGTCAAATTATTTGTTCTAGGTAGCCTTAAACAGTCAATGTTTATCGGCTCTTGGAACTTGATAAAAAAGACGCCGAGATGAAAGCCGTTGGTAATTATTCTTCAAAGATGTTCATATTTTATTATGTATTTTATTTATTATATTAATAATTATAAATCTTTAATAATCAACGTGTTTTTTTTTCATATATATTTTTTTTTATTATATATTTATAAAGTATGAATTAAAAAATATTATTCTTTCATTTTGCTGTAAAAAATTAAAAAAATACTTAGGAAATTAAATTAAATTAAGTTAGGAATAATTTAATAAAGTAAATGTTTTAAAAAGTTTTTTTTTTTAAAAAAGTTTTAAAAAAAAGTAAATGTTTTTATTGCATGGAGCGTAAAATTGGAATGTATATTATAGATGTTTCTCGTCCTATTTGTTTGTCACGTTTTTATCTTGAATTATTACAAAGTATTATAATTACATTTTAATAATTCAAGTTAAAAATGTGAAAGAATAATTTCTTTACTTGTTCCAGTTATAATTTATCTATCTGTTGGCTTAAACGGGAAAAAACTGCATTGTGATGATAGACGGATATATCGCGAGAAAATACTAAAAAACCGTTTAATTTGACCACTTGAAATCGACTACTGGTGACTACTTGAAAGTGACTACTGGTGACTACTTGAAAGTGACTACTGGTGACCACTTGAAAGTGACTACTGGTGACTACTTGAAAGTGACTACATGGTGACTACTTGAAAGTGACTACTGGTGACTACTTGCGACCACTTGGGCAGTGACTACTTGACCACTGCTCAAATTATCACTTAGCAGTAGTCACCACTTGACTACTGCCTTTATTTTTCGACTGGGGTATATATTATGACACTTTGATTGTAGGAAAAATGGAAATAAAAATTTATTGAATTGAATTGATGCAATCCACGTAATCTATGTTGTACCTGTACAGCCTGTTGATTGAAGAAACGAATGAATTGACTCAGCTATAGAGAGCTATATAAAAGCTCTTGATTTTATTATAAATTATATATATATTTTTTTATTTTTAATTAAACCCTATTGGGTACTTCTATTTACTAATTACATACTACTTGAAAACCCGAACCTTCCGAAACCCTAACTTGAGCGTTTCGCGGGCTCTTCTGGAACGGGGGCGGCCACGGCCTTGCAAATCCATCCCGGCATTTGCCTTCGGCTGAGGGAAACGTGGAAACCTCAGCCAGGATGGACGCTACAGCTTTTGTCAATGAACCGGAAGTGCAATGGTCCAAAGCCAGGAGAACCACATAGTGGAAAAGCGCAACGTTTTACCCCTGGGTGGGAAACGTGCCATGGTTTTTGTTGGAAATGGTCACCCATCCAACTAATAACCACGCGCGGCATTGCTTGACTTCGGTGATCTGACGAGACCCGGTCAAGCGCACTGCGCCACACCTCCCAATATATATATATAATACTACTCTAAGTCGCTTCAAAAAATATTCATAAAAACTAGCGCGAATTTGAAGCAAAAATACTTACTGCGCATGCGCAGCGGGTGGCGGTGGAATACCGTCTTCTACCCTGAACGCCTCGTACTCGGATCTGCATAGCTTCTATGGGTGTAGTCCGTATTATGTTCTGAACGTTCGGAACCTTCGATTTGGCGTCCCGTAATTATGTTCTGAATGTTCAGAACCATTTCCGAGGTTACCCGAAGTGAGTCAGCTGACTTCAAAAAAGAGGTTCCGAGTGTTGCGAACTTTTCCTCCGAACCATCGGAACTAGAGCGACTAGAGTCAGCTGATCACAATTTTTTGGGGGAAATTTGAAAAGTACGTAACAAACCTGTGCAACCTACGTGATAACTGTTTGATTTGAGGTAAATCTTTGCTTAATTGGTGATCAATAACTGTTACGTGAGTTTTATGTTAAAATTTCTGAAGCCAGTGAACAGTTCTCTCTTTTTCGTATTTTTTTTTTAAACTGATGCGTATTACCGCGAAAAGAATGTTCTTAAAGTGGTCCGTTATCTGCATGATACAACTATAATAGATAGGTCCATCAGCCCTACGAATTTGAACTGATCTGCGCATTTTGGCCAAAAAAACCCAAGGTGACGTCACGTAGTGAGCTCAAAACAGCTGTTTTGCTGCACGAGGGGCCCCTACCGGAGCAGAGTTTTTGTTCAACATTAGCGAGAACGTTGCTTTTTATCTCATCTCAAATTTGATATTTATTTGCAATACTACAAGCCAAACCGGTTGCAGTAACGTATTAAAAAAAATTTTAAACACTGCAATTCGCAAGCAATCTGGGGTAGAAGTTCGTATCTTTGTTCATAAAGCATACAAAGTTGCTATTGGCTGTGCGCAGATTAGTCACCTAGCTTTTGCGCAGCTTCATTTGGATTCAAGCTTTTTTATCATGCACACTTTGCAGAGCCAAGCGCAGTAGACTACTAACATTTAAAACTCGTTTCTGCGCAGCTTTTCTAAGCCGTGGCTATTAATTTACGGGAAACTCTATAATAGAGCAGAAAAAATTAAACGTATGCACCGTGCGCATGGGACGGCCCTGCGTTATCTGATGTTCTGAAGTCAATGTTTTTGTTCAGAGTCGGTCCGTTATCACTCATTTGTTCTGAACGTTCGGAACCTAATACGGACTACACCCTATATAGCGTTTGCCTGGCTTTGTTGTTGTTTACATTCAGCAGTAGGTACTGAGAGGGAACTGGAATCACTTGATTTATTCCTCTTAATTTAACATATTTTTAATTTTTTTTAACAATAATATATACGTAAGAAATTAATATACATAACTTGAACATATACATTTTTTTTATTTTACCTGGTTTCTTTATGATAATTTTTTGTTGTGCCGTTTCCCCCTCGCATTCAAAAGTCCGCGGGGAAAGCAATGGTCGGTGATTGGCTGAATTTTTTTAAGAATCTTAGGGTCAATATCAGTGCATAAGTGTCGTAAAATGGTCATTATTGACGTGAAATTTGGAGCCGATTTACATTTTAATTAATGATTTATTGTATTTTCCACAGATATCATTGGCAAATATTGTATTTTTTTCCATTTACTTGACATTTCAATCTATCAAATAAAATAATTGTCAAAGGTACCACAATTGTCATATCGCAGAAAATAAATTGTTTTTGGTATGCTACTACCATGTTAAATAGGTGCTTTTTGCCTACATTCACGTGACGTCATGTTTTTGTGACGTATGGTGAAAGACCCGTATAGATATATAGGCAACTTTGGGCTACGCAATTTGATTTTTTTTAACAGAGCTTACGCTTTTATTATTTTCAGTAACTTTGGTTCTACGTACGCAAACTGTGGAAAAAAAATATGTAAACTGTTGAAAAGTTTCATTTCGAAGCTGAAGAAGTTGCATACTTTTCGGGGGTACGTAAAAAAAATGAAAAAATTTAAATGGTTAAAAAATGGTTCATTGTTTATTTTAGCTTCTCTAATAAAATGCATTTATATATATATAAAAAAATCATTAGTTTTATATATACACAAAAAAAATGCATTTTAAATATATATCTTAAAACATTTCTATTTTTTTTGGCATAATTAGATTTTTAATTAATACATAAATAACATTATATATTATGTATGTATAAAAGGTACTATATATTATAGCTGCTGCATGCATACAACAATTTTATTGCTTAGATGCTTTGTTAAAAAAATCCATAAACAATAAAAATATTAATGTTGAAAGTGCATGCAGATTCTTATTTGTAATAGTTGTATTAATATTTTCTAAATTTTAAAATTTTTTTTAATCATTTTTTTGTACAAATTGATTTTAGTTGTATATTATGTACGTATGAATGTTTTTATTTTATTTTATTTATTTATTTTTTTTTTCAGCTAAATCAAATTGTACGTACTTAATGGTATTTAATGCATGTGAATAAATAATAAAAAAAAAAAAAAAAAAAAAACTGAACTATACATTTTAGCTTTCCCAATTTCCCAACTCAAAAGTCTTTTTTAGAATTGATTTTAATGCATATATAATACGATTATTTTTGTCTGTAACTATATAATAGAACACATTGGGGGACATTCACAAAGCACTTTAACCCCAACTTTAGCCCCAAGTTTTATCCCTGGTACTAAACATGGTGCTAAACTAGGAGCTAGACATGGTTAGCCCCTGGTTTAGCACCATGTTTAGTACCAGGGATAAAACTTGGGGCTAAAGTTGGGGTTAAAGTGCTTTGTGAATGTCCCCCATTATATTTATTTAATACATATAATTTAATAATAGCTATATTTATAACATGGTCTCGAATCCAGAGTGTATTAAAAGCCCTAAATAATAGATATAAGTACTGAACTGCATGTACAAATGGAATATCAACCTCAATTTTTTTATTGCAGAAATGGATAGAGCGTGCAAAGTTATGCTACCCTGATTTTTTTCAGATTTTTTACAGCCCTAGAAGTATTTTAAAAAAATTATTGAAAGTCCTTTTTGTGACATCACGAGGCACTTTTACTTAAGAAAAAAAAAACTTCACTTGCCGCCGCGTGACGTCACAAAAAGGACGTTCAATAATTTCTAAAAAATACTTCCAGGTCTCTAAAAAAATCTGAAAAAAATCAGGGTAACTTTGCACCCTCTATCAATTTCTGCAATAAAAAAAATGAGGTCGATACTCCATTAGTAATGATTGCGAGTTTGAAAAAAAAAAAAATGAAAAATACAGAATTGAAAACTTTAATTCACTAATATCATCAATTATATTATTTAAGTACAATATAATATATAGAATGCACGTATTAATTGTTTAGAACGTTTTATTTGGAATTATATATTTCATTTATAATAATAACTTCATATACTTTTAAACTATATTAGACTATATATATATATAATATATATTCAATCTAATATATGATGTTTAATTGATTATAAATTTTACAATCTAACATTAATTACCACTTACAAAGCAAAGAAATATAAATTTATATACACACACACACACACACACACACACACACACACACACACACACACACACACACACACACACACACATATATGTTGGCACCCAAAGCCGAATTCGGCCCAGGGCCAAAAAAAATGCGCAGAACTAGATTGGAGCATCGCGGGATGCTCCAAACCCAAAATGAATTCGTTTTTCGGCTTTGGGTCAAACCACGATGCTCCATTCTAGTTCTGGTCAAATGAAAATGCTCCAAAGCCGAAGATCGGCTTTGGAGCATTTCGATTTGACCAGAACTAGATTGGATTCGAGCATCGTGGTTTGACCCAAAGTCGAAATGAGAAAGTTATTTCGGGTTTGGAGCAAAATTTGCCCACATCTAGTTCTGCGCATTTTGCAGAGTTCACGTTACTTATTTATATTCTTTGATTAGTTTGAGTACTTCACGTCAAAATAATAAAATATATTGCTTACCACATTTGCTTAAGAGACGGATTATAAGTGCGCAGAACAATATTTGTTTAAAAAGTACTTAATTATTACTTATTTTTTTTACCTAAAAAAAGTAAAACTACAATTTTTTTAATTTATTGTTAGGGCCTAATTAAATAAGCTGCCATCATGTTTTTGTATTATAATAAATACTGATCCCAATGAGTTAAAACATAGACTTGAGCGAAAAGTAGGATAAATTTAGGAAAATTACTTTCAACCTACCTTTAACATCCCATGTGGCAGCTGAACAATTATTTTATAAATATTTATTTATTTTATTTACTTATAAAATAATTATTCTTTATTCGGCGTGAAAATGTTCCAAGGTTCTCAAGAACTATTAAATAAATGACTAATGAATGTCATGAAATTTAAAATTGTAAGTGAAGTTAGAAACTTGTAGTTTTATATACGTTTTACTCATACTTTTTTTAAGAATAAATTTAAAGTATATTTTAAATAAATATTGTGCTGCGCATTTATAATCCGTCTCTTGAGGTAATGAGTGGTAAGCACTATTTTGACGTGAAGTACTCAAACTAATCGAAGAATATAAATAAGTAACGTGAACTCTGCAAAATGCGCAGATCTAGATGGGGACAAATTTTGCTCCAAACCCGAAATAAAATCTCATTTCGGCTTTGGGTCAAACCACGATGCTCCAATCTAGTTCTGGTCAGATGAAAATGCTCCAAAGCCGAAGTAAAAGTCTCCATCGGCTTTGGAGCATTTCGATTTGACCAGATCTAGATTGGAGCATCGTGGTTTGACCGTCAAACCACACTTTGACCCAAAGCCGAAAAACGAATTCATTTCTGGTTTGGAGCATCCCGCGATGCTCCAATCTAGTTCTGCGCATTTTTTTCGGCCCTGAGCCGAATTCGGCTTTGGGTGCCAACATATACATATATATATATATATATATATATATATATATTGACAATGTTAATTACAAATAATTATTATAAGGGGAGGAGATGACCTTTTGGGAATTTTATTTTTACAATTTGGTAGTTTTTTTACAATTTGGCACTTCCTGCTTTTATAAAATTTACTTAATGCAAATAAGAATAAAGAGAATAAGTAAATGATTCTCATGGCGGCATTTTCTTGAGAAAACCGGCAACTGATTGTGTTTTGTCTTTCCAAGTTTAACATTTATTTCAACATGCAAATGAAAGAAAACAATGTTTAAATCCAAATTAAAATAAACAACTGTGATATAAGAATTAATAAAGAATTAATAAAAATGTACCTAAAAAAACGAAGAATATGGAAACGACGATAATCGTGAAAAATAAGGCATGTGGTGTTTCTTTTCAAGATTGACAATAAAACAACTGTACATGCCCATGTCATATTTATGTTCTAATTAAGAGGTACCGTCAAATATTTAATAAAGAATGCAAAACGTTCAACAAAATAATCTAGGTTTAATTATAATTCTCTTTTTTAGCTGATTTTATTAAGTTTTGCTTGTATGCTAAATATAATATTTATTAGCAATTACCTCATAATAATTTAATAATTCTGATTTTTTTTCAGACAGTCCTTATAGCACCAAGAAGTTGCAAAAAAAAAAAAAAAAAAATCGGACGAGCCGATTCTTTTAAATTAATAACGTTATAATTAAGTTTTCAGTATAGGGCTTTCCCATGGCATGGAGAGCTAAACTAAAAAATTATTTAAAAAAATCGGCTCGTCCGATTGTCTTGAAATTTTTTCTGCAACTTTTTGGTGCTAAGGACTGACTATAAAAAAATTCAGAATTATTATGAGGTTGCTAAGGTTTATATGTTAATAAAATGGGACTACTATATACAATCGATGTTTCGTGTTATCTAACCCTTGACCTTCAGCACGCAATATATTATTAAATGGTTACACAATCATGATGGCTTTAAAATTTATATTTAATTTATAATTTGTATAATTTTGAATTAATTAAAAACTATATCCTAATTATAGTAATTATATAATTATATATATTTTATATATACCAGCTGAAAATTTTAAATGGGAAAGTTCAATTAAGTAAATTAAAATTGTAATTGCGTGTTATATTTTTCATAGCATAATTTATTCAATTAGGGTTTTACAAAAAAAATATATATATATAACGAAAGGAAAGGTTTACGTAAAATACAATTTAGTGTATTCGGGAATATTATTATTCTTTTACATTGTTTCTTCGTCAAAAATTATCAAACTGCAATTACATAAACACTCAAAACACCATTAACAAAATGATAGAGGCAAGTTCCAAAGATCGGGAAAGGATTTGTGTAAACATATCATTAATTATTAACAGAAGAAGTAAATTGTCGCAAAATTGATGCTTCATAAATTATGGCAACTCGATGATTCTTGGGTTAGTAAAATTAATTTTTGCGATAATTATGTACCCACTATTATATAGACATCGTTATACATACCATAGCTGAATCGGCATGTTTCCTCAACATTTTTGAATGCACAAATTTAGTTGAATTAATATATTGTAATTTTGATATATATTTATTGCTTAAATAAAAGTGAGCAAAACCCAACGAAGGCTTCTTTTACATCGGGTTTTACGCATTTCCGTTTCCGTGTGAGCAAAACTAGTTCTGCGCATTTCTCACAGATAAATTTATTTTAATAAAAATTATTTATTTGTGGTACAGCATGCGTGCTAAATACTTGTAGTATTATATGTGAATAATTGTGTTCTTTATTTATCTACCGCGGAGTAATTTTTTCATTACTTGTTATTTATTTAATTTATTATATTCTTTACGTTTTTGTGTTTTTTTTTTTTTTAATATTTCTAATTGTCATTGCCCTGTCGTCATTGGCATTTGTCTGCATCCTTTTATTAAGAAGCGATGCCTATTAATTGACGCTTCGCTCTGTACTTATTTTCAATAATTTTTTAAATACGCGCATTGTTTCCGGGCTTTAAGAAATCTGAAAAGAAAAACGAAGAAAAATGAGAGTAGCATAATTTGGTAACCTCTATTCATTTCTGCAATAAAAAAATGTTCATGTAGGTTGTCCATTGCAAGTAATGATGCCAGTCTCGCTTCTGCCAATGTGTAGCAAACTAAATGTATAATAAATTAAAGTGCCATGGCAACAGTGCCCCCAAGAACAAGCAGTTGAAGTTTTTGTCTGATGTTTGTTCATTTGATGCATGCATGGAAAATTTCTTCAAACAGTTATGCAGTGAATGTATAGTGATAAAGTGCTAATCGTAGAATTGCATCTGATAGATCGCAAATATTTCATTTTTTAAATAAGTAATACAGTTGAAAAAAATACAAGTTGTTGCAGAGTCAATTGCTAATAAACATAAATTAATATATATTTTTTTTCATAATAAGTAATATCAGGACATCTTTACTCAATAAAATAAAGAGTCGAAATAGTGAAGTAAAAATAATGGTACATAAATAAACAACATAATACGTGATACGATACTATTTCTTTTGTGTCGCGCATTACCTCAATTTAATAATTTTTATTAAAATAAATTTATCTGTGAGAAATGCGCAGAACTAGTTTTGCTCAAATTTTGCTCAAAAGTCGAAGTAAAATCTCATTTTGGGTTTTCGTCAAAGCTCGATGCGCAGAACTAGTTTTGCTCAAACGAAAATGCACAAAACACGATGTAAAAGTCTTCGTCGGGTTTTGCTCACTTTGATAAGCAAAACTAGTTTTGAGCATCAAGCTATGATCAAAACCCGAAATAATCGATTATTTTGATCATAAGTTGATGCGCAAAACTAGTTTTGTAATATATATATATATATATATATATATATATATATATATATATATTATAATATATTACATTTCATAATAATAATAATAATAATAATAATAATAATAATAATAATAATAATAATAAAATTATTTATATGCTCAAACAAATCAGAAATTGGTCCACATATATCAGTTGTATAATCTTTTGGAATATAATATATAGAAGCAGAAAAATAAAAAAAATTAATTAATTTAAAAAAATTAAAATACGCATATAGAATGATAATTAACTTTATATATTGATGTAATAACGTAATTTTACTTCTGGATACGTGTATATAGGCCTACATTAATATACATATACAATATATATAACATTTATATCACGTCATTCATTTGTAATTTAAACAGTCTATCTCACTTGGAGTGCTTTGTTGGTTTATTTGTTTTTTACTTTTACTCTCCTTGCCCATCTAACTGCATACGTCGTAATCGGTGGTGTCGAGGTGGAAACGATGTCAATGGAGTATTGACCTAATTTTTTTTATTACAGAAATGGATAGAGGGTGCCATGCAAAGTTATGCTACCCTGATTTTTTCAGATTTTTTAGAGCCCGGGAACTATTTTTAAAAAATTATTGAAAGTTATTTTTGTGACGTCACGAGACGCCGCTTTTTAAGAAAAAGATAGGACTTATCGCCGCGTGACGTCACAAAAAGGACTTTCAATAATTTTTTAAAAATACTTCCCGGGCTGTAAAAAATCTGAAAAAAATCAGGGTAGCATAACTTTGCACGCTCTATCCATTTTTGCAATAAAAAAAATTGAGGACAATACTCCATTCAATATGACGCGGTGACAAAATAATCCATGTTATAGGCCCATATGTGTAATTATTACTAAAAATTTTATCAGAATAATAAATTTATATTATTATTCTTTTTTTTTTTTTTTTTTTTTTTTTTTTTTTTACAAACAAAATGTATATATATAGGGCAACAATCGGATGGATGAGGTGAATTATTTTAACACAACAATCTTTAACTGCACACAATTGTTGTCAGTCCCTTCAGGCAGACAGGCAAATCACGCGGCGTTGGCACTGTCCGCCTCGTGTTGCAGCACACGGATATTGTTGGGCTGTTTACCTACGTCCACCAATAGTCTGGTGAACAGTCTATGCGTGGACACTTGCATTAGTCGATACTGCGCAGTGTTAAGTCCATCCAGGCGGTAACGACGACCAGAGGTGCGCAGAAGTTTGTTGCGCACTTTCCAGGCAAGTGGCCGTCGTTTCACATGCTTGATCATCTTGTAGCGAGCTATCCACTCCGGCGGTCTCGTAATCAACAGCCCAGACTGTTGCACTCTACAAAGAAAAGGAGGAAAAAAATACCATAATTATATCATTATAATTACTGAAAAGAACCAGAAAATATTTAGATATTTTTTCTGTGGTACGTACCAGTATGTATATACATGTATGTATTTTGTTAAAGTATATATGAATTTCATATAGAAATTCATATATCTGATTACTGTTTCTGTTTTGTGGTGTATAAATATATATACTATAGTCCTTCTGTTTTAGATGGACCTAGAAGGGCTATATGGCCCTTTGTTTCTAAATTTGTACAGTCAAATATTGTTTTGTACTTAGAACTTTAGGGTCAAACAATTTCTGTTATAAGGAAAAAAAATTAATTAGAGAATAATTTTTTATTTTTGATGTAAATTTATGTAAAGTGTACATAATCTTGTGTTTTATGAATGAAAATAATAAAAAAAATATATATTTATCATTATTAATTGTATTTTGAAATAAGATTAATTTGATATGAACAGTCGTCACCTTGGAAATTTTCCTTTTGCTGCCTTTTTATTCACCGCTGCCCCAAAAGAATAATAGGGCGAAATATTTACGTACACTCTTCGCCTTGCAAAATTTCCCACTTGCAGCCTTGTTATATAATCACCATGCCCTGTATTATTCTTACGGGACGGCATGGTGAATAAAAAGGCCGCAAAGGGAAATTTTGCAAAGCGATGAGTGTGCGTTAATTTTTCGCCCTAAGGTTAGGCAAATTGTTCAGCATCCCACAGTTCGTTATCCATTGTGCATCTGCTGTATACAATGAAAATCACTCTTTTTTTTATTTTTGGTGCTAAACAAGTTAGCTAACTGGTAATTTCAAGGTGAAAGTATAATACATAAATATAGCAAGGCAAACATTTTAAATATGTGTATTATAGGGTGTGATTTTTTAGTATTATATTCTTAAATAATAAAATTATCAAAAGTAAACTATAAAGCTTAGGTCATTTGGGCAAATATACATTTTTGGCTTCTCTCATTGCAATTGTCGGATGCAAGGGCTGCAGAAAACTGACCTGTATCCCATGTCATCATCCTCGCCACCCCAGCCCCAGTACAGGTTAGAGTAGCCATTGACGCGGAAGAAATGATCGCTACGAATGGCGAACACTCCGCCCACCAGAATCTTGTAAGGAAGCCTGTAAACCAACAGTTGTTATTATTACCCGGTAAATAAACAGTTATTATTTTGAAAACACATTATGATGAAGGTCAGCAGAAAAACACCTGCATGTGTTCAGGATCGACCATGAGGTTATAAAATACCACGATAATATGATAATTAAAACTTAAATAGAAATCAAGATTAGTATTTTCTTCTTTTACATAGTTTATACATTATACTACTAGTCCTCACCATAAAATTTTAAATATTACTTAAATTATTTTTAACCTATTATAGATTACAAAAAAAAATCGATTACAAAGTTCCTAATGAGGCACTATTTTACTCAAGTGGCTTATATACAAAATTTCGGGGGGGGGGGGGGGCGGCCCTTCCGAAATTTCGGAGCTAATAAAATTCCCTCACATACCTGTTTTTTTTTTCACCCTAGATAAAAAGGTCATCAACCTTCACGTGTGAATGCTCTTGCCACCCTCCTTTATGATCTATACTTATTTATAGATTCCTTTAAATATATTAATATATATATCCATGGGTAAAAAAAAAAAAAAGAGAAAATAAAGTAATTTAACTGATAAAGGGCGGGGGCTTATCTTCTGATCTTGTTGACGTGCGAGCTTATTCACGAAGGCATTTTTATATATAAATATATTTTAGAACGGTTTGCGATATACACACAATGAAAAAATTCTTATATCGGAAATAGAAAATATACTTTTATAATTAAAACAGAGCGAGAGAAACTTTTACAGCTACTTTTTTAGCAGTGGAATTAGAAAAACGGTCCCATTTTGCTTTCAAACTGTTCAACATCTTTAATTTGTTTAAAAAAAAAAAAATAATATTTGACAGGTCGAATGATTTTAATAAGTTTTGCACACATTTTTTTTTTTTTTTTTTTTAATTTGAAAATCAGATCACACAATTATTACAAATCATAGAGGTACCTGTAGTTCAGCTCGTCTACCGCTACGGACATGTGACGTGGCTGTTGTGGACACGTGTACATGTTACGAGCATCCTCGGGAAGCAGGTCGACATCGTGGAAAATAAAACAGTCGAATTTTTGAGCAGGTGGAGCACCAACCTGGCCCTGAATGACGGAGAGGAAGGCCGCGTTCATGATTGCTCCCTTGTTGAACGTCTCGTTGCCGAACTGAAATCAACCAATCGAAATAAAGGTTCAAGCTGAAAATTAATTTTTAATACAATCGATAAAATGTGGACATTGAAAAATTAATGAGCTTCGTTAAATGGTATTTACGATTCATCAAATTTTATTACTTCAGTTTACATTTTAGTTTAGTTGGTTCAAAAAAATTTGAAAAAGATCCCTTGGTCTATGAAGTACAGTACTGTAATCCAAGAGATGTTAAATAATTTATTATAGTAAATGCTGTTAAAATTCTTTGTATTATTTTCTATTTGTTTTGATTTCTTTACATTTCTTCCATTTATATTTGTTACTTTCCTTGATATGAACATAATATAATTTACTCTTTAGTTCTACGTTCTACGTATAGTTATGTCTATAGATATATAATATGCATTATTAAGTATCAGTTGCTTTAGGACCACATTTTCCGTACAGCACTATGGTAACAAGAAATGAGTCTGCATGCTTTTACTGACTTGTTCAACAACGAAGATTGTGTAGCTAACTTGGTGTCGCTGCAACAGCGGGTGCAGGTGTGCGAGCAAAGTCAGCAGGTGGTGCCAACGGTCGCGGTATGGCACCACCACTGCGACACGGTGTCGCGCGCTGCACTGCCCTGGGTGCCAAGTGCCACCCGTACACACCTCGTTGCTGGAGCCCGCTACCACCTCGAAGCCGGTCTCGCCCTCTGCACCTGCAAGCAGTACATACATAATTAATTAAATGGTCCAGATATGTCACAAAACTGCATTAACTGGAAAAGAATAGATCTTGGAGTTTTCTTAGCCTGTATAATTAAAAATCGACTCTGCCAAATTTCAACTGTTTAAAAAAGTATCCTGATGCTAATGTTAATAAAATCAAGGGAGTTTGTTTTTCAGATCTAGAATTACTGAGATTAATCCTTTTACTTAAAGTTTAAATGATTTCAATTAATAAAAAATGTCCTTTCAGCCAATTTTGTGAAGCAATATTTTTCAATAGAAGAAGTTTTCTTTTATTAATTAACTACTGCTGCTTATATGTAATTTGTATGTCAATTTAATTATATACATTATATTACAAATATAAATATAAAAAAAAATATAAAATTATAATACAATTTTTCGTGTTAAATAATGTACTTACGGCACTTTATTATTTGGAACCACATGCCGGATGAACTTATTTTCTCGTTTTCAATTAAGATGATAAAAAAAGAGAAATCCCCAGCTTGATAAAATGCTAATTTAATTAATTGTAAGGTTTTCTGGTTTATTCAAATTTATTTAACGTCATTTGAATGTTCTTTGAAATAATTTTTAATAATATTTTTAATTAAAAAATGAAGCTCTTGCTAATGACCATGAGAGGGACCAAGTGCGCACAGTTTCGCAAGTAAACTAGTACTTCAAAGTTCTTGAATAGCAAAAATAAAAAGAAACATATCAAAACTTTATTCATACATTACGATAATTAAATATTAATTGATAGTTAAATAATTAGGTAACTTAAATTTTTTTACGGCTTGTTGGCACCGTCAGGTAAGAGCGTTTTTATTTATTTATTTATTTTTTACAAAAATTTGAAGCCGTCTGAAAATTTTAAATCGAACGAGTCTCATGAAACTATATTTAGACAATTTTTTTTAATTGCATTATTTAAATGTCATATTTAAAGTAAAGAAGGAGAGGATACATGTTTTTCTTCCAGTCTTGAGCCCCAGAACTAAATATTCTTCGGGCCTATACGTACGTAAATCTTTCATAAGAAATGACTATTTCTTTAGTCCTATTGAGAACCCTCCACTTTTTTACTGTTACTCCTAGTCTGTGTTGCTGTTGGCGTGAGACTCACGTGGTAGCAGCAAAGACGGCACAGGAGGGCATGGTGGTGGTTCGGGGAGCCTTGCGCCTCCGTGGCTGGCAACAGCTCGCAGCCTCGCCTCGCGCCTCTCCCAGCTCGTGCGGTTCTGCTCCCGCTTGATGATGTGCGCCAGCCGCGTGGCACGAGCTGCATTGAACGCCACCTGCGCCGCCAGCTCGACCGAGGGTGCGTCACGTCGCAACAAGGGCTCCACCTGGACCAAAGTCAATCAATGTATTAGAACACCAACTTTTTGTATGGAGTATATATAAAATATACGAAGCGAAAAATGAAATTATTACACTTTGCGATTTCATTTTCGATTACAACGTTGAAAATTTCGTTAAAAAAAATAGAACAGAAAATGAGTTAGCACCATGAAAAAACTATATAGCTATATAGAAATAAATCAAAACCACAGAACATAATTATATTCTATAATCAATTTTTTTGACATGAGACCAGATGTAGAGTCAGGGAATTGAATTTTCTTATACGCTATTTTTCTTGTTCTCTATACACACATTGAAGGTAAATTTTATCATTTCGAATGTAATTTATCTGCTTTGAACATCATATCTGTAAACTTTAAAACGTACTGGAATTGTCTGCAAAATTAAATAATTAATTTTTTATGGGAAATTATAGAATTGGATTTTTTTTTTCGCGAAATTGAATGAGTTACAGCTATAAATAAGTTTAGTTTTCAAAGTTTCAATCCATGTAAATATGTTTTCCAGATTACGAATATTGACTAGAGGTGTACTCTGATACTGAATCATTTGTACAACATTTCATCCTACGGAGCCTCAGTTACTTTAAATATATTTTAGTTATCCCATGCACAAAAATTAAAAACTCCTTTTCCTACACTGCATATAATATTATGTATATATTTTATATTTTTTATAGAAAATAAATAATAAAATAATATAATGTAAGTGTTTTCCCAATATAGCTCGAATATAGCGAAAACAAAGTTAGTATGTAAATATAATATACAATAATATATGCAACTCGGAGAGAAATATTAAACATTTTACAATACTTGATGTTGTGCACAGCTATAGTAAGCATAGTGTATTGTATTTTGTTCCTTTTTAGATAAAACGTCAACAATTCCACCTTAACTCTTGACGACATAAAATGATCTATGGCTTTAACGCAATAACCGGAGGCGTAGACAAGGGATGAGTTATTGTGGTCAAAAGCCTTGTATAAAGTGACGGGTTTAGGAAGAGAGCTAGGGGATGATGCACAGCCTTTCGTCTTTCGCTGATAAACTGGGGCTACTCTTGGTAAGGATCAACTTGAGGGACTTATGTACACATCGAGACAGTCGGAATGTTGTCCTTAACTTTTGACTTTCCGATTCTTCATGGACCTGACCTAGACGTATCTTAAATGTATAAAATATTGTAGGTCTCTTGGAAATCGGGACGCATCATGACCATTGATGCCTATAGCCATCCATCCCAGTATTTGCAAGTTGAGATTGAGAAAATCATAGAGAAACATAGTTAAGAATGTTAAGATCATTATTTATTGATCGAGGATGTCATTAATAATTTTACTACCTGAACCTGTCTTAAGCAGCTATAATACAGTAGCGGTTAATTAATGAGCTCGAAGTAATAACCAACCGACTATATACGAATCGGACACGCTAAACCCTACGTCAAGTGGCCAGATTTGTAATTGTAGCGGAATTAAGAAGGTCACTTGGATGCTTTCACTCTGTGACAATGGCCACAAAGAAAGACGGCGCAACGTTTAGGTTGTCCTGACATGTACCTTGAAGGCAGCGCCGGCGGCAGCTGCAGCAGCTGCGGAGGCTGCGGGTTGGTGGTGGCGCGGCTGCGAGTGGGAGGTGTGCGAGCGGCGCGCTGCGGAGCGGGCGGCGTTCTGCACGGCGCGCTTCTGGGCAATCGCCACCTGAAGAAACAAACACCCTCTGAGCACAACGTTTGCACACCAGATCAATAACAATAGTTTTTAACTTTCTCAACCTTTTAGGTATGCATTGTATATTTATATATTTTTGTTGGCATAAATCATTGGGGAATTCTCAATTATACAGAGAAAAAAAATATATATTAGAAAAATCCAGAATTTGTAATTTTGGATTATTTAATGTTTTGGCTATTGGATTGTTTGAGATATTAATGCAAATAGTAAAAGTGATATATTTTCAAAATTCTTAGCATTGCAATTTGCTTATCGGCGTGGTTATTTTGTGCAAGTTATTCTTTTTTGATAAGGTATAGCCTATATAGGATTGATAATTGATATTGGTCGTCTATCACATTAAATTACAAATTAATTCCTTGAAATCTGTGTTATAAACTTTTAGCTGTAAAAATTGAATTTCATTTTTTCCTGTGTACTTTTTTCACGTAGTTTCTGACAAAAAAAGTTTTATCTTAATACTCGTATACTCCATATATCTGATAACAGCCGTAAGGACAAGACCTACTGACTTCAACGCTGAAATAGAGAGCTTCTATTCACTGTATTGGGAAAAACATTTACAATTTTTCCCTCTGATACAAAGAAAATGTGTAGTATTAAATATTAGTCTTATCTGTTAAATTTCATGGATATTATGTACTTTATGTGCATGTAACAAATCTATCCAAACTCTGTAATGACACCACGATCAATTAAATATGTATAGTGCGTATAATTATTCATTGAATTTCTAATATCAAGTCTCATTCATGTTATAAAAATAAACAAAATTATTAATATCCTTTTGTTTCAGCCAATTGAAGAGTTTTGTTATGTTGTTTTTAGACATGCTGTTTTTATTCTTTATCCTTTATAAAATGTTTTTTTTTTCTAATACTAAAGATGGCTTGTATAATTATAATGTATTATTTTCAACCATGTTCTATAAAATCAAATTCATATTTTAAAGTGAATAGTGTGTATTTTTTTTCCTTCACGTCAGTGAGCTTCAATAATTTTAATATTTTAATGTATTGTTTGCACCATGCAAATATATATAGCTTTAAAGCTCTTAAAGCTTTTTGGAGACAAAAGTCTTATATAACTAATAATAAAAAAATGAAGGCATTAAATACTAAACAAAATAATGTAAGCTTGTTCATAAATAAATATAGCTGGTTTAGCAACTGTTGTATAAGCTTAAGACAGGATAAAGAGAGCGATTCGCCAAGAAAGATAACCGGGGTTTTCACTGACCGCGGAGTGCGTCCAAAAAGAAGTGACAAGATTTTAATGCATAGGCAACCCGCTTCACTTAAAAGCTGGACAAGTAATCTAACCTCATGGCGCTATGCATTTATCATGCAATTATTTGAATTAAGGTAACGCTTGAGTGTAGTACTGCCAATAATAATATTGATTTTAATATCTTGTTTTTCAATTATATCCATCATATTTCGCTGTTCTGTGTATTATATTTCTATGTTATTGCGTAGGATGACAAATAGCATTAGCTTATGACTGAGATATCGTATTTCTATGTGGTCTAGAACTGACGTCAGTTACGAGTGCTTAAAGTGCGACTAGCAATCTACAAAGGGTGATCAACAGAAGGGGAACAGAGTTCACATTGACTAACTGGTGCACTGAGCGATGCTCCTTAAGTCCTTACCTCGGAGACGGCGAGCAACGACAGTCCTGCTACCACTAACGCAAGACACAGCAACGTGAGAGCGCGCAGAAGCCGTCGTTGCCCCCACGGCCCCCGCCAAATGCCACAACAGAGCCTGGCAGCTCTCCCCCGGGGGCCTGGGGGTTGCTCGGAGGCCTCAGAGCGTCGCCCTCGCGTAGGCCGGCCCCCCGGTAGTAGCCGCACCAGCCGCATCGCCCCTCATGGCGCTCGCGTCGGCAGCGTCCTCGGACGTGGCAGTGGATCTGACCGGCTGTGATGCTGCAAATGCACGAGGGCATGCACGATGCACCGTGCGCCCTGCAAGCAGCATAATCAAATATAAATTAATTTGTGCTTCATACAATAAAATTAGACTATATAATGTATTATATTTAAAGTACTGTATTTTTTAATATTTTTTCTTACAGGGACGTGATATATAGTAATTATGTAATAAAAAAATTAATTTAAAAACTTATTTACCGAACATCAAAGAAGAAATTAATTACGATAATTTAATTTAATTACGATAAGAGAAATTGCAGAGGCAGCAAAAGTTTTTACTGCAGAAGATGTTTTCTGAAAACTTTTATTTTTATTTTAAAACTTGTTCCTTCTTTACGACTTCAAGACATATTTTGAGATGTGTTTCAATCATCACCGTCGTTATTAAAAAAAAAATGCTGACAGAAGTACCGACCAGTGTAAAGGAAAACAAAAAAAGATTCTTTCATTCTTCATAAATTTTTGTGGATTATTGTTTTGCAATAAAATTCAATCGCTTACAGATTCAGTTCTCGATCGTATTGAACATTTTTTTTAGCAGCTCTAAAATATTGAATAAAGTTTTGTAACAAAACTGTAACACAAAATTGCTATAGTTGAGATATTTCTATTATATTATAAATTATAATATATTATATATATATATATACTGTATATATAATATTATAAACACTAGACTGACTATTATGCAAAACGAGTAATATTAGCGACCATTACATTATGACTATACGAGTTTGGTCGTCTTTGCTTGACAGTACAAAAGAAAGTTGCATGATATCGTTGATAACACAGCTTGTTTGATGGATTTTACTCGAGTTAGCTTACGACTGTTATTACTTATCAGAGTATTGCTACTTGTTAAGTACAAGAATATACGTATTATAAACTTACTAATTAATCGTCGTAAGGAACCTGTTGAGTTGTAAATAATAATATTAATACGATTTAAATAATTTTTGATCCTTTGCTGCATCAATTTACATTACGCGGATGGTCAACAAGTTGAATACTATCAGGAATATCACTGCCATTTTGCTTTGAGTGACATTGAGTGACGTTATACTCACGTGACCGATAAAGACATGCAGCTACTTAATTTTATACTCACTCCGGAAGTTAACAATAAGTGGACAATCTCAGACTTGTTTTTTAAATTTCAAGTTACTTTGCAGAAATAATACGTTTGAGAGTTTCAAAATTGAAATGCAAATAGAGGGCTATTTACTATCCATGCTCTTATGACTACTTCCGGTTAGAATAGAAAGTTAATCAAACTATAATTAGTGTACTTGAAGGTTACACCCGCCCTCTCACGTGTAAGGGAGTGTCTTTTAAGCTGAATTGTGATTGGCTAACGTGGCCTACCTCACTTCCTAACATGCATGAACTCCTACCACAAAAGAAGCTTAAAAAAGCGATTTTGGAGCTCAAATTCACCTTTCTGACGCTGACTCATAATATGCAAACATAATTATCTAGAAGGTAAATATAGCTTTTACATTCTATATTTTCATGTGCTCCTATTAGAGGAATACGCAATTGGCGGGAGTCGTAGGTTTCACTAAGGTTAAGTCTCAATACTGGAGCAGGAAAACAGCAGGTTCTAGCTGGTGCTCTCAAGAAATCTCCTCCCACTGCAGTGACGTAATTATAAAACATCAATCTTATTGGCGCGCCTGTTGCACCGAGAGCTCCGTGCATGCTGCTGCTGGTGCACGTAAATTTAATGTGCATTGCACCAATAAATAAACAAATATACCAGTCATGGATTTTAGCGAGCCATTTTGTTGCATCTTATTTTGTTGTAATGCAACTTAATTAATTTTTTTAATATATATATTCATTATAATAATATGTCTTGCTTTTATATTTTAAATTGAAGCACTATTTGTATAATGCTGACGCTATCGATATCGAACGGTGACTTTTTTTTATTATTCTTTTATTCAATCATACACGTTATTGTCCAGCCAAAGCTGTATTAAAGCTTGCGGGCAGTTGCAAAAGATACATAATATAACATATTATGATGATTTAAGCTCATTAAATTAAAAGTTGAAAATTATACTTTCTACTTTATAATTTATAGTTAACAAGTTCAAATAATACAAAAAAAGAATAACATATTATATAATCATCTCTAAGATTCTACTACATTTTCTCACAGAAAAGAAGGAGAAAACATAATTACTATATACTATTATAAAAGATAACTGTAATTATAAATGTATAATATCACATTTTATAAGAACTAAGAAGCTAACAAAACAAAAACCCTTCAAATTCCATTTTCTGAACAAAAAGATTTCTTGTAGGAAAATGATGCACATAAAAATTACAGTGCAGCAATTAATAATTTGTGACTCAAAACGATTTAAAGACAAAGAAATAATACAAAAAAAAAATCGTGAATAAAATTAATAAACTACACTAATTTTTATTGCTTCATTTTTCCGCAGGAATTTGTTATAATGCACTTATGACTTGGTGTTAATAAGTAATTCATAATCGTGGGCCCAATATGCTAATTGATCTGTAGTAGCTAGCAAAATCAAATGCGCTTCTAAGCGCTGCATGTCGACGTTGGATAGAGTCGGCTGCATGGTCCTAGACTTTCTAGTCAGTGGCATGGTCCTAGGTATAGCAGGCATTGATCAGTGTGGTGTGGCAGCAAGAGCAGTTGATTTTCTTCATGCATGCAGTCATGACTTGCTATTGTTGAACATTGAATTAATAATAATAAAGCTATACCGTTAAATAATTACCACTTAACTCACTTTATATTTGTTAAAGATATTATTTTAATAATGATTTAACTATATTTTTATGGAGAAAGTTTAGTGTGATAATTTTAACAAAATATTTTTTTTCACCAAAGTTATAAATTGTACAACAAATATGTGGTGCGATTAGTGTACAATGATACAGCAAAAGTCACAAGGACAAAGTGTCGTGATCATGATCCTTAGTGAGTCGTAATGTAAGAGGAAATAAGTTGGTGCTTCATTTTTATAGTATGACAAAGAAAAACTATGAAAGTGGACTTCCATGCGTTGGAAATGATAAACAGTATGCAGCAATCAAGTATCAATCCATCCACGCTCCATTGCACATGTCATCAAATCGCTTTGTCAAAAAGGATCTGAAGCCAACGTTGCCTTGATTGATCCGTCAGTCTTTTAATAATATGACATTAAGACATTTATTACAATGATATAGGTATGTATATGTTAGCACCCAAAGCCGAATTCGGGCAAAAGCCGAAAAAAATGCTCACATCTAGTTCTGCGCATCACGAAATGAGCCAAAGCCGAAGTGAGGTTTATTTTCGGCTTTGGCGCATTTCGTTTTGAACAAAACTAGATCTGCTCAAATCGAAATGCGCCAAAGCCGATATGAGATTTTACTTCGGCTTTGGCGCATTTCATTTTGAGCAAAACTTATAGTTCTGCGCATCGCGGTTTGAGCAAAAGTCGAAATGATATTTTATTTCGGGTTTGGAGCAAAATTTTGAGCACATCTAGTTTTGCGCAAAATAAAGATGATTTTAATTTTAATGATATTAATTTTAATTTTATAAAAAGAAAAATAAAAAACTAAGACACTAAACTTATAATAAATATTATTAATATTGTGAACTAATATATATCTTTCAAGCGCTGTTTAAAAATAAATTAATTAGGGAAAAAATAATGACTTTAAAATGTAATCATACAGTATACGTACGTACATACCTTATAAAAAATATCATAGAATGTGTTGTTTTTATAAAACACTCCACCATTTCTGACACTTAATTACTATATTTGATTATGTTTTTGTTAAATTAATAAATTTTTTGTTTTAAGAACTGCAGCTCAAATAAAATGGACATATACGCCACAAGTTTTGAAGTATTCTTAAGGTTCACTCGCCCTCACCATTAGAAATATTGTCATGCACGCACTTGTAAATTTCATAGTTCTATGTCTTAGAATTAGGCTATCATGCAATACAGGTTGTTATCGGTACAACGAGATAAGAAAGTAGCCTTTACCTCTGCAATGAAGTTTAACCCCATTTGATTGCCGTATATGTTTATGTATTGTGGCTGCTACAATGTTCGAAGAAATAGAACTATGAAATTTACAAGTGCGTGCATGACAATATTTCTAATGGTGAGAGCGAGTGAAACATGGTGAAACATAATCAAATATAGTAATTAAGTGTCAGAAATGGTGGAGTGTTTTATAAAAATAACAGATTCTACAATATTTTTTATAAGGTATGTACGTACGTATATACTGTATGATTACATTTTAAAGTCATTATTTTTTCCCTAATTAATTTATTTTTAAACAGCGCTTGAAAGATATTAGGTCACAATGTTAATAATATTTATTATAAGTTTAGTGTCTTTTAGTTTTTTATTTTTCTTTTTAAAAAATTAAAATTAATATAATTAAAATTAAAATCATCATCTCGTCATTAAAATCACATTTATTTTGAGCAAAACTAGATGTGCTCAAAATTTTGCTCCAAACCCGAAATAAAATATCATTTCGACTTTTGCTCAAACCGCGATGCGCAGAACTAGTTTTGCTCAAAATGAAATGCGCCAAAGCCGAAGTAAAATCTCATATCGGCTTTGGCGCATTTCGATTTGAGCAGTTCTAGTTTTGTTCAAAATGAAATGCGCCAAAGCCGAAAATAAACCTCACTTCGGCTTTGGCTCATTTCGTGATGCGCAGAACTAGATGTGAGCATTTTTTTCGGCTTTTGCCCGAATTCGGCTTTGGGTGCTAACATATATAAAGGATCAAAATTGTGAATTGATACTTAAACGTTACAAACTGAATATAATACATTATAAGTATATTATATACTCTTACATAATTATATAAATAATAATACATATATATCTATTATATTTTATGTATATTAACACTCATGCATTTTATGTAGGGGCTCTTGCTTGCCTTTTACATTATATTAACCAATCGTATAATATAATGTTTATCTTATTTATTTTTATAAATATTTACTCTCCTTAGTCTCTAATATGTACTAAAACAATAAATAATTATTTTCATAAATATTATGTTATATTGATTTATACTGAACGTAAAAAAAAAAAAAAAGAAAATAAAAATGTACATACTACCCAGCATGCTGAGGAAGGTCTTTAGTGACATTCTTCTTTAAAGACAGTGTTACAACAAAGTATATTGTACATACTGTTATTTTGTTGTTGTTTGTTTACATAAAAGGTTCGCATTAAAAATACCACATTTTTAATATTCTAAACCTTACCATACATAATTTTATATTAATTATATTGTTATTATCTCATCTTATAATGCATGATCATAACTCAAGACAAGAAATAAAAATTATTAAGTAAAAAAAGTGCTGCATAAATTTATGTTGTAAATTTTATACTAAATTATATAATTTATATATACATGCATTTTTATTACAATTTTTAATTCCCACGATGAGAAATGTAAAACGTGGTATAAAATGTTGTATTTGCTGGTAGGGGACTTAAGAGTTTTTAGCCGTTTCATGTTTCAAAGAAAAATTTTCTTTGACTCGTGGATATAATTGGTCTACTGTGATTTTTCAAGACTTCAAGCAGCGCGCTATATCTTGCAACAGCTTTCATTTTATACGTATAAAACGTTCGAAAATTATAAATAAAGCAAAAATGAAAAATTTCTATTTAATTTCTACATATTTAAGCAATTTTAAATACATATGTATTTATTCGTAAATGTATTATTTATAATACGAGTAACTATATAGCTGCAAAAAGTCTTACAGTATAATATTTTATGTAATCTCTTATATGTTACAGTTAATTAATTAATTAATGATTTTTAATACAGTTAATTATTAATATTATTGAAAGCATATTAATGAGTACATCCATTTAGAAAATAGAATGATGATGAAGAGAATATATCTGCAACAGATATAATTTATGTAACATATTATTTTTATACAATAATATACTAGTTGATATTTAATTCATTTTTGATGAAACACCCAGGGTATGGAATACGTACGCTATAATTTGATTGGAAAGCTGTATGATTAATTCCAGTAGTATCGTGTAGCTTATAATATTTTATTGATGCTGACGTTATGGTCCGGAAGCAAGCTGCAATAGAAACCACCGTGGCAGCCGTGCTGCTGCCGCTACTGGTGTTGCGCAATTCCCACAAGTGGACCACTCAACTGATGAATTAATTAATCAATATTTTTTAATCTCTTTATAGATTCCAATTTTCTTTATTGAATGTATGACTTTTAATATATATTATAATGCACTGCATTAATTTTATATATTCAATATCTATAATATTGGATCATGAATTATTCAATATAATTTATTTTATTGATGATGAATAAAAGTTTCATTTAAAATTACATAAGTACTATGAAAATTATAAACATTTAAATGGAATATTTATGTATTATATAATATATAATGAATATAATCAATTTAACATTTTGTATTTTTTATCTCTTTTTATATTTTAAATTTATAAAAATACGTTTATCTATTCTATTTTAATATAATTCTGTGAATCATAATTTTAAAAAGATACGTTATGAATAAATCTTTAGTTCATTTATTATATTTTTTAAAACATTTTTTTAAACTTTTCAATGTTTTCTAATAAAGAATTCAAATTCTTGAATACAAAAAGTAAGTTAAGGGATCTTTCACTTTCAGTTGACGGTCGTTCCTCCTTGTATTACCATTCAAGTCACGCAGAAGCATGCGTGGATGTAAAAACAAAAAAAAACGTACATTTGAGAGTGAGCAGTAGGTTGAAGAGGGGGAGGAGTGAAGCCAAACCGAGGGTCCTTGCTTGAAGAGAAGAGCTCTTATTTCCAATTATATTTTCAAATTTTTGGAAAGGAAAGGCTAAGCTACACTAAGCCCTCTATATATATACCAGTCGATGCAGCTTGTATCCATTCATACAGCCACTACGGGAGAAGCATTAGCTTAGATTTGGCGCCACGTGATCTTCGCGGACTACTAAGTAGGAAGTCAAATTTCGTTAAATAATCTTCATTTTCCTCCTTATAAAATTTGTTATCGAACGTTGCTATCAATTATTCAAAATGGATTTCTAAGCGCTAATACTGCCTTAAATTCATTTTCTTATAATACTTTAAACAAAAAATTATCTTAAGAGTTAACCAATAACTTTACAAAGTGTTTATAAAGTTCTTTAATATTATATAAATTTGATGCTATAACATTTAAATGTAATATGAAGCGTACAGACGCGTTTGGAGAGCTATAATTAATTTATTGTTATTATTATTTGTTATATATAAGTTTCATATTATTTGCATCTGTTATCATTCATCATTTTTACAATTATATAGGCTTATTTTATTGGAATAATATACAGTAGAAAAACAATGTACGGCAAAAGAATTAAAATAAAAAGTCTTGTTTTTTTATAAATATACCCTCAAAATCGAAAAAAATGTACTAATAATTGCATTACAGAAAATAATTTTATTATTGCACTGTACAGCATAAAAAGCAGTATTTAAATTGAAAACAATTACCTTAAAGTGAAATATATATTATAATAATTATATTGCTATACATTTATTTGCAAGTTGAATCTAATAGAAGCTCTATTATTGTTTCCATAATTAATGTTGTATTAATTATTTTATGTTTTTCATGTTGTATTGTTAACTAACAGTTGTAATGAAAATGCGACAAACTATTCAATTGCAAGCAATAATATAAACGTAATATATGACATAAGATTGGTTTAACGTCGTGAAAATTATGAGCGATAAAATCATTTTATGCTTTCATGCACTTAACCGCCATTTATGGCCGGTTGCAAGAATGGGTGAAACTTCTTGTCGCAATAAAGATATTATATCCTAATATCCTATTGTTTGCTTATTATTTATGTCGAGTTTTGCACTCAATACTCTTACTGCCTATGGTAAAATTACGTAATTGGCTATGGTAATTTGTATTGACGTTTAATAGTATATAATAAAAGTGTATACAAGTAAGTATAGTCTAATCAGTCTGTCACATAAAATAATGCATTATAAATATATAATGAAAAAATCAAGCATGCATTTCAAAATGCAAATCGATCAGCTTTTGTTATTACACCACCAATAAAATTAATGACTAAACGTAGTTGAATATAAATTGTTTTGTCTTAATCTGTATTGAAATTTAGCCATATATGATAGCAAATAATAAATATTTGTATATTAATCGTTTTGATTACAGAAGAATGAATTTTTATTTTTTGAAATTCATGAAGTAAAATATTTATGTCATCAATTGAGAACACTGTTTGCTATACATTAAGATTATTATTATTATTATTAAACTTCCGGTAATACTGAAAGAATTTTAAGCTGTAGAGCAAACTGATAAAATAATTGATGCGATCAGACAAATATTCTGTTCTTATAAGAGAAGATATAATATTTTACATTTTAGTTTCCACAGGATTAAAAATGATTATAATAAATTTACATGTCTAATTTCATGTAGGAAGAGTGACAAAATGGACGTTGTATTTTTAAATTAAATTTTAGAAAATATTATTATTAAAATGATGCTTGCGGCAAAGAAAATGCTTCGTAGCACACTAAGCTGAAAGATTAGTAGCCTTTATAATTTTCTACCTCTTCCAAAATCCCACTTTCCTTCTAATTATCTCTATTCAACACAACACAGGCTTATTTATAGTGCAAAACTTGATCCACTATAAAATCATTTCAGAGGGCTTGCTTCTCTTGCAATGAATTTCCTTCAATAATAATAATAATAATAATAATAGCAAAAATAAAATATTACTACAGTTAATGAAGGTACTTTTTTTTCTTTATTTAAGGGTAAGGTAACATGCCCCATGTTAAAAAAAAAAAAATCTCACCCATGAAAATTATGAATTTTTTTTAATAAATTCTCCTCTACATCTCCTATCAGTAGCTAAAATATCAGGTATACAAATTTGAGCTAGTTTTTAAGTTATGAATTTTTAAAGTTGACTATTTAACATGGAAGTTCCGTTTCTCCAAATTTATGTTGTCAACTTTAAAAATCCATAACTTAAAAACTAGCTCGAATTTGTATACCTGATATTTTAGCTACTGATAGGTGATGTAGAGGAGAACATTTTATTTATTTATTTATTTATTTATTTATTTATTTATTTATTTATTTATTTATTTATTTATTTATTTATTTATTTATTTATTTATTTATTTATTTATTTATTTATTTATTTATTTATTTATTTATTTATTTTTTTTTTTATTTTTTTATTTTTTTTTTCATAATTTTCATCTGTGAGATTTTTTTTAACATTGAGCGTGTTATCTTCCCCTTAAAGAAATGTACTGTATAATATTACGTGATCTTTAAGATTTTTTAAATATTTAAATTCCCTAAAAAAATTATAAATATTAATTTTTAAAGTTAATTTTTTTAATTGCTATAATTATGTATAATTAAATTTCCTTACTTAGTTTATATTTTAACATTTTTATATAATACACTTGGCTAAACAAATCTTGAGAAAAAAAAATAATAAGATAACAACATATTTTAAATGAGTTGTTTATTTGCATAAAAGAACAAAATCCCTGTCTTTAAATCTTGTTTTATTAAAAAAGTTTGTAAGGAGAGTCGTCGTCTTGGTGTCTGAAAGCTGTGCCTGCCACATCTCCTCCCTCCCTTCCTCTAGCTTGCTCATCTCAACATCCTCCTCTAATAACGTCTTGGCTCAGCTGGAATGCCAGGCTTCTTGCTTTGACTCTTGACTTGGTTTAATGGTTTAAATAGATAGTGAACCCCAACGTCATTTGCACATATTCAGACTTGGGCGCTAACATCCAACGTACTTTGTTTCTGAAATTAAGTCTCTCCCTCTTGCGTACTAGGAACGGACTATATACTTGACTATGGAATTCCTTACTTTGTATATTATTAATATTATTAAACAATGCAATGTCAGATTTTTATATGGGCCTGGGTTATCAATTATATAGAAGACGACCGTCAAACCACGTGGCGCTTAGCAAATGCTCCCCCCTCCCCCCCCCCCCCCCTCGCACTTTACCTCGAGCCACCTCATCTTGTGTTCCTCCTTGTTCCCCGCTCTAATGACTTGTTTGTACGCTTCATAACAAGCAGTACTTGAGCTTGCGCTGCTCAGCACCATCCATCCAAGCAGCTTGCTTACTTGCTTGTATTCCGCACGAGATGCTTCCACCCACCCAAGTCTTATGTCATGCTCCCTCACTCACTCACTCGACTTGATTTAATTGTGTTGAGCAGCAGCTCTCTCTGATGCTGCTTATCCACTTGAAACATTGTAAAGAACGGTAAATAGATTTAGTTTTCTCTTAATTTTTTATTTTTACATATAAGATTAATTTATTTATTTAGAATTAAACATCTTGCTTAACTTTTTGTATTGATCAAGAAATAAGATATTTAGTGCATGACCAATAGACACGTATATTATATACGTTATAGTATTATTTTAATAATTTTTCAGTAACATCGTTTACGTAGTTATAATTACTTATTCTTCAGGAATCTTTCACATTTTTATTTTATAACAAACGAGTTATTTCAACTCCTAGGAGATTATTGTAATTTAAAGTGCCAAATTGTTGCACAAAATTATTTTGACGAGTGTTGTATTGTTGCACAAATTTTATAAAAAAGAACAATAAAATAAAAAATGATTTCAACAAACAACAGAAATTTATTTGAAATTGAGAAATATATAAAGAAGGAATTCTTTAATGGTGCTCTACAGAACATTATTATTTAAAAAGTTTCAAGATGAACGTATTATAAAATCTTACAATTATAATGATGATGTTATATATTATACAGTACAGTATTATATTATACAGAAATAAAATTCTAGTTTATAATATAGGATAACTTCGAAGGTATATTTGAATAAAAAAATATTGGTGCTTAATTGCGTCAGTATTAAAAACTGAATTTTATATACGTTAATATATAAGATATGTACATATAAAAATACGTGATGCGTAGGGAAGGCAAGCTTTCATTCCAGAAGGGATTTGAAGCAAATTTGCCCACAAGAATTGATTCCTCAAGCCCTTAAATTTTAATTTAAGTTCAACTTTCTCAAACCTTTCACTCACCCTTATCAACTAATTGCAAACAAAAAAAAAAATAAAATTATTATCCAGCAATTCCAAAGAGAGCAATTCTCGCCTGCAAATTTTTGAATAAATTTCATTATATTACATATTACGTCCATCAAAAGAAAAAAAAATGTTTTTCTCCAATTATATTTTTTTCTTATTACAATGGCAGTTGTGCATCGATTGGAATTTAAGTGTCAAATAATCACAAGATGTTCTTATTAAAATAACACAATAAGATTTAAAAACTTATAACGCTATAATATTGTTAAATTATATTTTGATTTTTTCATGCTCATTATTTAGTAAGACAAGAAAATTTTAATATTTTTGAAGCATTTTGTAATTGTATATTTCTTTACGTGAAAGGTCTTTTTAATTTACGAACTATACTGTAACTTTTATATTGAAAATGACTACAAATAAACAATTAGTTACGTCCATACGTCTAAATCAAGTCATTCTCAAAATTTAAATTATTATTATTGTATATATTGTAAATTGTAGTGCAACCTATAATCAATTGTTTTATCCAAAATGCATGAAAAAATACGTATAAAATAAATTAGAGATGTTTTTGAACACCTTCAAGGCCTCTATTTTTTTCAATACCCGTATCAAAACCAGCTTGTTTGTTTTCTACTTTCTAGTAAATTGCTTTAAAACTTTAAAAAAAAATAATAATAATAATAATAGATTTTTATGGACTCAAAATTATTTTTGACAATTCAATGTTCTTCCGCTTGCAAATAGACATATTACGAAAATAAATGTACTGGGGACGCAAATCCAGGAGTGGGTGGAGAAGATAGCAGTCACTCCAATTTATTTTATCAATATTGACCTTTCGGGTCCGGTTATCCCTCCCACATTTTTTTCTCGCTCCATGCCTAAAAAATTGCATATAATTCTGAGAATAAGTTAAATTGTTGTTTATTTTATATAACTTTGTGATTAGTGTTTGCTTTCAGAACTTACAAGAAGTTCAAGTTAAAAACACACGGAGAAACTTTAAGAAAATAAATTTTTTTCCCAGAATGAATGAAACAGTAATTTCTCTATATAATTGTCAGTTTTTAATTAAAGAGACTTTTCACTAAGCCTGCAAATGAAGTAAATATGCAACCAGCGTGTCACACTCACTGTGCGTAGGGCAACTCTTTGCTTTAATATTTTAACATTTTAACTCATGTGCTATTATTTTAATGAGTTTTATCATTAAAATATGCTGCACTTCTTGTTAAGTATGATTTTTAACATAGTCTGTAATTTTGTATAAACATTTCTATATATATTATGTGTGTAATTTCAGAGAGGTTATGTTGTAATGTGGTTATTTAAATTAAAAACATGTAGTTTTTAAAATGATAACTGAAACAAGAGAAATATTTGCATTTGCTCCATGCGTAACGATTTGCATTGTATATTTTTTTAAAAATAATATTTTCCACCATATATATTAAAACATAACTGTTGATACGTACTTTTATAAAATATTTATTTTCAGGAATTTCTCTGCAGTACATCCCATTTTATTTATTGTGACGTAAAGAGATTATTAAGAAAATTTAATACATTATTTATTCTCTTACATATATATATAATACCAGATGAACGCTATTTCTTTTTGTATATGTTTTTTGTTTATAGAATTCTGAATCAGAGAGAATTTATTACTTGCGATGTTAGCGGGTGTGCTGCTTTCTTTGTTCTTCAAACAAATGCAGCAATTTACGCTTATTTAAAATAGAGTAAGACTAAAATAAAATGAACGAATATAAAGAAATAATAATAATAATAATAATAATAATAATACGCTAATATATCTTTACGGTGAGACTGCATGGTATGATGGGAGAGTTAAATATGACATTTATAATCATTTTTTAATACATTAATTATGATAGTCAGCAGTTTCTTTGTTTTGTTGGTTTTGCTTATAAATGGTAAAAACAAGCAATTTACAATTTTTAGTATATAAACTTGTAAAATATTATTTAAAAAAAAATACATTAAGATCTTAATTGTTAATAATTTTTAATTGCTGTTGTTGTTTTGTATTTTTTTTTTTTTCAATTTTATATAATAATTTAAGTAAAATGTTAAAAATTATAAATAACATTTATTTAACAATTGTGACAACTTACCTCAATGTTACAAAATTTTGTGTTGCAGTTTGGAGATCAGCGAGACGATTGAGCGCGAGAAGCAAGCAGCAGCCACGGCGGTTTGGTCCAGAGCTCGCTCGGATGCTGGGAGCGTGGAACCAGCAGTGCAGCCAGCAGTGGGACGTCGTTACGTGTGCCGCGGTCGGCTGCCAGCGCTCGACTGACGGAGGTCGGACCCACCGATCAATAGTACCACCTCTTCTCTCTCCAGCCTCCCTTATTCTCTCTCTCTCTCTCTCTCTCTCTCTCTCTCTCTCTCTCTCTCTCTCTCTCTCTCTCTCTCTCTCTCTCTCTCTCTCTCTCTCTCTCTCTCTCGCTATCCTCTCTCAGATAAGCCAGAGAAAAGAATATCTTTTACCCTTCAGCCTCACAAGTCTTTTCATTCTTAAGTAAATATGACGGTTCTAGATGAAAAGGTATAATATAAAAAAAATTGTAAAACTTTGATCTTTTGGGGAAAAAAATCTTTGTGAAATATGATTTTTTTATCTACTGTTAAAAAGAAAATCAAGAATGAAATATTAGATATTTAGTTCAGTGCTGAAAACTAGAGCAAAAATATTTTAACAGTATGTAAAGATAACTTGCAACTGGTATTATGCCGTGGAATGAGTATTATTTATTTTCCTAGTAGTTTATATTTTCATTTCCTTCTGTAAAATAACGAGGAAAAATACAAAAAAATATATATTTATATAAATTTTATATAATATTATATTCAACAATTATTGTTTCACTCTTAATGATGTTTTTGATTGGGTTTTAAGTAAATTATTATAAAAATTAATTAAACTTCCTGTCGGAAAGTTTGTAATGTAAAAATTTCTAAAATAATAAACAAAAAACATTTTTAACAACCAACATGGAAAACCATTAGGAAGTCTTTTTATTACATACTATTCAGAGATTATCAGATTTTTCTGGGTTGGAGAATTATTATTAAAAAAATACATCACTTGATGAAAAAGTGACATATAAACGTGACGTCACACATAAGTGTTACATTATTTGAATTAGTTATCTTTGTTTCTGTTTGTTTAGAATTTATTATGAATATATCAGATTTGAATAACGCAATCACCTTAAATTGTAATCAACCAAAAATTCTGTTTAATTGTTATTTTTGAAGGGGTTTCGTTCATTGCTATCAAGTATTCTCTTGTTCTTTTAAGTTGCATTAATATTAATCATCCATAAAAATCTTTTCATGTTATAAATGCCATGTACATTCACGTCATTACTGTACAAAGTAACCATTTTCATGATTTTAACTTACTATTTTATAAATTTAAAGTATACAACTATACACACATGTCGTAAAATGATTATAAATATTAAAATTATATACTTTTTTTTTTTAATTCATCTTAACCATATACATTATTGTCCAGCCAAAGCTTTAAATGCTTTAAATATTCAAAGCTTACCGGCTGGTGCAAATTATACATATAGAATTATATTTTAAATTAAGCTGATTAAAATAGCAAAAAGAAATGAAACAATTGTATTATTTTATAATAATGTAAGACACAAAAAAAAAAAAGAAAAAAAAAAAATCATAAATAATACTAACAAAACTACTTCTCACACAACCATCACAATACTATATAACCATTGTATGAAAGATTATTTAATACTAATTATGAATTTTAAACAATTTCTCATAGGTAAAAAACAATTTATAATTATTTTTTCCAATTTTGTATAGTAGCTAGGACAAACAAAAAATATTCACTTACTTAGCGTGTATTATACGGTATCAGTGAGATTTTTTAAAAAATAATAATATAATAATAATAACAAAATAAAGCGTTATTTACCATTTAATACCAACATATACATATTCAAAACTAAAAATTCGTTGTCATTAAATTTGTTGTATATTATCATTTTATCAATAAAAATAATCCTCAAAAGATAAAGTAAAAAATAAATTTAATATTTTTTATTTGACTTTATTATTAACTTTTTCTTAATTATATCACTGTACTGATTATTAATTGACGTGTGTACGCGTTTTTTTTTTTTTTTTTTTTTTAAGTAGGAAATTTACAATATTAAATTCTATTCTCAGTCAAAAGTGTTAATAAAGAAGCTTATAAATTTTATCCTAGAAATTTAATTGCTGTATTATTCAGTCCTTGATTTATAACAACTGGAATTTCATTCAAAATTGTATCATTAAATCTAGTTAATTTAGTTATTTATTTTAATGGTACATGATATTGTACTAGCAAGGGTTATAATAAATTACCCTGTTGGTCACTACACAATGTCTTAAAAGGAACAGAAGTTATAAGTAAACATTAGCAAATGGACAACTTACATGAAATTTTTTTTTTTTTTTTTGCAAAAATGAAAAGAGGGTAATTAAATTATGCCGCTCTGATTTTTTTCTGATTTTTTTGGAGTCCCGGAACTATTTTTAAATAATTATTGAAAGTCCTGTAATTTAAGTTGGCACCCCTGAATCCTTAATAAAAAGGATAGGGCAAAAACGCCTATTGACGCCTCCAGGGGGCGTGGCCACACTTTCAATAATTTTTTAAAAATAGTTCCAGGACAAAAAAAATCTGAAAAAATTCAGAGTAGCATAATATGGTACCCTCTATTCATTTTTGCAGTAAAAAAAAAATCATGCAAGTTGTCCATTGTAAATTAATATTTTAATCCTTTCTTTATTTTTTAATTGTAATTAAAAGTAGGTATATTGGTACTATTAAATAATATTAATTCCCTAAGTTTTTAATATATGAATATATTTTACATGGATATATCTTATAAATTATACGTTATATATGTCAATTAAGTTCTTTACGAATAGCCCCTTATAATGCATATTATATTGTATAATAATTATTAGGCATTTTTTATTATATGTTATTGATTTATGACACAATAGACTAGAAATTTTAGTAACACGAAATTTGATTTTAATATAAAATTACAATTTTTTAAAGGCTTAAATTATACTTTATTATGTTATATTACCTTAATTATAAATTAAGTATTTATAATTAAATAGACAAAGCAATAAATTCAAAGTTTTCTCTGACACCCCTTATTATCTGTCAACTGTCAGTTAAAAAAATCCAAATAGTTTGTTAAACATGCTGGAACCCTAGCTTGAATCTCTTTTTTATAAATATTTTTTTCTTTTGTTTTTCATAATGTTTTATGATAATAATATGTAGTATAGGAAGGAACTATTGAAACTATTATATAGTGTTAAAATATGCAAAGAGCAGAAGCAACATTCACATTATATTTTATATATAATATATATTATAATACATACACAAGACGCCCATCAGAGCTGTTTATACCCAAGCTATTACGAGGCAGTGAAGCTTAGCAAATGTTCACCAGCTAGCTATAGCTTGCTAGCAAACTTTGGTTGGCATGGTAACATAGTCTCTCCTTCTACTATATGTAGCTTTGAGAACAAGCAAGCAAAACTACCAGTATGCATGGCATGCACACGAGCGTGCGCCGCATGCTCTTCCGGCAGTATGTTGTCCCCGGGGTGGGGTAGTGGGGTGCTTTGGGGGGTAGGTGAAGGGTATGGTACTCAAACCTCCATATTTAATGCTGCAGCCGTTTGTATCTGCTGCCTCTTGCTTACAGATATATGTATATGTATATCTATTCATAACTCAAACATATGACCTTGCAAAATAGTTTTATTAAAATTTTATACAGACATTTTCAACATTTTATCATATAATATATTAAAAATGAAATATTTAATATACATGTTATAAAAAAGAAGAAGCTCAAATAATACAAAAATAATAATAAATATTAAAATATGTGTTTAAAATTATGACATGTTAAATTATTGATAATTTTTATAAACTCTTAACAATAAATGCAAATATTGAATTTTTTTTAAAAATCAACCTTCTAATCTATTGATCTTATTTTCTGTATTTTAAATTTAAACTTGAATTCATCCATGCTTAATACAAATATGTATTTTTACCGTAAAAAAATGGCTTAGTATATACAGTATAAGGTAAGGGGAGGAGTATTTATATTAGCACCAAGATTAAAATATCCGGATCGATATTCTTTGTATTCTTTGCATATGACCTTTCCCAATTTTAGTCCATATAGAAACGTCTATATATAGAGACATATTAAAGCAATTAATATATTTCTATAGCCAATTCTTGAATTCTTTAAAAAGGTGTTTACATGGCATATATTACATAACGATATGATACATTGTATAAAAAAATAAAATGGTTTTACCAAATACATTTTTAAAAAATGTATATATCAAAGGGAGTCAAACTATATTGATAGACAACTGCAATCTTACACTATATAATTTGCATTCTTGCTCGTTTTCTCATAAAGTTATACAGCTAAAAAGAAGAGGAATATTTATGTATAAAAAAAACGTACACTATACACTATTAAAACCTTTTTCGAGAATTTTAAATTCCATTTCCATAATTTATTTTATTACAAGACGCGCAGAGCCTGTTGTTAAAACATAGCAGCAGATTGTAACTCATACTTAAATATAATACATCTTGAGAATGAAGAGTTGAAGAGAAGATATTAAAAAATCATATTGATAAGCTTCTTACTTCATATTAAATATTAACTTATATTATAGCTGTTTTAATTAATTCGTATATTTTAAACTTTTCAAATACTATTAAACATTAAAGAAAATGTATTTAAATTTATGTATATTATATATAATTATCTTGATGTATATAATATATATAATAAATATATAGTATTTTGCTACATCGTAATTTAAATTTAATTGATATTTATTTTGAAAACTTTATCAATGTATATAGTAAGTTAAACGTTTAGCTTTATGAATGGATGTTGTTTTGTTTGATAGAATAGATGGGTAGAAAGCATCATCAGAAGCACTAGCAAGTTTAGAGACACCAACAACAGCAGCAGTACATTGTGAGCTCACTCACCGTCCACTTGACTTTGAGAGCCCCTAGCTAACTGGCTGGCTAGCTAGCTAGCTCACGTACCACCCCCTAACGCCTACTCATCAACATGCAAAGTCCTCCTCCCTCAACCCCACTCACTCACTCCACAACACAATAAAGTACAGCGTCAGTATGGATACAAAACGACACTTAAATGCTAAATGGCTTACGCTCATCAAATTTAACACCCAAACAAGAAGGACATAAAAGCAAAACTGTTAGTTACTCTTGTCATCCTTCTATAAGACACAATCATTAATTATGTAAGCAATAATAAACAAGATGTTGTTGTATGTATGTTATGTATATTCATATACAGAATCTACATCTAACCTTTATAATTGCAAATGTACACTGTATACTCAAAACAATATAATTATAAATGTTTTATATTATGTGTTGAGCACTAGGTCATATAATTGATGATAGTTTGGTGATTCAATTTACATAATTTGGTTTTTAATTAAAAAAAAGAAAATAATTTAAATGTCGCCTAATTAATTTATTTATTGACATTAAATGGTACAGTAATGTCCACAAAAGGCAGAGCTTTATATTCTGGTGCAAATTACATTATTATGTTGTCAATTTGCATAATTATTTTCCTCAAAAATATATTTTTTAATTAAATTATAATAATAATATCGTTCTATATAATATTAGACTTGTCTTTATAATGCATCCTGTATAATTATAAAGTACTGTATATATAGTTATACAGGCTATTCGTGAATACTACTGCCGAAATCCCTTCACATTCAAAACGAATTTATTATTCTAATATTAGATAATGATCCAAAATAGCTTACAAATGATTACTGGCAAATTAATGATGAAATTTTTTTCTCTTTAAATACTTCTACCTCTTTTAAGAATTCACATTCGGTAAACGAAGGGTACAGCGTGGGAGAGCTATCAATCTCTGCTGAAGCATCACTCCGACTTACTGGCAGCACAGCTCGTAAAAACAATTATATTACCATGCTTTTAATTAAAAATAACTTTTCCATTTTTTTCCCCTCCACTCTTTATATTTTTGTCATTCAATCTTCTTTTTATAATATACTCATTCTAAAAAAGCTATAAAATATCACATGCAATAAAAGCGTTTATTGCTTCTTGATATTATTCAAGATATGTCTTGACGAATGACTTATACTGATCATATCAAATATTTTATTATGCAATAGCAAGCTTTTTTGTGGTGTATGAATATGTAATAAAACTACTAATCACCAGCCTGACTATAATAGATAAAAAATTATTAACAACTTAACAAGGAAGTATATAATATATTTAAATTTATCCAATATTATATAATATATTAGTTATATTACAATGTTTTCAAATCTGTCAATTGGTATTTACTGTATAAATATTTACAACTATTTTTGTTTGCATTTTTTTTTCTATATAAAAATAATACCACAATATTTTCTTTTTTATACTGAGGGATCTGTCTCTACAATACAATAAATGGAAGAAGTTTGAAGCTTTTATTTTTTATTTGGTCCGTCACACGTTGTGCTATATCTACTTCTCCATCTCAAGCTGCTTCCACTTATATTTTAGCTCTTGAGTCAGCAAACCAGTAGCAAGGCAAGCTATATGTAGCAAGCATTTCCCTATAGACACTTGCTTGCTTACCCATACGCTTGCTTGGTTGATGCGGCCGCTTCAAGCAAGCAAATAGGCAGGCAGCTTACGCCTGCAGGTTCGTACAAAACCACCCACATCGATCTTTAGTTTTACTCTACTGTGAGAAGGTGCAAATAGGTAGATAGTCAGTAGGCCACACTCCTCTTGAAGTCAAGACAAGCTATAAAGAAAATAAATAAAACGGGAGTTTTAAGACAAAAAAGTTATCTAAAACCAATAGAGTATGTAGACAGAGATTTTCAACTGAGCAAATGAAAACTATTATAAAAAAATACACAATATTTTACAAATAGAATGAATTTCCTGTACTTAATTAATTAGTTTTTGATTTAACAATATATATTGCTTATTTATTTAATTGACACATGTAAAAATAATGTATATTTTTTTCAAATTTTGTGAACATTGAAACACAATAATGCATGCAGTCTTTTTAGTTTACTTCGTTGCAAACTGCAGTTGCGCAGTTTTAACCTCAGTTAGTGAAACACTGTATGTCTGTACATAGTCAACACGCCACTTTGTTCCTTCTTTGATACTTAAAAGTCTGTGCTGCTAAACTTGTCACTTGTTGATGTAAGCCGAAGTGTGCTGTGGTAATTTGTCTCCCTTCTGTCATAAGTTGTATGCTAAGTTCGTTAAGCTCATTTAATAACGTCACGACTAGATACTTAAAATTTTAATCATTAATAGAGCTTCTGAACTTAATTAATATAGGTCTAGTTTTATTTTGATGATGAAGAATATTAAACATACTCTAACGTGAAATAATATCCTTATTATAGTGTATTCTCCTTGTTAGTAAAATTTTTAATTATTATATGTCTTTAATATTTTCTTTCTTTTTTTTTTTTTTTTTTTTTTTTTTGGTATTTAGAATGTTACTAATTTGGACCTTAAAAATTTACATTTTATACATTCAGTTTATTTATTTTAATTCAGTATATTATACACATGTAATAAAAGCATCATTGAAATATTAGAAAAATGTTCAAATTACACTAACTAATAAGAATAATTAAATGTATTTGAAAATATTATACCTATAAAGTGGTACAAAAAATTATATATATACTTATTTACTTTATAACTAAACGTAAACTTATCTTATCAAATCAATCATGACCTTATAACAAGAATGGCTTATATTTGTTATTGAACTCCAAGCCTTCATATATACTTTTATAACGTAGCTTTCCTCTAGAATAAAATTTCTCGCTCAAGAAAAAAAAATGCACATATTTAAGTGATTGTTATTGATTAAATAGTTAAGAAATAAGTTTATATCCCCACAAAAGTTACACTATTTAGTTAAGTTGAAATATCACTCAAGCTCTGTAGGAGTCTATTTGTTAAATAATAAAAGAAACCATCATGTTTCGTTAGAAAACTTTCTTATTTTCTATAGTAATCAATTTAATTATGAAATTTTGTAATACATAATATAATTACATTATGATTAAGACACAAAGTATCAAAAAATACAATAACATATTTAATTATTTAAAGATATAATTAGTTTTATTATTTTATTGTTCAATTCATTAATTATTTTTAAAGAACGCCCAGCAGTTTAGGCAAATTGTTGAGCACATCAGTCAAGCGGGTTGCATAGTTCAGGCAAGTACAGTATACCAATGATGCGGGTGAGCTGAATTGTGCATTTCTTTTTTTCCTTTTTTTTTTTTTTTTTCCTTCAGCACAAAATTTTCAGCGAAACTAGGAGGATAATTTTTAGTAGCAGCGTCAAGCTGAGGTCTTGTCCGGATGACCTTTGAACTTAAACCCTTTTCGGCACCAGTTTTTATTTTTGTTTTATTAAGCCCCCATTGCTCCTAGCTATGGAAAAAAATAGTATAACTAAATAGCATCCCAATAATTAAAACTAAAGTTTAAAAAAAAAAAATCATTCTCCTTGTGCTGCTTTCAAGAAAATGGCGGATATTAAAAAAAAGTGAGCTTTTTAAACTCAGTTTCTTAAATGTTTAAAATTTCCCTAAAGTGCTTCATGGGTATTTATCATAGACGAATTAAGTACTCTGCTCTGAGCTGGGGTGGGGGGCTATCCAGAAATATTAACTTTAGAGTGCTTGGAGTGATCCCCAGCACTCCTGAAATTTTAGCTACAATATATCTATCTTATAGTTATAAATTACCTGATTTAGGTATTTTATGGCAAAATATGATGCGTATAATACACATAAAACGATAAAACATATACCCTTTTTAACAATGTACGTGCTTTTCCTGATGCTATAAATATTTAATCTTGAGCTTTTCTCACATCTTCTTTAAAACATCAAACGTAAAAATTTATAGAATATAAATATTTATGACATGTATAGGATACCTGATATCATAACCTCAAAATTAAATTCAAATAAAAAGAATTAAAACTGGTATTTTCAAGTTTATCAGATAATATGAAAAAGGTATCAATAACGGAAAATACTTTTAGAATAAATTCTTTAAGTTATTCATCTTTCGTTCTGAAATGAAGTTGTAGAAAATAGTGAGAGTTTACTATAACATTGAAAATTTACTGATATAATAAAGCATTTAAAAAACTTCTTAGTATTATAAATATTATATGAAATAATAATTTACGTCCTAATTACATTTCTGACATTTTTTACTTTATATATATACGCGAATTCATGAATTTACGACAAAAAATCAATTTACCAAATGAGAGTCCTATTTTTTTTCTCCATTTGTTCTATATTTCTAATACTAATCATTGTTAATGGTACTGCTCGGCAAAGTGCACCAATGTATCTTTGTTATTTTTTTCTCTCATGACGTTCAGAAAGACTTTAATAGAAGAAGAGGAGGAGTGTCGTGGTGACCACACCCAGAGGCCACATTTTCTCCGAGTAAGAGAGAGGAGGGGGGGGGGGGAGATTGGCCACACAATTTCCGCGAGAAACGCCACCATCTGTGTTCAGAGCGTAACTACATTAAGTAATCAACTGCGACCTCGCCCCCCCCCTCCCGTTCCCTACGTCTCCATCCGTTGCCCTTCTCACAACCCCCAACCCCCTGCTGTTGTTTACTGTCTGCCTTGCCCTCTTACGATGATACCTTCTTCGGTACACACATACGTATGTATACTATTAAAGTCAAAAGGTGTGACCTTTTGCTTATTTTTTTACGTGTGTTATTGAGGTATCTATTTCTATCTTTTGGGCTCAATAGCAGTATGCCACGCGAGAGATAATACTAGAATTAAATAAATTATATACAAACTAGTGATTAATTTATTTTTAAAATTTAAGAATTATTATAAAAAAAATTGTGCTATAGTTATATATTGTATAAATATAAAATTAATTAGGTGAAAAGGGTATTAATTATTAGGAAATTTACTAATTAAATTCGTGATTGATTGTGAATTGTTTTATTCCCCTCGTTTTAGTAGCTTCAGTATTGAAAACAGTGAGCTATTGTTTTCATAATCCGGTTGCACAAAGCACAAATCATTTTCCAGTGCTTTGAATTTAAATTAAGGATCATATTATACATTATCATCAAAACCAACCTTGCTAAATCCTATGAAAAGTAACTAAAACAATTAATAAAATACAATAGTGAATAGTCAGCTAATTGCATTAGAAAATCAAACTTTTCAATCAATGTGATTAATTATGAAAAATGCATTCATCGGATCGTAATTAAAATCGATCCGGGTTATAGAATTTATTAATTAGATCATTAAATTCGTAAAATGTCTTTACATTTTTATACTAATATTTGTTGTATATTTAAGAACATCTTCAACAAAATCCAATTATTTCGCTTTCTAATAAAATAATTTATTATTATTTCATACTTAATTACGCCCAGCAAATAGAACAATATTAATTTTTTCTCTGAAATTGAAATTTATGCATATTCATATCATGAACTTTTATAATTATAATAACATAAACGTAAAAAACTTTGAATAAATTTTGTTCTATTTTCATAGAACATATTTTATTTACATAATTATGTTACAAGATTTGAATTCACATTCATTTCATTTTATACGTATTTTTTGTTCTGTCATTAAAAAAATAATAAAAATATTACATTTTCATGTAATTGTGTATGTTTCATTCAAAATAGTATACGTTTGGAGTAAGGATTGATAACTTTCAAGTCTTGAGGCAATACTTGAAATAGATAACCATGCAGGAGGCTAAATATTTCTCCATTTTAGTGGGGATTTTAGTGCGAGTGAGAGAGTCCGCCTCTGGAGGCAACTGTCGGTTGGATCAACCCTGTCTTATTGTTCAGTCTTAATCTGCAGGGAATTACAAATAAGATGGTGGATGTAGGAGCTCAGGTGTTCTATATATCTTCATAATGCATGATTGGAGACAAAGGCATTCATTACTTGAAACTTCCGCGTACTATAGCCTGCTCACAAACCATTTTTTCCCATTGAATTTTATTCCAAAACTTCTATGATACAGTTCTATATAACCATCAGTATATTTCACAATAAGGTTCCTCCATTTCATCACGATTGCACTATATAGTATATACAGTCTAATTTGATTTACGGAGAGGATCTTATAAATTATCTTATGACTCCTACGTTAACGTGCTTTTATAATATTTTTAAAACAATTCAGAGTGCATTGTATGATTGTATATAATATATTCCTAAAACTCTTTAACGATTAATCTCTGTTTTTCAGAGTCATAGAAAATTTCTGTAAGAAGGAATCTTATTTGAAATAAATTTTAAAAATTCGAGAATGTTCTAAAACTTAATCAGTTATGATTTGAACACATTTAAGGGGGCAGTTTTCTCACAACAGCTCTATTTCCGGTTTTCGTTCATAATATTAAGGCCAATGTTAAACTTCTACATCAAATTTCACAAAACTCATAAAATGGATCAACTTCCAAATTTGTATGCCTATTGATGTTGAGTTCAAAGTCCTCTTCATGTCTTTTTGAATTTAAGGGGCCGTTATGAAATCTCATTCTGATTGTGAGATTCATCCTTAAGCATAAACAGCTAGTGAAAGGCACATATGATAGCAAAGTAAATTTTTTTCCTTGGGAAAAAGAAACTTCAAAACATATAAAAGAAAGTTGATAAAGACAGAGAAATAAAATGATGTATAAAGAAGTTATTTGGAAAGAACTCCCTTTTTATTGTTTTTCTACGAGACAACACTAAAAGATGCTATAAAACATGCGAAATAAGTGTTCCTAGCATATACCAGTCTCATACTATTTATTTTGAGTGTTCCTTATATATTATATGTTTTTCTACTAATTTGTTAGTTCTTACACAATAATAGAAATCTTTCACGGGTGTTTGGCTTGGATTTAGCCCAATGAGGAGATACTTTAAAAAATCTTCAGTAAAAAAAAGGGAATTTTGACAAAAATATTTAAAAATAAAATTAATATTTAAAAAACATTTACATTTGCAACTGACAAAATCAGGCGCGGATCCAGGGGGGCTAAGGGGCTGCAGCCCCCCCCCCCAATTTTGTTTTTGTTTTAACATGGGCAATATATAGGCATTTCCCGCACTCCCAATTCATGTAAATTAGTATAAGAAACATGGATATATCTTCCTTCGTAAAACACACAGATTATCCTGGCTATTATTAAAACAAATTCAGTTGTGGAACTACAAAACAGTAAAATAAAAGGTTTTTAATATTTATGTTTTACATTATATGACAAAAGGAAGTTTCTAGCATTATAATAATGCTGCACATAATTATGACTAAAGATAAAGAAGAGTGCATTACTGTTAATTTTCATTTTAATTAATTAACTTCTGAATTATATGCTAAAGTAAACTTGGTGGACTCCAAGGGTAATGTTTGGACACCGGGTGACGTGGTGCTCACCAACAAACACGACGTCACTGCAGGCCAGACATCTGGTGCTCCCTGCGAGCGGTGCAGCAGGTCCAATATGACAGTATTATTATTTGCTACGTGACGCGGCGCACAAACGAACGAACGTCAGATATTAATCAAGCCTCGCTTTGTTTGCACTTCTCTCAAGCGGTAACTGGGCCGTGAGACTACTACGATGCCTCCACTCCTCAAACAGGCTCAATATTTGCCTTAGGCATGGAGAGAAAGGGAGGTTTAGTGGCTGATCTCATACTGATCGAGGTAAGTATATTATTATATTTTTGTACTAAATATTAATTCTTTTATAAACTTATAATAATAATAATAAACTTAATAAATACTTTTACATTATTTTTCTTTTTATATTTTACATTCATTAAATTATAATTTTGTCATGTAATGTAAAGTCAAAATTGTGATGCTCAAAGAGTGGATGAAATTTATTATTATAGAAAAGAAAGAATATCTACTTTATCATGGAAGAAGACGGGTAAATTAAATTATAAGTAATTAGATTTAGAGCCCTCTGAACGTTTAAATATATTTTAAGAATTCCTTTCTGCACGCAAAGTATAGCTTTATATTTATATTAAATGTATTGGACATGACATATAAAATAATAATTGTTTAATTTAAATAATTAATAAAATAAAAAGTTACACTGGTCCATTCTTAAATAATAAATACTTCATTATTTAAATACTTTATTTCTTTAAATTTACATAAAATATAACTTAAATTCTAATTGTATGAATTACGAATTTATCTATATCCCTATATAATTATTTATATTATAATGGAAAATAATACATTAAACAACATCCTACATTGATACATATTTCCTTTTATTTTAATTAATATTCTTATTTCTTTCAAAACTCACTAAAAATAACGATAAACAATTAATAATTGCTATATTCAAGCTTCATTATGTTTCAATTTGTCTACATTTGTTTCTAATTCTGTTTTGAACTCTAATTTGCTGTGGTTTGTATAAAAAGTTCTTTCTACTTGAGGGTGGTAACAGACACTACCGAGAGACTTAGATAGAATCTTCTCGAGTGGCTACTCTAACTCTCTGTCTAGAGAATATTCGAGTATGTCTTTCTCTCTCCCTTGAATAATAAATGGATGAAACCAAACATTGGTTTACTTACTACAATTGAATCACTTATCCATCCACAGGTCGATCTTTTAAATTGATTTTCATTGTAGAATATTACGCCTTTGAACGCGCTTTTATTTTGGGTACATTTATATGGATCACAAATTTAAAGGTGGTGTGTTCGAATCCTGCTATGGTATCCTGAGAAATTTGTAAATGCCTGTATTCGGGAAGTGTGATCAACTGATCATGTTCTGTTATCCACCATTCTAATCCTTTCAATTAGTAAATAATTGAAAATACCCCGATTAATTTAGGTTATGATCATTCTGTTGCATTCTCATAATATCTTCACATTGCAATAATAAGGAGGACACAAACAACATGGGTGACCATTGTGTACATTATCATTTCTCGAGCTATGGACAACGCGACAATGCTTAAATTCATTTATAAATGCAGAGTTGTGGATCGACTCCACAATTCCCTCAGCAAATTCTGGAACGCTAAAAGGCCGTGACCGCTTCAAATACCTTATCAATCCTTTCCGCAAGCTTCAATCTCATTGTATTGGGCACCTTTTTTGTTGAGTAGAGAGGAATTTGGTATGAAAATATTACAAAAATGTTTAATTAGAAACCTGAATATTTGCTCACAAATCTGAATTTGCTTAATACAAGCTAGTAATATTATTATTATTAAAATTACTATAGGTTAAGATGCATTTATATTTTTGGTCTCCTTTATTTCTAGTCCTCAGTTATAACCAACCATTAGTGAGATTGTCCAATTTATGCGTCGTTACAGAGAAAACTATTTGAGGACCCCTGAGTCTTGGAAATAAATCAATATCGCTGTGCTGTAGTTAGTGACTTTGATAATTCGCACTCTATTTCAAATTTCGCATTTCAAGATTATTCACTGAATATTTCACCTTTTTGACGTCATTATTACATGGGTTGAAATAATGCTGGTACCCCAGATGTACGACAACATTGAAATATACTTGCTCTCTTATGGTCACAACAGAAAAGAAAGTTGAAATCCAGGCAAGGCTTCTGCTGGTAGCTTTTCATTTTTTTTTTCTTCGGGTATTGTGGACATGGTAAATAATTAAAATTAATTGAGAAACATTACATGATTGTATCTTCAACAGCAATTAACATAAAAAATAATAAACATAGCTATTAATAAGTTAGTTAATTTAATTATTATGTTATTTAAAATTTGTAAAAGTATATATTTTTGAAGTAGCGTTTTTTATGAAATAATAATTTAGTTCTCTTATTGGCAATTAACGTCTCCTAATTTGATTGAAATATAAAAGTATACGAAAAATATAACATGTAATTCTTTGATATTTACATATCATTAAATAAATGACCAAATGAGAATCGCTCTTCTCTTTTCATAGTTAATTGATTTCATGCAGTATTCATGCGCTCATGTGAACAAATATATTCAATTAAATAGAAGTAATTCTTTATAATTTAGAACACTCAGTGTCTATTCATGTGGCTTTTAAAGTGATTTAACGTTTCAATTCAAATTTATTTTATCTAATACAGCAACAAAATATTATATATGTATATATATATATATATATATATATATATATATATATATATATATATATATATATATATATACATTCAACACATTTCTTAAATTAAACAGTGCACGAAGTAAGTCACAATTATCGATTAATAATGCAATCGGTACAATTAAAAAAAGGCTAATTTCCCTATTCTATAATTTTTTTATATTTGCTGCATTCAAATATTTTTATACATTTTTTTTTTTTTTTTTTTTTTTTTTTACATCTTTAAAGATTAAGGATTATTTAAACATCAACTTTAAAGAAGTGGTTCTTAAAAAGACCTCTTAGAGAGCGAGCTATACAGTACACATACAGATCAGCGATCAGCTCTACAGTTGGTTTGGTATACATTAAGTCATAAATATATATGCCTATAAGAATTTATGTATTTATTGTAATTAGGTTAATTGGCCTATACATTAAAAATATTTCAACCTTTCAATGAATAGTAACTATGATAAAAAAAATACATCTAAAGATTAAAAATCGTTTAAAATAATTTAAATACCTTAAAAACTGTATTCCTGAGGTGATGAAAAGTATGTTAATGACACATAATTTCATTTTAAGGTTATACCATCAGACAGCTGAGACAACAACAACATTATGCACAATGAATATCTTGCATTCTCAACATATTAAATAATTATATCATCCGAATGCATTGATTGAAAGAATGATTGAACAGATTGGTTTGTGGTTTGGAGTAGATAGAAATTAAGTTCAATTGACCAATGGAGTTTTAGTTGCAAGATAAGCGTATGCGTCTTCTATTATTACATGCACTATTGACAATGACACAACTTTTTTGACAAGCAGAAAATAGAAAGGGCTTATTAATGGAAAGACAAATTGCTGAGGTCTTAAGTCAAATGTCTATCAAATGTCCTTCAATTTAATTTGTTCCTTTTTTCTGTTAACACGATAACACGATAAATATATATCATATTACTTTGATGCCCAGCTCTTTGATTTAATGTACCTCGAATAAAAAATATCATAATTTTACTATACGTACTGACATAGTGGTGGTGTACAAAATGAAATACTCTTTTATAATTTTATATACATGTAGCTTAACAGATTTGTCGTGGTGCGTTATTTTTTTTCTAAAAACTTTTTATAATACATTAATTTATGACTTCAACTGAAAATGAGAGATTACGAAAAAAAAATATTTAAATTAATGAACTATTTACTTCATTTATTAATTAGATCCTATGGTCACAGTAAATTGATGTCCAATAGCAATTAAAAATACTGTACTTTTTTCTGTACTTCTCTGTAATTATATAGAAGTGCAGTTAGGATTTCAGTATATCATAAATATGACATATGTCATAAGTAAAGATTTGAAAGGAGAAGAAACGTAATTTCCGATGTTTTATTTACAGTTAATTCATGCGTATATCATACAATACTGTCAGTGTAAAGATTCTTTCCTCTCTCTCTCTCTCTCTCTCTCTCTCTCTCTCTCTCTCTCTCTCTCTCTCTCTCTCTCTCTCTCTCTCTCTCTCTCTCTCTCTCTCTCTCTCTCTCTCTCTCTCTCTCTCTCTCTCTCTCACTCTCTCTCTCTCTCTCTCTCTCTCTCTTCTCCACTGAAATGATCATTTACTGTAAAAAAAAAATGATTCAAGCAAAAGGACGATTTTATTGAACAAAAAAAACTAAAAAAAAAAAAAAAAAAAAAACTTTTCAGATTAAAACTGTCATCAGCATTTTTCTGTAGAGAAAGTTTAAGTCAGAGGACAGTAAAAAAAAGTTGTATTCTCCGATTTCCTTTCTTTTTTAAAGAAATGTTTCTACTATGGATGTTCATTCGAGTGCATTCTTATGTGAAAATACGAGGTGCAGTTTGATGAAACCACATAGAAGAAATCAATCTTTTTCATCTTGATTTTAACAAAGATGAATGTCTTTGTTGATAAAAAAAAAAAAAAAGAATTTTGTCTAAAAAATAAAGAATGGGGAAAAAAAACTAATTTTATTTTCATTACCTTGCTCTTTTTGAACTTCATTCATTGAAGTTAGTAGAAGGAATGTAAAATATGTAAATCCTCAAGGTTTATATAAAGTAAAATTAATTATGATGTGAATTATTAGCAGGTGTTCCTAGCCTGATGAAATTCTTTGATATATAAAAATACAGATAAAGTTTTTCGGGATAAATTTTGCAAGAGAGAAGGTTAAGAGCACCCGTCAAGGAAATCCCGAAAAATGATCTGCTTAACTATGAATAAATTTAATCCTATTGTATTATTAGAACAAAGCAAAAGTTATTCGTAGTTATTAGCATAGATTACAATTAAAAATTTTATTATTCATTGTAAAAATTACATTATTTTTTATTGCATGGTATTTTCCAAGTTAAAAATTTCCTGAAAATTTAATTTCTCATATCCATGGAACAATTTAATGATGCATTGTAAATTATTTTTAATGTATACGTACTACTAAGATGCTCAAATTTCCAATTTGATATGCCATGCTCTCTAGAAAATTTATAAAATGTTTGCAATTATATAATACTCGGGACAGCCCTGATTTAATATGCTTATTGGAACTTCAAGGAATAAGAAAGGTATATAGTAGAGGTAGACGTGAAGAGCACAAATACGCGCCGCCTAGCCACCCACCATCTAGTTTAGTCAAGCCTTCAAAGCCCACAAATAGAGCAAGTAACTTAAATGTTGTCCCGGGATATATATATATATATATATATATATATATATATATATATATATATATATATATATATATATATATATATTTATTTTTTTTTATTTAATAAAGCTTGCCTTTGTAAATCCAATCAATGTATGAATTACAATTTTGCACTTTACAGAAAGAACTTCAACAAAATCATTTCCTAAGTAATTTCAATGAAACATTTACAATACACAGACAAATTTAAAAATATTATACTGATTAACCATGAAGTAATCTATTTATAAGGATAAAATTATATATACTTTATTTACTGTGGATGCAAGCATCCTATAAATAATTCAAATTCAATTCAAACTCACTTAATTATCAAACAATAAGCATAACTTCTATTTCAAACTTCAACACAAATACAACTGGGTTCAGGAAGAAACTCATTGTTTGTTTGTTTGTTTGTTTGTTTGTTTGTTTTTTTCATATTTATACCAATGTAAAAATTTGAATTCGAAAAATATGAACTTGCTCTTCATTATATACCATAAATGACGTATACTGAACAACCTCCGCTGTTTCTTTAATTTCATTACTCTTCATTAATTTATACTTCACCTTATAAGATTTATTTCAAAAAAAAAAAATCTACTGTATTGTACTCATATAAAAATTGTAATACCATCGAAGTAGCTGGAAGTGCAATTTTAATTTATAGTGTATTTTTTTTCCTGTTTCAAATACACTTTTCACTGTATTAGAACTATTTAATTATTTAAAAAGTTTCAAAGGCAGAATATTTGCATGCAGCTGCATTTGGGACAATGAAATATCAAATACAAATCACGTTTGCTTTATTGTAGTGACTACTTTTAGTCCAACAAAAAGTTTAACATCACTGCTGGAAAATTCAATGGTCGTCGCTTGTTTCTTTATATTTCAAATATAATAATTTCACTCGGTATCGTGGTATTAATTAACTCCCAAGTATAATTATATAATAAAATTGAAATGTATAAAGTAGGAAGGAACTTCTGCAATGAACTGTTTAAGACATTAAAATAAATAAACGTGTTTATTAAAGTTGATATACAAAACGTGAAAGTGTTTTCAATTAAAATTAAAGAATTTCTCATCATTTTTTTCTATCCAATGTCAACATTTATTGATGAAAAATTTTAATGAATTTTTGTAAGTGTTCTGTGGGTTGTACGATATTGACGTTTCTGGAACCTCAAGAAATTATATTTTTTTGTATAAGGCTAGTCACAGACAGAATCGCATGATTTCGCAGCGTATGATAAAAAAATAAGAACCTATGCGATCAGTTGTGCGCACGCACACAGCTTAGTATCGTTTATCGTATGCTGTCGTATGATAAGAAATTTAGAACCGGTTCTAAATGAGAAACGTACGATCGTAAACTTACGATCGTAGAAATAAAATTCTGTCTGCGACCCCCCTAATTCTTTTGACTGTAGGAGATTATATGGAAATAAAAAATTCTTGAATCTGGAACTTATAATATTATATATTAGCATAGAAACCACTCTACAAAGTTTTATAATTTCACTTAGATAACTTTTGCACTTTCGAGAGTAATAATGTTACATCTGTTGAGCTGTTTCTGCAAGTTTGTTTTGCAGACGCAGACGTGGTTTCTCTGATGCTTCAGGTCGAACAAGTGATACACTCCCTGGAGAGGGCTGAGGCAGAAGAGGCAAAGAGGCAGCAAGGAAATCCGGACTACTCGTGGTTGGCCTACAAGCGGAAAGTCGGCTCCCGGGCCCGTGCACCATTATCTCCTCCTCAAGTCGCACTCGTTCGTGAGCTCGTCAACCAGGTTCGTACATATACTATACGTCCGCCAGATAAAACCGAAGATTTTTATCTGCATGTGATATCTTAGATCATTTTAGTCCGCATTTCAAGTCTCCACTACCAATCAGTAGAAATGTAACAATAATAATATTTAGTTTGATAATTTGACGCAATTGGGTGCGATTCACGAAGAAGTTATCCAGGTTTATAACCACGTTCCACGTTTAGCTTAACCACGTTTAACTAAATCTGTTTTACGTGCTAAACCACCTAGTTAAACGTGGTTAAGTTAAACTTGGTTAGAAACCTGGCTAACTGCTTCGTGAATCGCGCACATTATGTTTAAGCAATATATTTTTAAGAAAGAAAAAAAATCTACACACTACGTTTAGCTTTCATATATTCAGAGGTGAATCTGGAATTAGTTTAAATAAGGATGGTACGATTTCGTAAAAATTCGTATGCTACAGTGTTAAAAACAATTTGTTGGACGGTAGGTAGGACTTACTTTTCATGTGTTTTTGAAGGCTCAAAAGAGGGGACGTGATCCTTTTCCCTAGATCCACTAATATTGGGGTCAATGACCCTTACGCTTAGTATTTCTAAGTTTTTTTTTTTTTTTGTATCCCATGCATCGACCATTTTAATTAAATATAAAATAAGATGAAAGTGTTTGGATCTTATAAGCTCCTGTTTTCTCCTGTTGCTACACGTAGTGGTAATTATACGGAATCAACCTGACTAGGATAAGAGCCCCTGTAATCTCTTAATCCTTTGCTGGAACTTTGAGAAGTCTTCAAAACTGATTTACTTTTACTGAATATTTAGTATGCATGATGTCCCGACAGTAATTTTCTAAGTGCTCACTTTAGACGCTATTTAATATACGGCTAGAATAATGTTAAAAATTAAGTGATTTATTAATTCATTAGAAACTGTTGTAGAGTCTTAAAAGCTGCTAAGGTAGTTTTTTTTTTAGTTAGTATAACCTATTATAAGCTTCATTGAGTCATTGTTTTTCTTTGGTGAGGGGAGGCGGCGACTGTATAGGCTCTGTCTCCCCTTTCTTCCTGCATATATGCACGTAGTGTTGACATAATTAAAATTTGTAATAATAATACAATTTTTTTTTATTAATTTTTTAATTTTTCTATCCTGCAAAGTAAATATAGAACCAAGTTAAAGATTATATTTCGATATTAATAAACGATTCTTACAACTTTAGAATATGAAATTGTTTGTCTGTATACTGTATGTACATACATTATTGGCTACAGAATGAATGACTTGGGTATTTATAAAAATAGTAATATATAGTCTATAATCTTAAACTGAAATATTAATAGGAACTGTATAGATAACATGATTTTAAAGTTACAATTTATTATATCATCTTTAAGAAAACATGAATACAGTCTTTAATAATTTGTTGAATTGATTACACATACACGCTCCTTTAAAGGGATATATAACAGTATAATATGGTTATAAAAACTTTTCTTCTTTCATATAAATTTAATTTTAAAGTTACAAATAAGTTATAGTACAGATTCGTCATAATGTGAAGTTTAATATAGATTTTACCACCATTGCTATCAAACACGATCGAGAAGAGTTCCAATATACGTGATAAAATTACAGGATAGTCTGTACCGAGAGAAGAAAAATGTGGGAGGTAAATTTGTTTTCACATGAGAAATTTTGTTCTAACTCGAAGGCGCGCGAACAAAATGCCAAAGTGTCAAGACGCGAACGGTTCATACGTCTCAAATGTCGTAATAAATGAGACTCGCTTTGAAAGCCGACAAGTTTCACAAGTGTCAAATCTCGTTATTTTTGACGTGTCCCAAGATAGTAAATATAACCTAAATATAGTTTTTTGTAGCTTATTCCCACTCAAAATATATTGAATACATAGAATAATACGTTACAGTTACATGCACCTATATAAATGTTAGTTACCATAAAAATATATTGGCCTGGTTTGTATTGTTCATTACTTTATTTTTTTAACTCTCATTATTATGTATAGATGGGTTATTATGTTATTAAATTGAGGAGTGGAAATGTATGGCTGACACATTTCTGGTGCACATTAAACATACATGATGTAGGACAATCTCATTTATTAAAAGAAAATACAACTGATACAATACCTTGTTTTACTTGCAGTTCATGTGCATATTACCCCAGCCGCTGACAAAATAAGAACCATATTCTAAACAAATTACAAATTAAAGCATGCTTGAGTGTCGGAGGCAATAATGGTAGAGCCAAATCACTGAGATGACCCCTTTGTGTGTAAATGAGGTCTTCAGTGTATTAACTTAATTAATATTTTTAATTATGATTAATTAATATAAAAATGTTGTTTCTTTTTGCATTAAGATTGTAATGATTTTCAATACCAGATCGAACATATTAACAATGTAACTAATGGCTCAGAATGTATGCTGCAGTGCACAAAAACGCTTCAGTTAACAAAGAATAAAGCACTGAAAATGTTTACGTTGTTCAAACTCGTGGATCTTGGACAAGTAAATTCGAATGCAGTCATATGAAATGTGAGCATCTGTGGAAAGAGCTGTTTGATAGCGCTTTGAAATATTATTAAAAGCAAGAAACATTTCTGATGTCAAGTCAAATCAACTTTCTTAAATAAATATACTCTCTCAATTATAGAATTTTTTTCCCATATTTTAATTAAAATAAAATATATTCAATATTTCTAATTATTATCATTATCATACAAGATAAAAAATGTTTATTTACATCACAAATTCATATCTTATACTAACATTAATTTATATTAAATTAAAAGTGTTTATTCGTTGTATTTCTAAGTAAAGGAATTTTTAAAATGAAAAAAACTTTTCAAAGTTTATTTTTAGTATTCACAATAGTTCTATATTTACAATGTATTTTTATTAACTGTTTGAATTTGTTATGGACTTTTATAGAAGTTTTTGTGTGTGTATGTATATAATATGTATGCTGAAAGGTCAATAAATAAATTCTAAGAAAAAATTGACAGCACTCTTACACAAAATGCTGAATTATGAATAATATTTGCATGAAACTCATAACCGGTTAGCATCTAGCAGGGCAGCAACTTGTCACAGAGCTACCACAGAAATAAAGTGTAAATATAACTCATGTCTTAAATTATACTCAAGATTTATAAATATAATCATTGCTATTGATTTTCTGTTTAAGAGTTCTCAATTTATTTGAAATACCTACATGAAAAAAAAGCATAACATTTATTCGAACCGAATGTAAATTTAAAATGAAGCTATTAATTGAAGAAGTTGGAAAGTTTTAATATATCTTCAAATTATCCTACTAGTTCTTTACTTTATGTATATACAACAATAGGGAGGATAAGGAAGAGGGTAATGAAGGCATCCTCCTTTCCTAGGAAAACTGAAAACACATGGGAACTATTACCATACATAGTGTATCCATTGGATGCTATATCACAGCTATTACTACATAGGCTATATTAGCTTCTACAAGTAACCCTTAGCCACTAAATAACTTTACGAGAGGAAGAACACTTACAACCCCTCCTCCCAAAACTAAATAGATGGATGAGGCCTGGACTGAAGGACAAATTTAACAAAGGTATAGAGATTTGTATGTACTTCGTTATGTACGGTGTACTGCGCACATGGTATGACTTAATAGTTAATTAAGCTTTTAATAGAAGCTGTTCTAAACAATCTAGGAGAAATGACGATGGGTCTGAGAGTTTACAATGAATATTAATGTAGCTATTGATTTTATGCTAACATGTGACATAAAATCAAGACCAAGAATTTTATCTATTATAAAGAACTGATGTTAATAACTTTTAAATTCACATTTCAATTTAAATTTAACTTAAAATTGATTCAAATATGAGTTAATCGCAATGGACTAAAATGGTCCTTAATTGAGTGTAAAGCTAGACCAAAGTTAATCTTATATTTATCGATGTATAAAGTTTGCAGAATATTTAATTGTACGTTTGTACATTATATATTGATCATTATTAAAATGCTATAGAGTTTTATAATTTTTCATAATTCACTTTACAGAAATCATAATAATTATATATGCTAGAAATTATAGATTAAAATGTTGAACAAACATATTTTGATGATGTCTCTGTAGATGATGGTGAATAAATCTTTAGTCATAAATCTATAAACAACATAGAAATAAGTTCAACCAAGTACATTCATGTAGCTTACTAAAATAGTCTTAATTTCAGTGCATGTATCAAATGGACTGAGATTATGCGAATACAAGCTGGGGCGTGGTGGTTTTCAATGTTTATAACCCTTCTTCTCTCAATACAAGGGACCCAAATTAGGGAGAGAAAATTATACAGGGCGAAGATGAGTCTACCCCTGCTTATACCAACCAACCTTATTTAAAGTTAGAGTTGCTGGAAAAATTCTGGCTATGTTACGCTACACTCTAACTTAAAATATATGCGTTTACTTCAATCACTACGTTTACATGACGGTGTTTAATGCGTATTCGTTGACGACGGATAATGTTATTCTTATGAGGCGACGTCAACGAATACGCATTAAACACCGTCATGTAAACGTAGTGAATGTGCAATCATAGTAGACTTGTTTATTGTTGTAAAGCCGGTATTACACGATACAATTTTACATATAATTTTTCCTTGCAAGAAAATTTCATCTCCATACAAACAAATGAAGTTGAAGTTTTCTTGAAAGGAAAAATTGTATACAATAATTAGAAAAATTGTATCGTGTAATACCGGCTTAAGGTATTTTCCTCGGAAATCAGATCTTAACCATATATTTATATGACTCGCTCAAGTCAATTATTTAACATTAAATATTTAAAAAAAAATGATGTTAAAAATATTTTAAACAACACCGTGAATTAAATTCTAACATTATATAACATACCATGGCAACATCATTAATTTGATTTGTATGAATTTGAAAATGTCAATATTGTAAAAACATTAAATTAAATCTTAACGAAAAGTGGAATTCACGTGTAAGTGTACTGTATTGTACATTACATCACGTAGCATGAGTGAAGCATTGCTGTAATATATTTTTTTTCTAGCAAAGTCAAAGGAAAATCTTTCATGCTCACGATCGACTGCTGAGTTTGAATATTTATAGAAATTTATGTATTCTCATTCGGAGAACATATTTATATAATACTAACATACAACATACTGACATGCTACTGAATCACAGTGCCTTTATATATATATATATATATATATATATATATATATATATATATATATATTAAATAAATATATATTAAATATATTAATATTTAATATTAATTTGCACGTATTAAATTTGCTGTGCAATACAGCACTTTCATCTTTCATGTGCTAGATCAAGCAATATACTCATTTGAAGAACATAATAACATAATATATGTCACTGAAATATTTAATCTCAAGCAAGATGAATTCAATTTTTTTGTAAACGTACTACAGTGCTATTTATATTATAAATGTACATACATGCATGTACTGTACCTTTTGTATAATAACAATTAAGTAGAGAGCACTAACTATGATCAGATTAAAAATGACAAATAAACGCGCACTCCACCTTATATTACGCTATAATATGATGTCATGTTTTAAATTTTAATCTCATAAACCGTATTATGTAATTTGAAGTAAAATCGGATATTACTTTCGAAATCTTATAATCAGCAGAATGATGAAGCCTTACAAATAAAATAAATAAAAATAAAAATACATGCCATATACATGCTATTAATATACATAGAATATTAAATATGTAATTATCAGTATACATTGATGTATGCATTTTCTATCATAATATTTACATTCTCTCTTTTAGTATATATATATATATATATATATATATATATATATATATATATATATATATATATATATATATATATATATATATATATATATATATATATATATATATATAATATATATATATATATATATATATATATATATATATATATATAAGATAGTGCAGATGAGTACAACGAAGTCTTTTATAACTATTTTAAAACTAATGCCCAACTACGTACATTGATATTGAATTCTTATTTCCCTTAACAATTAATATAAATTTTCTGATTCAAATGACGTCAATATGTTAAAATACGAGACATAAAATATAATACAGTTTTTCATTTATTTACATTTTACCCGTAATTTGATCAGTTGTCGTATAAAACTGATTTCAATCCAATAACTCCTCCATCCTCTCTTGAATTTCTTTATTACGTTAAGACCCAATCAGAAACCCACTACAGAAATTTAAATCTCCGCTGCTGTTAGAACATCAAGTCAAAGGTAGAAATTGCTAGAAAGCATGTGACGAATCAAATTTCGCAATGTAGCAATTTTTCGTTGTTATTCCAGCTGATACTTCTGATACTATCTTGTTTCAATTTGAATGTGATTTGAAATGTGGGGGAAAAAAAAGTCTGTTCAATGTGGTATGAAGTAATACACTAAACTTATATTAAATTTCATACATATATATAACAGAATATGGCATGACAGAAACAGAAAATATATAGCCAAGACTTTACAGTTAAACATTATTTTATTTTTAATATTGAGCTTTTATGTATATCAGGGGTTACCTTAGAATGTATTTTGCTATGAACTGACATTGCATGAATAAAAAATTTACGGCTTTGTATATATGACAATATAAGAATATATTATTACGTAATATAGGTGTAAAATAAAGTGCAAGGTAATAATATAGGTGCAACTAAACACAATTTACAGCTTACAGTTCTTTTAAAAAAATATGACAATCTAGTGCAAAAATTAAAGAAGAACACGTTATTTTTTTACCTGTGCCTTAAAATTTAACTTGATTAATACAACATTTAGAAGAGAATTTCAGCCTTAACACCAGATGCAATAATTAAGACATTCAAATAACATTACAGTTATCTTATTTCAATGGACAACATACATGAAAGAAATTTATTGCAGAAATGAATAGAGGGTACCAAATTATGCTACTCTGAATTTTTCAGATTTTTTGAGACCCAGAACTATTTTTAAATAATGATTGAAAGTGCGGCCACGCCCCCTGGAGGTGTCAATAGGCGTCTAGTCTCTATCCTTTTTATTAAGGATTCAGGGGTGCCAACTGAAATCACAGGACATTCAATAATTATTTAAAAATAGTTCTGGGTTAAAAAAAAAAATCTGAAAAAATTCAGAGTAGCATTATTTGGTACCCTCTATTCATTTCTGCAATAAATTTTTTTCATGTATGTTGTCCATTCTACATGAAGTGACGTTGTAGTATTTTCATGTGGTTCATACAATAATAAAATAATAAAAACAAATGTAATAAATAATCAAATAATGTAATATCTAGTACTGCATGTATACATTACGAATGATATGTGAGCCATTAAAGCTATTATATTACAATATTACTACATTTATATTTTATTATTTCATATATTATTACGTTATTTCTTATTATTATTATGAGGTTTTCCAAGGTGATGTTGAATAATATAAAATAAATTTAAATAATACATTATGATTTTTTATACATTGTAAACAATGTATTTTTATTTTTAAATTAATTCTGCATATTATTTACATTATAGTAAATTTATTTCAAACAACAATTATATTTAATTTAAAACACATTAGGTTAAACATAATATATTAATAAAGTTCTTTCATTAACTTATTTTTAACGAGAAATAATTTATTAGTACAAAAATAATGAGTTAATATTTTATGACTTTATGAGTTATGTTAATTTAAATATTTTAAATAAAAAAGATTTAAATTATTAAAATAAATATAATTAATAGTTTTATCATTTGCATGCTTTCTGTTTAATTCCGTTTAACGATTGTGAATTTCGTGTGAAATAATTATGTCGGAACTGTGATTAATCTGATTATATATAAAAGTGGACAAAGCACTCTTGTCAACCTGCCTAGCTGCACAGGCCTGCAATCTTCACTATAACAAACTTAAGTAACTAAAGTAACTTCTCTGCTGTCTGCTCACCCCTGCCATCTTGGCAAGTTTAAAATTCTTTTATAAGTTCTTTTAGATATGAACATCCAAAAGTTTAAACTAGGTTGGTATGAAAAAGGTATTTACAAATTTGAAAATTGGTGGGTATGGTAGATATTATAATTTAAGTTTCATGTGTTTGTTTTTTTTTTAACCCTATATATAATATGATATTTTTTTCAATTTTTTCGCTCTTAATGAGAAGGTGGAGCAAGTTTGCTCACTTTGACAAATAAATTTAGTAATAAAAATAAAATATCATATTATATCTGCTAAAACAAAGCATCGATTAAAAAGACCAAATAAAAACTGCATAACCAATAATGTTTGAATTGCCTCAAAATAAAATCAATTTCCTATGTGAATTGGCTCATTTTGGTCACCTTAAACCTCTCTCTCAAAATTAAGAGAGTGAAAATGCATGTCACAGGATTAAAAGTTATCACTTATCATACCTTTTTTTGCGTACCCCACTACAACCATATCTGAAACACCTTGCTTGCATGTGTATTTCTCGTATACGATGCCAACTTTCAGTAAGCTCTTATAATCAGCAGTAGCACTTCAAAGTACTATTATATTCCCGTCTGTTACATTCAAAGGCATATATACAGTATATGTATTATGTACTGTACACTGTATTTAAGAGTCGTATAATGAGTTCCTCACAGTTAATCAGGCAAGTGCTAAGATATGTAACAATTTGAGGCAACCCACAAACCCTTTGCTACCCTATAATATACGCATTCTATGCATTATATTATAAATGAGAACTAAGATAAGGTATATCCCCATTTTTATCTCCTTGCGTGAAATAATAAAAAATAAATATACAGTTTAATAATCATGTCATGAAATTTCTTGTTCTGGGTGATGTTATTGAATATTTTAAACATTTAAACTTTTTAACATGTTTATCTCGGTATTTTACAATACAAGTTAATTCATATATCTTTTATCCTTAGTATATTTTAAATTTTACTTCAATATTGTACGCTTTTTCTAAATTCAGTATTCATGATGTGTTTTATTGGTGTTATAATAATGCTCAATTAATGTAATTTTTTTAAATGAAATACTGTATGGCTTGTACAGCTCGAGAAATTTGGCACGTTGCTTTTATAGCATTGCAGCCCTGATAAACAAAAGTAATTTTGAGGTTGTTCCTAGATGTACCTCACTTACCTGCAAATGAATGTATGTATAATATCGTTACTATCATATTGTTTATATCTCCTCTTGTGAAACGTTGCTTATAAAGAGTAGTGTGAGGGTGCGCAGCTATAGCGGCAGCTTTTTGTTACATCCCTCTCAGCATTCGCTTGATTACCTCTATGAGGGGAGCGTATAATTACAATCCCTTAATTACTAAATATTTTACGTATATGGGAATTTGAATAGTAATTGTTATAATATTGGTTTTTATTAATGTTTTTTAGTGAAATTATACTTTATTTTACTATCTTGAACAAAAGGAAAATAATATAAGATATAATACAAAATGTATAATAAAAAATTGAAGTGTTATACATATAGATTCAAAACAGCTAGGATTTTGACATTCAAAAAACTTCAAAAAACGGAATAAAAGCTACTATTAAACCAGTATTATACGATACAATTCATATAATAATCTCAGTCAATTAATTTTCATTACAATAAATAGTTCATCTCCTCCCTCTTGCAAGTGACATAAATATTGTATTGTATAAGATATAATGGGTGCGATTCACGAAGCAGTTAGCCAGGTTTCTAACCACGTTTAGCTTAACCACGTTTAACTCTACCTGCTACCTGGTTTTACGTGTTAAACCTTTTATTAGTTAAACGTGGATAAGCTAAACGTGGTTGGAAACCTGGCTATTTGCTTCGTGAATCGCGCCCAATATATGTTAAAGCTGCTTGTTGCAAAAGACTCTTTCTTCCATTTCTGCTATAGACATAATTAAGGTTTACATTTTTTAAGCAAATCAACAACAGACGTTATTAAAAATGAGAAGCGTTGTTTGCAAGTGATAGAATCATTCTTCATATGTAAGATCTTGTATACAAAAACATATTTATAAGAAATTTAAGATGTGCATTTAACATTTATAGAATATACTGTATATATAAATATACAATATAAGACCTATATAATTTCTTACAGTCGATTCCAAGAGGAGTTTGCTGTAAGGAAAAATTTTAATAATAAAAAAAGAACGTTTATCGTGTTTACAACTTTCTATTTCATTAAAATATATTTCATTAAAAAAAATCATACGATGACTGGTTTATTTTACAATATTTCTCGTTCAAGTATAATACATTTGTTAATTATAAGAACACATTCTATTTCTCCCGTGTGACGAATAATTGTAATCGAATTTTGAGTTAAGTCTCAGTTTCATGTAATACCAGCTTAACACTTAACACACACTTCTTCATTGAACTTCTGGTAGATTGATTATTTTCGTGACCGTTTTGAATTGCATCAACTTCCCCTGTACTGCATGCTTGCAGATGAAAGAGGTGCAGAGTCGCTTTGTCCTCCCGGAATTCACGTTGTTATTCATTATTATTTGAATTCATATAAATGTTAACATTAATAGCTTGTACCTTATCTGTGATATTAACTTTTATGTAAAGGAAAGTGTACATCTGTTTGGAACCGAGGACACTTCTCTAGCCTCTTTCTGCTTCGAGAGACTACTAACGATGCTAACCTGTTCTTTGTACCACCCAACGATGAAAAATACTGACACAAATTTAATTAAAGATGCCTACATTTGTATAATTATATTACCAATTATGATGTAGAAATTTTTAGCTTCACTTCTGTTTAAAAAGTAGAAAATATAAAGCTTCTGAACCCTAAATATACTGCTAAGAAATTTAAAGTAGAAATTAATAATTATATGATATTAAGTTAATTGTTTTGCATTACCTCTCACTTGACGGAGCTTGATGTAAAAGGTTTCTCTTATTTCTGAGTGTTATAATTTTAAACGTTTAAATACAAACATGTTAAAAATGTTCCTAGACTAATGAAGTATTCATGGTTGCAGAAAACTTAAGGTTTTTTTTTTCAGCTACTTCTGGTTGAAATACTTGAAATATAAAATCTATAAACAACATAACGTAGTCTCTCATTAATACTAACTATAATGTAATGTTAAGGTTATAGCTTAGGTTTACCACTTAGATAATATTTACATTATATATTTATATAATATTGTATATATCTGTGGGTTCTATTAATCACAATGTCAATATTGGAGTGGATAACCAAACTGTGACCCTATGCGCCCTCTCCTCATTCTCTCCATTATAATTACTAATAAATTATAAAATTAGATGTATATTTTACAATGTATTTATATACAACTTATATAAATTAATGCATATATACAGTATATAATTAAATTGAATAATATTATATTTTATGGAAAATTATGGAATAGATTAAACAAATTCTTTGATTTTTTTCGATGTTTTGCCTGACAGCTATTCTTACACATAACGTATCTCACATAAACATAACAGAGAGGTGTATATACCTTGAAAAAAATATTGAAATCTCTGCTATTTTATTAAATAATATCACGCACATTTCTTTCACTTTATAAACAAATTAAATTTTTCTCATACCGACATACGCAAAAAACATTGATATTTGACATTATTTGCGAAAAAGGTTACGGGGATGGGGATAAAAAAGAGAAAAACTCTTAATCACAAATTTACACTTTTCGTCAAATTAAATATATTATATATAAATTATATACATACTATTTATTTATTATTTCACCCAATACCCAATACAAATAGATACACAAATTGTTTATATCTATCTACACATTATAATGTTTTTAGGGTGGGGATAACATGCAAAAAGCGCCGAATATTATCACAATTAATATTATTATTAACACAAATGCAATTTTACTATAGCATAATAATTATGCTTACAGTCAATACACAATTTAATAAACATATTGGAAATATAGTATAGTATATAGTATATATAGTATATACAGTTAGCTTTTCTGACAGGTGCAGTCCGAAACGTGTGAGGTTAAGAGGATGTTTAAAAATGTTAATTTGTAAAATCTATATTTCATGACAGCTGTTTAGGCAGATCAGTGAAATAACTCACGTGAAAATATATCTGTTGTGACAGCCTCTCACTTGCAGACATCCTATAGTGCTATAATGATAATGAAGTTGGATAAATAAAAATATTTTAAATATACGACTATAATACAGTCAAATTAATATGAAATTCCCACTAATAGTGGTAAATAAAAATATCTGCAGCTACATAGTACGTACACTATTTATTATTTATTTATTATTTTTTTTTTTTACTCCATCCGAATTACAAAAGAAAAATACAAGTAAAAAGGATGCGGATAACCAGCAAAGCACCACAGGCACTATTTCACTAAATCACTAATGTGGCTCAACTATTGCACGGAACGGGGCGCAATAAAAAATTTTGAATTTTCTGATTGTCTTCTGACTAAATAAAAATAATAGCTTTTTAGTGAAACAGAAAGTTTCTAATTTTCTGATTATTTCCGTTCCTGGCAATCGTGTACGTGCAAAATTTTTACTGTTTCTATTAAAAGTAAGATTAGAAAAATTGAAATTTCAAATACTTTTCAGTTATAGGAATATGAAATAAATAGACTTTGTATTATAATTATCTAAAAAAATTGATAAAAGAGGAAATTCTAGACATAAATTAATTTCGTTTACTCTTTAATTAATGTATTTAGAAATTGTTCTATATGACATATAATATAAATCTCAAACTCTCAATTATATTATACGCGTATAAATAATAATAAACTTATGAAGCAGCCAGAGGCTATAACGTAAGAAAACTGTGAAACTAAAGGTTAAAAGACAGCTTTTAACTTCTATATTTTTTCCCTCTCAACTGCAGTGAAAGAAGAAAAAAAATATACGCAATATTCGTTGACGAAATTATGAGTATAGCAGCTAGTAGTGAACTTTTTGTTACTTAAGTTTCGCAACTTTAGGTTTTGAAGCCCGAAGGCAATCTGTAGCAGTGATGTGGATACACAGGGAACGAGAGGCAGCAGCAGCAGCTAGCTATATTATGGCATAGGAAAGCAAGCGAGCGAGCGAACAGGCAGGCAGGGAGCAGGGATCAATAATTCAATCCTTCCGTCCTCGGTATATAGAATCGCATCTGCGGCAGCGAACTGCGATGAACACTTGCTGTCGGCTTAATAAAGTTGAATTTTGGTGCAACAAAACGTAATCTTTTATTCTCCACAAGAACCTTTATAATAATCTTTTCAATAATGTATCTTGTTTTACATATATGATATAGTGAATGAGTGAATGAAGTATAGTTAAGTAGATCTTTCAATTATTCAATGCAAATTTCAACAAAAGTGAAGGTTATAGTTTTGTTACGTAAAACTTATTCGTTCAAAATGAAATAACTGAGATTTTTTATTTATTTATTTATTTTTTAAAATATAAAAAATATTTTCTTTGGCATTCAAAATGTAAATTTAATTTATTCTTTTTTTAATGGAATTATATCAACATCATTACTCATGTACTTAATGAAAGTCTTATAAAATACAACAGGACCCCAAGTGTAAAAAAACTTAATTTTTTAACTGTTAAACTATTCATAAAATTAAGTATCATGTTTATTTTGAATATTTACATTTTCATTACAAAATTTGTTATGATATATTGAATAAATATTAGGGGGCATTAACAAAGGCAAGGCCTTATTTAGGGCTTACTAAATTTTGACATGGACAAATGGAAAATTGAGCCTAAAATCGGGTCTTAAGCCTTTGTGAATGCCTTTATTATGTCATAAACAGAATGAAAAAAAGATCAAAATGTTTTCACACAGAGATTTTTTTTTTTTTTTTTTTACACCCCTAAGAGCTTACAGCTCGCGGCGGGGTACTGGGTAGGGATAAGGTAGGGAACGGATAGTGGCCACGGCCTGCATGCTTACGCGTCCCAGCATTCGCTGAGGTGAGACTGAGGAAACCGTGGAAAACCTCAGTCAGGACGGACACCTCTACTTTTTCTCAATGGACCAAAGCGATGTCCAAAGCCTGGGGAACCACAAACAAGTGCATCACACAAGATTCTATTTTATACTTTTGTTGGTGTTAAACAGAAAACGTATAGCATTTCAAATGTCTGCATGCATGGATTAAAAGACAACCAAATTGAGATCTTATTGAGAATTTATTACTATGCCTAATTTTAAATACTACCAATTTTCCTGCTAAAATTTTACAATGCAAAATTACAGTTCTTCTGAATCATGTTATTGATTTGATTTGAAAATTTCTTTATATAGTGGAAATTTCCTGCGAGAAATAAACATCGCATCATATTAGCGTAGCCAGGAAATATTTGGGTGCGACTCCACTCCCCTCTTCTCTCCGGATTGGTCACATCATAGGACAAAATACATTGAAATATATTTCGTTTCATTTGCAAAACTCTCATTTGTTTTCTTCGATAATGTATTGGATTTTTTGTTCGTCGTATTTAATTCTTATCCCACTACATATACACATTGTCAACCTTTTCATTAATAAAACAATATTTTATGTGCATGCTTCTTATTAATCATTCAATGAAAAAATTTAATTAAAAATAGCGGAAATAATAGGGTTTTTGTAATTAATACAATACATAATTGAATGTAATTACCCTGCTTCAAAATATCAGATTCGAGAATTGGAAAATCAAAGTAGCTACGGCTGCAATCTTGTTTTCTAAATAATTTGCTTTGAAAACAATCCATTTGATTGATGAAATTGCTAAAAGGAAATAGCTTATTGCATTAATTGTCAATTAACGTGATTGATCATTTACTAGTGTATTATATATATGTGAGCTTTAGGATCAATATAAGATGGATGAGTCTTGATAAAAGTGTACTTAAAAGGATCATCTCGTTCAAAGATATATTGCTCGTTTTTTTTTTTCAGACCATTTTTTTGCCTTAAATACTTCGCGCGTCTACATGTTGAAGCGAATCAGTTTTAATTTTGAATTGAATATAATTAAAGCCTTTCATGACATAATTTGATTTCATGCGGTGTACTAATGAAATCAGTGTATAATCAAAATGCTGATGATTTATTAAGAATACGCGTAATCAACGCTATAGTCAAGACCGTAAGACGCATATATTAATATTCTACAAAGTATAGACATAACACATCGCATGCTGTTAAATAATATTTAAATTACAACCTTCTAAGAGAACATTTTTGTTTTCCATCTCTACAAGATTCCGGACAGGATATTGGAAATTACAAAAATTAATTAGTTCCGTTCATTTTGTTCACAATTTAAATTTCATTTTATTTTTGTCGTTTAAAAACAATTAGTTTTTTTGTTCCCGGTTAAAAACAATCTATTATCTTATGTATATAAATATATGTATATGTATATATATATATATATATATATATATATATATATATATATATATATATATATATATATATATATATATACAAAATTTGTATTTTAATAATTTTCTCTTAAATATTGAAATCGATTAAAAAAAAATGTGTATTAATATTCATGCACCCAACATGAAATTGTAAATAGAGGAGCTAAAAAGTTCTGTGTTTATAGTTGTAAATAGGTGAAATTTCTACGAGGTATATAATGCATGTCTTAACAATCCGTAGGATTAGCCATAGTAATGCTTGTAAAACGTGATAAGTTTTGATATGTTTGTTATAGTGTAAGTTAACGGGAATCGTTTGAGCAGTCTTCTCACATCAAGGTGTTATCTTTGTAACTCTAACACCTCGTTTTGCTGTTTGTGAATGAAGCCTCGGGGAGAAGATTATTTCAGCTTCATCAAAACTCTCATATTAAAATCTGTAATTTGATAATGTAACTATATATTTAAAATATTTAAAACAGAGATAGATATCAGGAGCATAGCAATTAACGAAAAGCCATAAACCAAGGAAATTGCAATATTTCTAAAACAAATTCAAATAGTTTTGATGACATAATATTTGCCAATATTATAATCCTTCAAATTATTATTTACATATTAATTTGTTAGATCATTATTTTTAATGGACAACATACATGAAATTTTTTTATTGCAGAAATGAATAGAGGGTACTAAATTATGCCACTCTGAATTCTTTTACATTTTTTTGAAACCCAGAACTATTTTTAAATAATTATTGAAAGTGCGGCCACGCCCCCTGGAGGCGTCAATAGGAGTCCAGTCTCTATCCTTTTTATTAAGGCTGCAGGGGTGCCAACTGAAATCACAGGACTTTCAATAATTATTTAAAAATAGTTCCGGGTTTCAAAAAAATCTGAAAAAATTCAGAGTAGCATAATTTCGTACCATCTATTCATTTTTGCAATAAAATTTTTTCATGTATGTTGTCCATTATAGTAATTAAGTATTATAACTTATAACGTTACTTTACGCTAATTTTTCAACTTCGCATAATAATATAGAAATATACAGTATTGAAGACATTGAATTATAAGTGCTGGAGCACATATAATAGACAATAATGGTTGCATTTTTTTATTTCATATTTAGAAAATATACCTAAAATTATGCTTTTCTGATTTTTTTTCGGATTTTTTGGAGTGCGGGAACTAATTTTAAAAAAAATATTTAAAATACCTGAATTTGGGTGGTACACCTGATGGGACAACCGTGACGTCATTTGTCGTGCTGTGATTGGCTGTTGATGATGTCACGGCTGCTGTGATTGGCTGTCGATGACGTCACGGTTGTCCCATCAGGTGTACCACCCAAATTCAGACATTTTAAATATTTTTCTAAAATTAGTTCCCGCACTCCAAAAAATCTGAAAAAATTCAGAAAAGCTTAATTTAATGTATATTTTCTAATTATGAAATAAAAAAATGCAACCATTATTGTCTATTTATTTGCGATACGACCGATGGAGTCAAGATCTATAGCCTCTTTATGTTGAGTACATAATTATGTTTCAAATGTAAAAATAAATATGAATACTGCACTGTTACTGTACAGTATACTATTATTGATAATAGACAATAATGGTTGCATTTTTTTATTTCATAATTAGAAAATATACCTAAAATTATGCTTTTCTGATTTTTTTCGGATTTTTTGGAGTGCGGGAACTAATTTTAAAAAAAATATTTAAAATACCTGAATTTGGGTGGTACACCTGATGGGACAACCGTGACGTCATTTGTCGTGCTGTGATTGGCTGTTGGTGATGTCACGGCTGCTGTGATTGGCTGTCGATGACGTCACGGTTGCCCCATCAGGTGTACCACCCAAATTCAGACATTTTAAATATTTTTTTAAAATTAGTTCCCGCACTCCAAAAAATCTGAAAAAATTCAGAAAAGCTTAATTTAATGTATATTTTCTAATTATGAAATAAAAAAATGCAACCATTATTGTCTATTATTGTACTGTTATAGACGAGCGTCGACGCTGCTTACAATACGTGTCATGTGGCATCCTCTTATGATTATAGTAATTAGTATTGCATTTTAATAAAAGGATGCTCGATTCTACATTGTTTTAGAAATATCCCTTCCCTCTACGATTCCCCGTGACATAACATACCTGTATATTTTTTTGCAAAAACTTTGCATTTTGAACGCCTTAGAACGGCTAGAACTATATGCGCCAATGGAGTATCGCGACCTCAAAATTTTTTATTGCAGAAATGGCTAAAGGGTGCAAAGTTATACTACCCTGATTTTTTCAGATTTTTTAGAGCCCGGGAACTATTTTTAAAAAATTATTTTAGTCCTTTATCTAAAATAATAGATAAAGGACTAAGAAAGTCCTTTTTGTGACGTCACGAGGCGGCAAGTCCTATCTTTTTCTTAAGGAGTGGCGTCTCGTGACGTCACAAAAAAAACTTTCAATAACTTTTTAATAATAGTTCCCGTGTTTAAAAAAAAAATCTGAAAAAAATCAGGGCAGCATAAATTTGCACCCTCTATCCATTTCTGCAATAAAAAAAATTGAGGTCGATACTCCATTAAATTAACAAGAGTAAATTATAGCATCTGAATAAATTAAAACCAAATTGTTTGGATATATATCATATAAATTTTGCATGTTCTCTGTTTTTGCAGAGCGTGTGTCTTTAATCTCTCTGCATGGTGAGGTCACGTGAGTCGAGGGTGAATAATGATTCTTGACACAGTGAGCCACAGTCATTGAAGCAGCACCCACCCTGCCGGCCCTATTCTACACGCTAAATTATTAACCTAACGCCGCTTTTTGCGAGCTGAGCTGAGGAGCTTTATGTCATGTAGTTCACTATACAGAGTTATAATAATACATAAATCTCTCTAACTATAGAATAAAATATAGTCACTTACACAATGACATTTTGAGAGGAAGTAAATTCATAAGCTCGTTATGCTATTGTATCGTGATGCACAGTATAGTTATTATATATATTTATATATATACATGCTTATTATATATAATATATTATATATAGTTATATACATATTAATGTAGTGGAGGAATAATTAATACTGTCGTTGTTATATATAAATATTATAGTTTATTATTTATGATAGCACATTATAAAATACTCTTATAATATTCTCCCGTCAAGTGACAGAGAGTGAGGCGCTGTCCCAATTCTCTAATCTCGTCTACTATGTCTACTACCCTTCCCTAAAAATCACCTTCCGCCATATTGAATTAGCTTCCCAATACTTTTCGTCCCCTACTTCGCTCCCTTTTTCGTCCCCTACCGACGCCATTTTTGTAGGGCGCATACGATGGACCCTAAATTGACGAGCAAGATGGCGTCGTTCCCTACCCTGGGAATCTTTAAATCTAAATAATTTAATTACTTAAATATAATAAAATTAATTTAAAATTTGTTGATTAATTAATTATTAGAAAAATATATTGACAATATATAATTACTTATAATTAAATTATTAATTTAATAAATATAATTTAATATTGACATTAAATATTAAATTAATTTTAATTATAATTAAATAATTAATTGATTATAATTAACAATTATAATTAATTAATTGATTATAAATAACAATTATAATTAATTAATTTTAATTAACAATTAAAATTAACAATTAAAAATAATATATGGAGTAAATATATTTTTTTTTTCAGTATATTTATGTCCTATTATAAGAATATATAAAAAATAAACACATTAAGTTAAGTTGTTCAAGAAACGTATATTGTATAAATTTTATCAATTAATAATAATTTTTTATAAATATATCTAAAGAAATTATGTAAATAATGTAAATATATTGAAATTTCTTTTGTAAAAAATTTGAAAATATATGAAGCGGCTTTATGAAATATATATATATAATATAATATAATATAATATAATATAATATAATATAATATAATATAATATAATATAATATAATATAATATAATATAATATAAATATATATATTTTTTTTTAATTTTTTAATTAAACCATATTGGGTACTTCTATTTACTAATTACATACTACTTGAAACCCCGAACTTTCCGAAACCCTAACATGAGCGTTTCGCGGGCTCTTCTGGAACGGGGGCGGCCACGGCCTTGCAAATCCATCCCGGCATTTGCCTGCGGCTGAGGGAAACGTGGAAACCTCAGCCAGGATGGACGCTACAGCTTTTGTTAATGAACCGGAAGTGCAATGGTCCAAAGCCAGGGGAACCACATATAGTGGAAAAGCGTAACGATTTACCCCTGGGTGGGAAACGTGGTTTTTGTTGAAAATGGTCACCCATCCAACTACTAACCACGCGCGGCGTTGCTTGATTTCGGTGATCTGACGAGACCCGGTCAAGCGCACACCTCCTATATATATTTATTATATATATATACATACATATATGTAATATGTTATAATAATATATATTATAAAAATATAAAATTGGAATAAATATATATTAGAAAAAATAATAATGACCCGGGGGGCCTATATATATTAATTATGTATTATCTGTTTGGAAAATTTATACAATATAATAACATATTTTTAAAATATTTGTAACTGCATGATATGCTCTAAAGTTTCGGTATATTGCATGCATGAATGACATCATTTTTCTATTGAAAACGATTTTTCATGGAATCCTTACAATAAGAAAACTTGAACTCCGGACAATAATATTTGTTTAAATTTTGTTTAGTGTTTAATTATATTATAAGTGACATGGATATTGCATCTTTCAATCATTACGTATTAACTTAAGTTAATGACATTTGCATGCAGGCGCGGATCCAGAAAAAAATTTCGGGGGGGGGGGGGGGGGGGCTGCCTTTATAAGGCCAATGTTAAAAAAAATTGGAGTGGGGGAAATGCCTATATTGCCCATGTTAAATCCAAAATTTCAGGAGGGGGGGGGAGGCTGCAGCCCCCCCCCCCCCCCTGGATCCGCGCCTGTTTGCATGTAAAAATTAATGCATGTATATCGTCTAATACAGTCAATATATTGAATATAACACGTGCAATTAAGTACGGGCTTAAATTAATTAATAGTAATATTTTTGTTCTAAATTATTTTATTATATATATATATATATATATATATATTTTCTTCCTGCATGTTTTTATTTTTCAAATAAAATTATTTTACTCAATTATTTGAAAAAGCCGGTGAGGAACTTGAGGAGGTACGTACGTGTCACTTATGGCGCAGTGGTTTATATTAATTGGGTTTGACCGACCGGGTCATGTCAGATCACCAAACACGACAGCACGTGGCGAACGTCATGACAATTTAAACTAAAATGTATAGCATCATGAATCTTCAATTCTGTGGCTGTGACAGGCGCGGATCCAGGGGGGCGGCTGCAGTCCCCCAACCCCACCCCCCTGAAATTTTGAATTTAACATGGGCAATATAGAGTCTAGAGGCGTTTCCCCCACTCCATTTTTTTAACAACAGGAGGCCCCCCCCCCCGCCCCCTCGAAATTTTTACTGGATCCGCGCTTGCTGGCTGATAATCAGAGGCAGAGGATGTCACGTTTCCCTCAGTCACAGCTAGGCAAATGCCGTGATGAGAATTATTGCAGTTAAGGCCGTGGCTGCAAGAATATAATAACCTAGCTCGTTCTCAATGAGAGCCATGGTGAAACGTTCAAGTTTTTGGGTTTAATTCGGAAGGTGTTCGGAGTTTTTTGACTATATTAATAAAAAGTATGTTATAGAGGTTTATCCAAATATTATATAGCTATATATTATTTATATATATATATATATATATATATATATATATATATAATATATATAGAGCTATAGTTAAGTATATAGAAGGATAGTGGCCATTGCATTTGTTCTATTTTTATAATTATAAGCCATTGTGAGCTCTAACAATGAGATATTAGAATGTGAAAATTTTAGTGACTTAATCAAAAGAAGGGGGATAAATATAATACATGGTATATATATATATATATATATATATATATATATATATATATATATATATATATATATATATATATATATATATATATATATATATATATATATATATATATATATATATATATATATATATATATATATATATATATTATAACATATTATATACCATGCGGCAATATTACCATCAGGATTCAGAATTAAGTGCCATATATGGACGCGGACGTGTTGCAACGTATATTATGTAACTTTATTATTTTTTCATACTTTAATTATAATAATTATTTTGATAACTCGAATCTAGAAGACATTTGATGAAAGCTATATGGAAACTGATCGGAATTTAAACAATTTAATATGCAATTAAGTGCCTATATAATAAATATTTTACCGCAAATTTTTATAAATTGAATAAAAATTATAATTATTTAATTAAAAAAAATTAGTTTAAAGTACTAACTGTAAGTATAAAATAGTATAAAATAATTACAATAAAAAAAAATAATTATTTTTTATTATTGTTATTAATATTTTGAAAGTAATTAACACAATTAAATTAAAATTAAAATTTACTTCTATTTTTCCCTCTTTTATTTGAAAAGTGTTTTTCACCTTTTTTTAATTTAAAAAAACTACCACCAGGTGGCGAATTTGTAGGAATAAAGGGAACGAAAAGTGTCGTTCCCAATACCAAAAAAACACAAAAGGGCCCTTCTTGAAGAAAGTGTAGGGTAGGGTAGTGTAGGGAAGGGTAGGGAAGGGTAGTAAACGAGTATTGGGACACAGCCTGAGAGTGCGAGTGCGGCGGCCGGCGGAGCAGCGATGCTGGAGTTGTGCTGCTGTTGCATCTCGCCGACACTATTTATTAGGATCACACCCGCACGTGCAATTACACAAATATTCCTTATATGGTAAAATGCTAACAGTTGCAATTGATGATGCAAAAGATAACTGTCTTTGTTCATCAAGCTTCCGCTCACATAACAATAAGATTAATAACTAACTTTAATATGTTAGTGTAAAATAAATAACTTCAATGTATGATAAAGAATGTGACATAATTTATATTAAGTGATATTAAGTTAATAGATGAAGGTTATATTAAATGACGGCTACATTAACAATGCGAAGTTAAGATTATATTGAACGTGACACAATTCAATGTACAGCACACATGTAAAAACCGGCCCATACTTGCGTGTTAAAAGGATTTTTTTTTTCTTATTCATCATTATTATACATATTACTGGTTAGGAAAATCACATATTGTATAAGTACAGTACATTTTGGCCTCTATGAGCTTTGAGCTCGAACAGAGGAAGAAAATGAATCTTGATTGCTGTTGCAGATAACAAAGATATTGAAACAATTAAACATAATGTGCCATTATGCAATATAAGATTAAAATTATTATTGCTTTAAAATATATTTCAAATATAAAATATGTGTAACTGCAGATTAGATACTAATTTTATTTACTTTATATAAATACAAAGTGTTTGAGTTACTTGAAGTTATATTATCGCACAGTATTAATAATAATTATTATAGTATTATGAAAAAAAAGTGCTTATACTCTTGGTCTGTCTTTTCTCGTATCATAGTTGGGCGCCGAGGAATGCACACAAATCCTGTCTGCTCTGGATCGTTGGCAAGCCGAGGGTGTGAGGGCCTTGCAAGTCCCTGAGCTGCTCGTGCAACTCCTGCAGCACTGTGTCGCGGAGAGAAACACTCGCATCGCCCTGACGTAAGTAATCTGGCAGCTCTGGAGGTGGACCAGCCGAAACATTAACATTAGCAGCAAAGTACAGTCATCGCCTCTGAAAAGTTCCCTTTGCATCCTTGCATGTTAATATCCATGCTCTGTGAGTATTTCACAATATATAGCGATTAAGAAGGCAGCAAAAGAGAATTTTTCACAGACAAGGAATATAATTCCCCGGTCCCCCAATCTATTTTATTTTATATGTATACGTTATAATAGAGCAAAAAAAAAATAATAATAACAAACAAACAAACAGATATTTTGTAACTTGATTTGTACTGTACGGGTATGAAGGTAGTGTGCAAATGTGCATGCATGGATATTTAATATAACTGTAATTACTAATTAGCTTGATAGCAACTAGTATAATTTAATATATATTATACAATTAATTATATCGGAAAAAATGTTTACTAACAAAATTTTTTGAAAACTTTTTAAACTGATTGAATTTAATTTAAATACGTTTTACGTTAATTATCATTAATCAATAATCATTAAATATAATCAGCATATTATATGCTGATTATAGTTCTTATAACAACTATAAGACTATAACTATAGACTATATAACTATAACTATATATTGTGAGTTCTTATTATTTATATTTGACTTTTAAAAATTGCAATCAAAGTTAAAAAATTAAGGGTATTTTATTATAATTATTCCATATTTATATAAATAAATATATTTAGTTTATGTGAACACATTAATTAAAACGTTAAAAAGTAGCCTCAATGTGAATGGCAATTAAAGTGAGAAAGAAGATAAAATAACTTATTTATAATAATGTCCATGAAGTGTTTTGAGCCTAATTTTTTATTACGGATTGCTTCGGTTAATGTTAAAATAGCACCAATGGATTCATGCAGAAGGTCAATTATTGACCCTAAAATAAAAAGTTGTTGCATATGAATTACAGATATGGAATAAAAATGTTGTATCATTATGATTTAACATGGAAATCCCATTAAAGAAATATGTTTTTTTCATGGGATTGAGACACCCAAAAGGATTGGGGGAAAAAATCAATGCATTTTAACTCCCATCAGCGTCGCAAACAATAATAAGGTAACAGCTATCATCAATATCATCATGCAGTGTAAAAAATTTGGAAGCTCCAAAAAATAAAAATTCACTGCAAAATTTATGACAAAAAAAAAAGTTTACGAATTGTAATTCACTCTGTATATATCCACAAGCAATGTAATATCAAATCATTCAACTTTCTGCACTTTCTTTCCTTATGTACGTGCTGGGCATATCTCCACCGTACATGAACTGCAGAAAGTGTACACCACATGTATGCGCAGTACACTATTCAGAAAAAACAAACTAATTTCTTTTTTTTTTAATTTATTTATTCAGAAAAGCAGATATATGACACTTTACATAGAATCAGAGAAAACATAAATCGATTTACCTTTTCTCTGATATTACAATACACCCCATTGCTTGGAAAACTCGTAAACGGGGAACGTCAGTTTCACTTAGATAATTTTTACAATATATTATTAGTTATTTATAGAATAAATATTAATTATTATATTAATTTTATGAATTAAATATTATATAACAGACGTACGCTTTATATATAATATGATAGTATACATTTAAATAATAATATGGCTATCAAATTTTATTGCATAAATAGTATTAATATATATATTATATGAAATGATAATATTTTTATTTTTTTTTTATTTCATTTTTTCGTGTTTTTTCATATATATCATATGCACATATATATATATATATATATATGCCATGTGAACCAGTTAAAAATAATTTTAAACACGGTGCCGAACTCACCTTATTCTGGAGTTGCCACTTCTTATTTATTTATTTTTTAAACTCCTCTAATGGGCGTGCTAAGAAGCTTTAAAAGTTGAAAATTGTGAGAAAAAAAAGTTAGATTTAGTATCATAAATCTGTTTTTCCGTGCATTAAAAAAATTTCATGCTGATCATGCTACGTATATATATGAATTAAAACACCCTATTTATATAAAATATTATTTTATATAGTAAATGTTTATTAGTATATATTATATTATACATCGATCTATTCATAAATTTAAATTAACGAAAAATGCTACAATATCACTAATTGAAATATTTACTAAATATATTATAATAATATTATACTTTAAGCAATAACAATTATAAAATTAAATTTTGAAACTATATTATTAATATACAAACAAACAAACAAACAAAAAATAATACCGATAATACTACTTCATATACATCAAATTAAAGCTCTAAATTTAACATTTTTAAAAATGTCATCAGAAAAAAAAATTGGAATGATGATTTTTCTTTTTTACCCGTTAGAAGACAAAATAAGCACTTTTTTTTTTCGAAATCACGAGTGCAACTGCATGCACCTGAAAATTGTTTGCATCAATTCTCATGCTTGTTGATTTTTTTTTTTTCAAAGAAAATGCAACAATGCTTCTCTAAATGGGCACCATTGGTGGCTCAGCAAACATCCAGTCCCTCCTAGAGCTCACGCCACACATTGCGCAGCATGACAGGCATGGTGGACTGGATCGTGGTGGTGATGCGCTGCATTAGCTCCAGCGCATCTCACACCGGAATTGTGAATACGGTGCTTTCCACATGATAGTCCTGTAGGAAGAATTCTAAAGGAGTAAAGTCAGGGGACCTGGGGACCTATGGTGTCGAGTCTCAAAAGCCTATCCTGAGACCTAGGAACACTTCGTCCACAAAGCGACGCAAAAAAACAGTGTAAATGCTCCCATTTTGGCCTTTTTGCCTTCTAACGGGTAAAAACGAAAATCACAATTCAGATTTTTTTTTCTGTTCACATTTTTGAAAATGTTAAATTCAGAGCTTTAATTTGATGTATATAAAGTGAACATTAAAAAATACCAAACGGTTGTTATTTGGCTTTGAAAAATCTAAAGATCTTGGGACACCCTGTATATTTATAAAGCATATATATATATATATATATAAATAAATAATATGCTGAACTGGAGAATATATCAATTTAAATTCCTATAATAATAACATTTATTGTTTTTTTGTTTAGTTAATGTTAATATTAGAGATAATTTTGCTTGGCAAAACCAAAAACAATACGTATTTTGTAATTATCATTGTTTGTTGTGTACTTATTCAAACTAATTTCAAAGTAATGAAAGTTTGTACTGCTAGGTCAACAACCTCAATTCGCCGCCAGAGCTGGCAGGTGGCAGCAGCAACGAGGATGCGACCCCAGTGGTTGTGGGAATCACTACTGGATGTCACTGGCAACTACCGTAACTTGTTTGACAACACTATTTTTGAAAAGATGAAATTCACAGCTATTAAAAAATAAATAATTTTATAGCAACAATATACGTATAATATATATTATACATTTTTAAAAAGTCTGCATAATCAATTAAATTAAAACTGTATAGATGTGATAAATAATTAGAGTATTCATTATACGTATGTTAAAAATCTTTTTTCAATATATATAATATATACTATTCATTTTTTAAAAATAATTTAATTGATAATATATGCATATAATTATATCATATATTAGTGGTTCAAATAAGCAGATTCGATGCAATTGGAAACATAATATGCAGCTCTAGCTAGCTCAGGGGTTAACAAGCGTCCCCGAATCTATATATAATATAAGGCCTGTGTACTACACGATACAATTTTGAATACAATTTTTCCTTACAAGAAAATTTCATCTCCATACAAACAAATGGAGTTCATGTTTTCTTGTAAGGAAAAATTGTATAAGGCGGTTGCATGAGCAACGCAATCAGTCCACTTTACAGGGGCTGAGTAGTGAAAAAATGCACGCGCAGGTCGCCATTCTGGGGTATTGTTAGAGAACTCTGCATGCAGGCAAATGATTAAAAAAATACATTATAAATTATTTAAAATTAAAAATGTGAGGTGAACAAAATTTTTAAAATAAAATTTACAAATTTTTGCTCACCTCAGAATTTTGAATCTTTTCTTTATATGTTTTTAAATAATTTTTTCAATAGTTTTTCCTATGCTTAAATATATACATTGCGGAGCTCTACCAGGCCACCATCGATGACTGGCGGACAACTGTTGAAACACCCCATCTGACGTCACAGTCGTCACACTGACGTCACACGGAAGCGCCTATAAAAATTGTATCGTGTAATACATATTTATATTATATTCTATGAATGTATTGTTGAGATATCAACTTGCCAGCAACATAAAAGTGAGGAGCATAATTATTTTAATACAAATATTATACTGACTGACTCTTTTATTTAAATTATCTTTTAATTTCACATTATTTTGAATTTGATATAGTCTCAGAAATAATGCAATCTATTTATAAGAGGGTTTTAAATTAAAAAATGTATAATATAATGATATTTTAAATTGAATATATAATATTAATTGATAAAATTGATTTTTTTTTTCTTTCTCTCTCTCTTTTCCCCCCAAGTGTCAATTAAAAATGCCGAGACAGTTTTCTTCATTTTGACAATGTGTGTTTCAGTCAAATTTTCACAGGAGACACAATCCAGACGATCATTGGAATCTTTTCTAGAGAAAATTGATATAAAATGTTCGATTATAAGAATATTGCAGCTTATTAGGTAAAATATTTTATAAATAGTAAATAATAGAGAAATTAAGAAAAAAAGTTTTTTTTGTAACGACTATAAAATTGAGTTGGAAGCACTTTTTGAAACCACGCAAAGGCAGCCATAGTTGGGGTTATTTCAGCATTCAGTTCCAGGCTTTATTCATTCTTGGAATGTTTGGGTTGGTTGCTTTACATCTGGGTCAATCAGGGGCGGACAAGAGTAACAACCAATGCTCGTGAGGTCACCGGTCGGTGCACCTCACCCTTCGCAGAGGGAAGTCGAGTCAGACGATCGTTGCTCTCGTGGGCCTTGCAGTCGCTGGCCCTCTCGCTCCTGATTTTCACAGGAGAGGACAATCCAGACGAGCATTGGAATTCTTTCTCAAGGGAATTGATATATGTTCGATTATGAGAACATTGCAGATTATTATATAGGTGAATTGTTTTATAAATTATAGAAAAATAATTTTTTACTTTTTGTGCAATAAAATTGATGACATCACCAAGGAGTCCATTTATTTCCGATGGCTGATGACATCGTGACATCACTGAGTCAAACTCCAATCTCTATTTTCATAAAACAGGTGTAAATAGTTAGCAAATATGATAATCGATGGTATCAGATAATAGTCCTAAAATTTAAAAAAAAATAAAATGAAATAAGGAAGAAGTTGGTATGCATCTGCAAAACAATTGGTAAAAAGAACAAAAGTAATTAAATTGAACTAAATTAGATTAAACAAAATTTTATTTGTTTTCGTATAGCAAACATATACAATTATTTACAATTATTGATTATGTCAATTTTAATTACAGAAAGATATGAAGATACGAACTGAAATAAAACATTTTACTAAAGTTGTGAAATTACAAGGGGGGAAGGGAGTGGGGGATTTTAAATCAGAGGGGAAAAAAAAATCTATACATCTGTGAATAAAAAGGACATTATCAATTTATCAATTATGAAAATGTAGAAATTTATTTTAATTTTTTACTTCATTATTTTTTTTTCTTTTCTTAAAACTACAGTAGATGCATTTTTTTTTTTTTTTTTTTTTTTAGGATTTGTGGGTATTATTTTTTATTTTTTTTTCTCTAATTGGGGACAGTGAACGAAAACCTGTTAATAATACAACAATTTAATAATTAATAACTTATACAGTTGATAAAACAAAACTTCATAGTCAGACAAGATTTGTAAGCATAAACTCATTCAGAATAAAATTTTTATCTGTATAAACAACATCCTATCAATTTAAACAGTATTTGTGTTTTACTATACCGATTTTTTGTAGACCTTTTTCAACACATTAGATAAGGCGTAAAATACAAATAATTGTGGCCATTTTTCTTTTTACATTATTAGTGAGGGCATGGCGATCTAACGAAAGTATAAAGTATAGAGTTAAAACTCGTAATTAGTGTTATTACGCAACTTGACCAACTTGTTGTTACGTAAAATTCGATATTGCGTAAAGGAGATCGCGGTCCCGACAAAATTAACATTGCGTGGTATAGGAGAAACTCATTATAACGTAATACTCGTTAAAAGGTAATAACGTAATGACTACTCATGACTTTTTGATCCCTCGGATTCTGAAATCCTCGATGTTACGTAAAAATCAAATTTTGTAGTGGGAAAATAAAAATACGCAACGCGGTAAAAAGATCGCGCGAGATCGCGATCGATCGCGATTTACGCATTGAAGTTGCGTGGTAATTCGAGAAGACGTAAAACACTAAAAACATAAAAATGCATTAATAATTTAATAAGACATGTAATATATAGCATCATTAAACCGCATTATAAATAAATATATTTTATAAATAAAGACACGCATCAACTAGTGGTGCAAAGAGATAGCAATTATTACGCTCGATCACGTGAATATACAATATTCAATATGAAAATACAATATTTGCTAATGATATCTGTGAAAAATACAATAAATCATTAAATAAAATGTAAATCGACTCCAAATTTCACGTCAATAATGACCATACGACACTTATGCACTGATATTGACCCTAAGATTATTTTCAGCCAATCACCGACCATTGCTTTCCCCGAGGACTTTTGAATACGAGGGGAAAACGGCACAACAAAAAATAATGATAAACAAGTTAAGTAAAAAAAATGTATATGTTCAAGTTATGTATATTAAGTTCTTACGTATATTATTTAAAAAAAAAATAAAAATATGTTAAATTAGGAGTAATAAATTAAGTGATTCCAGTTCCTCTAACGTAAGTACCTACTGCTGAATGTAAACAACAACAAAGCCAAGCAAACGCCGCATTAATCGCTCGCATCTTAATTATGACATCCCGTTTTTTTTTTTTTTCCTCTCATTATTCTAAATTCTTTTGATCAAAATCTTTAAATCACTAAGCGTGCGTATTTTACGTTTAAAAAACGAAAAAATGCTTGAAATGTTCCCAAGGGGCAACTATTAGAGCATCGTAAATTCATAATTCGAGGTTACATAACATGCACTTCCCTATCTAACTATTCGGAGCGAAAATGTTTTGTAAATTCGTGAGTTTTGCAAATCAAAGTTCGTAAAATCGTGATTTTACCAGATTGATATATTTTTTGTCATGACATGACATGGCAGATTATCTACATTGTAATATGATGTAAGACGTGTCCATCAGACACATGAGAATGCAGTCTGACTAGAAAACACCTTAGCATGTTATAGTGCAATCCACTTTAACATACCGATGTGACGTCATGTGATTGCGTCAATTATGTAATAATTAGTAGTGTCAGAGAGCTGCAAGTGTAGCATCACTTAGGCTGATCTGGCATTCCAAAGTGTTATATAAAAGAGGGTGTTTAGGGTAGGGGGGATCATCGGATTTTAATGTAACTTCCTATATGCTCTTGTTTGAATGTTTTTTGTTATAAAACATGAATAAAAACTATGTCGTTAAACACAGTCCTAGTACATAATTTCTACTAGATGAACTATCCCGGATAATTACATTGGTGTCAAAGTGCGAGTGATAACGGATGCGGAACCGGATGACTGGACTGGACCTGAACCTGACAACACGAGCATGGAGACTGCGGCGCGCGAACTCACGGACGACGACAGGACGACGGCGGTGGCACGAAGATCACTGTAAAAAGGTAGGTCACCCCGTACAAGACGAAATGGCTGAAAAGGTAGACTTTGCAGATCAAGATATCAGCTAGCTTACAACAAGTCATTAACGAGATGACGCAAAGTATGCGTAATTTAGAGGATGAGACCAGGAAGTTACAAGGAAGATTAGCCGAGTACGAGACTCAATTTAATGATGAATTAAATTTAAAAAACTCAAATTTAAAAGCTGAGTTAGAGACACAAATTTATAATAGACCGAGTTTCTCTGTAGACGAAGATGCTCATTCTACCCATCCCGTGATCCGTATAAAAAATTACACGCTTTTTCCTACCATTCCTGTCTTAAATGGAAAGCGACTACATATGAAGGTATACGGAAGTTATTTGTCGAGTGCTATAAGCAGAAAAACACGAGTAGATATATATATTTCCGAGAAAAACTAATTATGTTAAGGACGAGTGATAAGGAGGATATCGAAGCTTTTGCTGATAGGATTCGCTCGGTCAACGCGAAAACGATATACGCTATCAGACAGTGTAGAGCAAAATAAAGCTATTAGATTTGAAGCTGATCAGCGAACATTAAATGCCTTTCTCAATGGTTTGAAAGGTGGTATAGAGGAAAAAGTGCGTCACGCAGCACCGTCGACTTTCCAGGAGGCAATTAGCGCTGCAGTGAAGATTGTGAAGGTATCTCGTAGAGCAAATGAATTTAAGATCAACGTTTAATACGTAAATAAAGGAAAAAAATATTCAGCATAATTTGATATCAAAATTTAAACATTTAATGCGTAAAAATACAAAATTTAATATTTTTTATTTAATACAGAAGCTCAGGTAACACTAATAAATTGATAAAATGAGACAAGATGAGTTGGGAAAATTTTGAAACAATTCACGTTAGAAGTTGAAGCAGATGTCAGTCAATGGAGAAAAAAAAAAAAGAAGTTTTAATAAGAGAAATTTATTATTTGAAATAGAAGAACAGACGATATAGATTTAAGATTGCATGATGATTATAATGCAATTATGGACCTAAATAATAAGGTATATAAAAAGTAATATATGCAGCAATAAAACATGTAGCAAAGCAGCGACTTTGAACTAGACGAGAAATCACTTCGTTTCAATTCACACGCTGAGGACGGTGCAATACGAGTACATGTATGCAACAAACAGAGATTAGCTAACTCTAGTAGGAAGCAAAACATACTCATGCCCCCTTACGTTTGAAAACTGCCTACATTGTACCTTCGGGTGAAACCATAATTATTCATGTTTAAATTTCAAGGTGATTAAATAGATAAAAAAAATTTAACAAAGTAAGCGCCACAAGAAGAAATTTTGATGCTAGGTGAATGGATTGCGTTTAATGATTTTTTAATTACGTTGTTAAACTTGTGTTACACGTAGAATTTTGAAGACATTTTGATGTCCAAATGATTATTTTGTTTTGCTAATATGCATTACAAATATGAGCGTAAAGAATACATGCATGGAATTTAGACGAGCTGATGTAGCGCAAATAAGTACAATGTAAAACGTTGATGCCGTTAATTTTGAATATTAGATGAAGATGAATGACCACCGTGGAGGTAGAAAGTAAACGAACGATATAAAATATTTGCTGACAATTACTTGAAGGTTTGTTTGATTTAATTTAATGCTGACAGAGTGCCTGAGGTTCTAAAATTAAAAATAGAAGAAAAGCCGAGCTATTTACATGAAGAAAATTAAAATGAATTTATATGCTATAAAATTTGATTTTTTTTTTCCGATTTAATAATAAAGTTTAACAGATTTTGTTTATAATATTAAACAGTATTAGAATTAAGCGATGATGGATTAAAAATGTATAAATATACAATACTGGTGCATGCTTAATGAAGAATTTTACAATGCAGAGGAAAATGACGAGCACTGCTGGAAGTTGAAAACCAGAAAAAAAAATTATGGAATTTTTATAGAAGTACTACACTGAAAAAATTATAACTAGTGTAAGATTTGACAAAGAACATTCTTTTAGGCGACAAGAGAACTAAAATATTTCACTAAATTTAGGTTCTAAAATTAAAAATAAAAGAAAAGCCGAGCTATTTACATGAAGAAAATTAAAATGAATTTATATGCATTATAATTTGATTTTTTTTCCGATTTGATAATAAAGTTTAACAGATTTTGTTTATAATATTAAACAGTATTAGAATTAAGCGATGATGGATTAAAAATGTATAAATATACAATACTGGTGCATGCTTAATGAAGAATTTTACAATGCAGAGGAAAATGACGAGCACTGCTGGAAGTTGAAAACAAGAAAAAAAATTATGGAATTTTTATAGAAGTACCACACTGAAAATTTTTTAACTAGTGGAAGATTTGACAAAGAACATTCTTTTAGGCGACGAGAGAACTAAAATTTTTCACTAAATTTAGAAAGAAAAATTAAGTACGCAAACATAATTATATCATGGAGAAACCGTTGAACTGAATCGTGGAACTGGATAATGCTTTAAAAACTTCAGAAAACGTGAACTTCAGTGTAGAGAAATATTATATTTTCTTTTTTATAATACAAGCAAAACAGCATAATGTGAGACAGACAGCACTGCATAAGATTCGATTTGGAGATTTAGTATTTTTTATAATAAACCGCCATGTTCATGGGTTAGAATAAATAATTAAGGGATGTTTAGTAGGATCCTTTCTTTTCCTATTCCTGGAATAAAAACTCCTTTCTGAATAAAAATTAAAAGTTCTACTCGGTTAGCCTTCTTTCATGCAAATCGCCTATAAGACTGTCAGGGTGTGCCATTAGATGCCTTAATTTGCAGTAATAATGCCTTATTGCAGAAAGATTAACGTTATAACTATCCCCGATCAGCTATGTTACAACAGCGCCACTGAGAGGACGACCGGGAAGGCATGCAGTACTACACGATGACAGCATTGACAGCTACTAGTAAGACTTTTGTGACGTCACCTGTGCATACATCAAGTGCAGTGTGTGAAGGTCGTGTTTATTAAATTGCTGTGTCAGTCTTTTCAAATATTGATGATGATAACGAAAAATATGAATTGAGATGTAGAAAAAAGCAATTTTTTTATGTACCATGAATTTTATTTCTTTCATTTATTTTGTTTATTTGGATTTACAGTTATAATATTTTTGTGTTATATTTAACTTTTACTTTTGAATGTTAAGATAATATATATGTGTATTTTGTTTTAATTTATTTATAATTTTAATGCATGATACATTTTGATGTATAATATATGTTAGGAGTTGGAACATAAAGTTAAGTAAAAATAATAATATTAATAAATGAAGCTAGATTTTGATGTAATGATGGGTAACATTATATGGATTATTGTTTTAGAATTTTGATAATTTGATTCAATGCAGCTTAAATCTACAAATGTCAGAGACGATCCGATTGACATTTGTGGATGAGAATTACATTGCATTGGGAAATGCATTAGTTTTGAAGAGGGGAGTAGAGCAGCACGTATCCAATATCAAAAGTTCACGAGATAAATGGGAAGTAAGATATTAAATAAAGTTTAAGAAGTTGATGATCAATTAAAAAATAGAAGTATAATTTCCCTACAATGAAAAAAAACGATGACTTTCCAATAATTGATGTATTCGAAATTGGATACATGATGCAAAACTCGAGATTAGAGGGTTGTAAAAAAATATAATATGTTATTACAGTTTAAGAGAAACATTTATAGTAATTCTAGTATAATCAGGGGAAAAGCTGATTTATTTTAATGCTGATTGAGCAAAATGTTGCTGATTCATATATAGTTAATGCGGGCAATGCGGCTCAAGTAAATTATAAACATTTGGAATTTACCAGTTGTGAAAAAGTAATGCTCCATAATGAGTTTTCAGTACTGTGTGAAAGAGAGTTGGGAAAGATGTTAAGTCATTTTTATATCAAATTGATAAACAAGTTGATGTATTTACTAATTTCATAAGGGAATTTTCTGGTGGTTAAAAGTTTTTAATAAACTATTATTATTAAATTATTAAATAAATGTGAATTATCTCTCTTGAACATAGTGGGGTTGTAAAATATAATTATGTGAGTCTGGACATGCTTTTAACTCAGAGTATTTGAATTAAAAAAAAAAAAAATGGAAATTAAGTTGATTATTTAATTTAATGCATATCAATGAAATAACATATCTTTCTTTTAGATCGGGAATTGAAGTAATAAATTTTTATGAGAACAATACTGTAAAGAGATGTTTGTGACTCTTATTGAACTAACCATTAAAGTAAATGTTGCACGAGTGTGAAGTAAGAATCATTAATCATTAAAATTCATTGTATAAAAATTATCATGGGAGTTACTTCAGTAATGGTTATTATTTTTATATTTTATTTGTAATTTTATGTAGAAAAGTGTATGTAAAGTGTATGAATCGAGTAAATCAACCACCCCTCCAGTGTCTCAAGCTGCAACAGACTCCAGATATGTTACTGTCTTCTACCCAAGATGGAGCAGCTGCACGAGCAACATCGAAGTTCCAGCTATTCCACTTTTCGAGACGGAAAGTCAGAATTAGAAGGGGGCAGTCCAATATGATTTAAGATGTGTCCATCAGACATTTATTATCAGAATACAGTCTGGCTAGAAAACACCTCAGCATGTTATAGTGCAATCCACTATAACATACCGATGTGACGTCACGTAATTGCGTCAATTATGTAATAATTAGTAGTGTCAGAGAGCTGCAAGGGGATCATCACTTAGGCTGATCTGGCATTCCTAAGTTTTATATTATAAAAGAGGGTGTTCAGGTTAGGGGGGATCATCGGATTTGAATGTAAACTTCATATACTCTTGTTTGTATGTATTGTTGTTTACCAACTATGTCGTTAAACACAGTCCGTGTACATAATTTCTACTAGATGAACTATCCCGGATAGTTACAATTTTTGCTTCACTCGATCTCCTTTTAATTATACAGCGTCATAGCAATCACTTTTTTTTTTTTATTATTATTATTATTATTATTATTATTAATAAATTTACAACAAACTCGGCAAACTGACGATCCCTTAATTTGCGCGTTGTGAACTTCCACGATCACACGAGTAACCCGAGTTTATTCTATCCATCGCATCTTAATTATGTCATCCCGCTTTTTTTTTTTTCTCTCTTTTCATTCTAGATTCTTTTGATCAAAAATTTTAAATCACCACACGTGCGTATTTTACGTTTAAAAAACGAAAAAAATGCTTGAAATGTTCCCTAGGGGCAACTGTTAGAGTATCGTAAATTCATCATTCGAGGTTACTTAACATGCACTTCTCTATCTATTAACTATTCGGAGAAAATGTTTTGTAAATTCGTGAGTTTTGTAAATCAAAGTTCGTAAAATCGTGATTTTACCACATGGATATATTTTTCGGAATGGCATGTTAATCAGGACTAATGCAGATCATCTACATTGTAATATGGTGTAAAATGTGTCCATCAGACACATCAGAATGCAGTCTGGCTAGACAACACCTCAGCATGTTAAGTGCAATCCACTATAACATACCGATGTGACCGATGAAACGTCACCCATCCAAGTAATATCCACGCTCAACCTTGCTTGACTTCGGTGATCTTACGAGAACCGGTTAATACACTATGCCACGCTCGACCTCGAAGTTGTAAGTAAGTGATGAGTTGTTAGTTTTTTTCTTGCTTCACCCATAGTGAATATGGCTTTTAACCCTGTTTGATCACCATGGCCCTCAGTTTTATATCTAACACATCATGCAAAACTTTTTTTAATTAGAATTAGCAAAATAGCTTTCAACTGTATGGGCTGAGCAGAACACAGCGGACAAAAGAACTCTGAAGTTGAGCACTTCAGAGTATTGTGAAGGAAAATCATATCCCAGTTTTTTATGGTTAGAGTGGATCTAGGAAGTGAGGTAGGGGTCTTCCTGGGCGCTGGGTCAGCACGTCAACTCCAGAGTCAGTCACGAGAAGGGTGTGTTCAAACTGCGCTGACAGAAGTCCATCAACAGTCACAGCGGTCCAGTTGTCAGGCCACATTTCATCACGCCACGAGCCTGAAACAGCAACATATCAGAGATGAAACTAACATCAAGCCCAAGAAGAGCCAAAGAGTCCAAGTTATCAATACATAGTGTAACTGCTTTTATTCCCACTCATCCTACACACAAAGGCACAAGCACCACCATTCAAGGAACCTAAATGTTTATAGTCAACTATAACTTGTAGCAAGTTAATTTATAAAATAGCTGGTTCCAGTTCTTAGCTTGCATGCACAGTAGTTGTTTAACCTCTCAGCACTTTATTAAATTTAAGTAACCAATAAAGAATTAAAATGGTATGTTGTGTTTACTGTATAATTTGCATGATATTATTATTATTATTATTTAAAGAAAGACACTTCTTAATTATCAATGTTCTTCTCTTAAAAATAGGAGACAGAAATCTTGCTGCAAACACATCCTAATATATTTGCAATATACTGTATACATATACATATTCCACGTTATATGATAGTATTTTTAAACTATTTCATGTTGAAAAGATTAAAAAAATATATTCAAGAAAGCCAACAGAGAGCTTGCAAGACTGCTCCCCCTCTCTCTACATACTTGCATGGACTTAATAAAGGTGATGATCCAGTATAAAACTCAGAAAAATGTCACTGCAATATAAATAAATATCTGTACCCCCTAATTTTTACAACACGGGTATAAAAATTAATATGTAAGAGAAATTGAAGTTCATTTTCTGATTGTTTTCAGCATGTGAACTATTTTTGAGTAGTTATTGACAGTTTGGCCACTCCCCTAGGTCTTATCTATTTATTAAGGAGTAATGCTAACTTAAAAAAATAAAAAAAAAACAAAAACAAAAAAAAAAAAGTCTTGTTTCCCAACTCAAAATAATCGACTGAAAAAATAGATATCATAGCATCATAATTTTGTGTTCGCTATGCAACCTTTTTATGCACTTTATCATTATGCAATACAACATTTAAATCAAATTGGCAATTACATAATTCTAGTAGGGTTTAATAGAGTTTCTTCCTATGATCTACTTAATACACAAGTAGTTACATATCCAACTTACCCTCAGATATCATTGGTTCAATTGTAAAACAGTGACCATGCTTCATCACTCCAACTGCTTTGTTTTCTGTAAAAGAAACGAAAATTATTTAGGAAAGTTGACAGAATATCATGAAACAGTGAAAAATGATATGCAGTATATTCAGGACTCTGTTCCTATGAGAGTTGGTATGCTTACTTGCGTAGTGGGGTACACTTGGTGCTGTATGAAACAGGCGGTGGATGCCGTGGCCACAGTAACTGCGCACCACCGAGAAGTTGTTAGCCTGTGCGTGCTTCTGGATCACATTGCCAATTTCACGATACTTCTCGCCAGGCTTCACTGTAATTTTTTAAAAAACAAATATAAAAAAATGCCTTACTCCCCATTAAGGGGTCTTCTAATTTTGATTTGGGAACTTATTTTGCCTCTGAAAATTTGCTCTAGTGCCAAAACAGCAATTTAAAGTTGTTTTTATAGGTTTAAATAGGATGCTGGGAACAACACAAAATCAGCTGAAAGGTTTTAACAGTTTTATTCTATTGTCTTGGGAATTACAGTATCTGAAAACTTGAGTTATTGAATTGTTACTGTATATTTCATTTTTATTATTGTTTCCTTTCTAGTACCGTAATAAATGAAATAATAGTCAATAATGGAAAAGTCATAATATATGACTTGTTTTGCATGAGTATGAATATTACCTTAGAGTGCATAATTTATTTACCAGAAATTTTGGATATGAAATATTTTCAAAAGGATTTTATTTTAAAGTGAATAATTCATTTACAAACAATTCATTGCTAACAAGATGATAAATGAAGAATACCCGAGGACCAACAGCCATCATTTAGGCCTGCAGCTGGTATCTGGCAAGGAACTTAAGGCCATTTACTCACCTATATCCATGGCTTTGCTGAGGCACTCCCAGGTCACGTTGACAAGGTTCTTGGCAGTGTCGCTGACATTGCCAACAAGGAACGTTTCATTCAAGTCGCCGTGGAATCCTTGGTGGTACACGGTGACATCCACTACACGAGAGCAAATAATCCATCAGATCTACATACATTTTCTTTAAAACACCTTTTAATAATAATAAAAATAACCAGATTGAAAAATAAGTCATTCACTGCTCAAAATCTTCTTCCCACTTAATTTGCCTATTATTTATAAGAAACAAATGAATGCTTATTATTTATTGATTATTTTTATTTGTTTATTTTATTTTTTTATCTTTCTCAGGTGTAGACCGGTAGATGCAAAACAAGATAACTGTACAGTAAATTATTACAGGTCAAATTTAGCTCAGATAGAAAACAAATTTTAAAGGGACAATTTACCTACTTCTTCCTGCATTTGTATAAGATGGAACTGAAATTGATTGGTAAAAATTAAATTCACCTGCAAATTCTGTGAAAATCTCTGAAACCTTCAGCAATGCCATTGGCAAGGACTCTATCATAATGCATTGAAACTGACTGATTAACAATAATTATGCTAGTTAAGATCTGATCTGGTATTTTGGTGCATTCAATGAAATTGCATTCAATGAAATTTACACATTATTAACAATTAGTTCAAGGTGAGATTATAAAAGATTTTCTCCCATGATAGTCTTTGTTACCTCACAAACTCACCATTGCAAATGTCTCCGTCACAGAGTGGCCTGAGGTCAGGAATGCCGTGGCAAATGACTTCGTTCACTGAGGTGCAGCACGACCGAGGGAACTGGTAGTAGTTGAGTGGCGAGGGATAGCACTCACGTTCGATGCATGCCTCATGCACCACACGGTCAATCTCGTCAGTAGTCACGCCCACACCCACCACTCTGGCTGCCTCTTCAAGCACTTCTCGACCAAGCTACAACACCACAACAGTATCAGCTAAAATTCTCCACTACTCTTGCTAGCTTGATGAATGAAATACATCCAAAATGAGTATAATTTTTTGGATTAATCAACTTCAAAAGCTTAAAGTTACATTTCCGGGGGAAAGTTAAACTTGGTATGCTCATATTATTAATTTGTTAACAATTTTTCTGGTTGGTTTTAAGAAAATGAGGAGAAAACTTTGTTAAAGGATTAATGTCAGATGGCGAACCACTCTGAAAATTTCAGCAAACCTTCCTGACACCATGAAATAATTTGTCATGACACAAAAATTAGACCGAATTCGGTGAAAATTTCGAGATATTCAGCATTAAAGATTGGCATTATTTTAAATAGGGACTGCTGTGAATTTTAGTCACATCAGTGACTTTTAGTCACATCAGTATAATTTTCACACACAAAAAAAGAATGAATCAAAATTTACATCGAATTTTAACATCAGTAAATGTTTTCAGCTTATCATCGGAAAATATTGAGCAATATTGAGCGGCGGTGACGTTAATCCTAGAGTCTTAAGGACAAAGACTAGAAATGGAGATGTTATGAGAAAATTTTCACTTTGTTTTTCTCTCATCCCAAGTGAATTTTAAAAATTTATTTTAGTCCAGACTTTATGGCATAAATTTGATATAGCTCTAAGAGCACCAGGGGTCAATGTTAACTTGTTTTAAAAGGAGCAGAATTAGTCTTTTTCTTGGGAAAATGCAGCACTTTATCATGGTCAGTGTTGATTTTTGGATCAACAATATATTAGGTCTGTTTGTAAATGCACAATCAGAAAGAATAAATTTTTATTAATGAACCTTTTGTACATGATTCATTAATAAAAATTGATTCTTTCTGATTGTGTATTCTATTTACGAACAGAGCTGTTAATAATTGATCCGATTTATTGACGAACGAAGTATAATTCAAGATACATTTACACAGCAAAAAATATGACTGCAAAACTAATCATAAAGATCCTCTAATGAAAAATATCCTAAATGTTTTGAAATTTATAAAAGTGGATACAGACTTGTCGTTGCCGCAGAATGCAAATCACATAACTACATATAATTTGATGGAGCTTTGACCCTTATGTTCTAGTGAGATAAGGTTTAGAGTTATATCAATCTTTTTTTTGTAGTTACATGTATGTGATTTGCATTCTGAGGTGACGTTGTGTGAATACCTAAAACTGTTATCTGGACAAATGCTATACCTTGCAAGCAATGCGCATGCCCTCAATTTCTTCATCGTCGAGGACCTGGATCTGTGAAGAGTTCTTGAGCTTCTGCTCGGAAAGAGGGTGACCTCTGATGTGGTCTGCATAGTCTGGCCTCGGAATGTGTTGTGGCACTGTGCGATTGCCAGGCTGAGGGTATGGTCGCAATTTGCCTGATCATACAGGATAACACCATCAGTTCTACAGTTATATAATTGAAAATATTCTTATCTGCATGCAGTATCCTTATCAGAGTTAGTATTTTCCAAACATAAAGTCCTATAAAATTATCTCCCATAGATTCTCCAGAAAAAATGTCCAATCAGATTGCCCTCTTCACTTAACATGTTCCCTGATCTGATGAAAATAAAGATAGATTTTTTTTTTTTTTTTTTTTTTTCATTTTTCATTCCACATTCATGAGGAGCACTAGAACTATTTTTAGACAACATGAACTCAAAAATTTTGGGGTCACTGAGTTGTAAAATTTCCTTGAACTCTATATTGATTTAAAATATAAAAAACACGCTAATCACTCTTCTTATTTAATTAATAATAAAATTCATTAAGCAAACAGTATTTATAATACACTCATGCAGCATTCAGTATGAACTTCGTATTGTTTCAATTTTAAACTTCTTTCACTTCTCTCAAAATACAAGCCTCTAATAAACAGATCCTCCGAGATTGATGAACTTTTGATAAAAAAAAATAATAATAATAAAACAAAAAACAAAAATTGCAAATTTGCAAATTAATTCTCTTAGGTATAGTTGAAATTACATCAATTTGTCATAATTGAAATATGAATCTTCTTCAAATACAAGCAAGTGCGGAATGAATCATTTCGTTTCTTAATAGTAATGTTTATATTAAATCATTACATCGAAATAAAACGTCGACCAATATGTAATTATAGAAAATATATGTTGCTAATTAAAGCAAATTCATCAACATTTAATAATTGTGTTCACTAATTCTTATAATCTTAACGATTCTACTAAAAAAAACTTTAAACTCTCTCATCGTTCTTGTTATTCTAAATACCAATGTTTTATGTACTTAGTAAATAGCACTTACACGATCACAGTCCTACTATATTCAGCTAGACTGCTCCCTAGTATTGGGTGCATACGATATGCAATGCGCTAATAAACATAAAAATTCATGTGTAATATACTCTATAATATGTGTGTATAATTAATCATATGTTTATTTAAATCGTATTTGTTGAAAAGTTTTTTATGTAATAGGCTGGAGATGTACTACATCATGTATCCAAACTCATGGAAATACTGTACTATCTACTGTATACTGTATTGGACTCAATAAACAAATACAAATAAAAAAATAAATGGATATATTAAGGGTAACAACACGAAACAGCTGATCGATGTGGTCTCATTTGATTAACAACCTTAGCAACCTCATAAAAATTCTGATTTTTTTTTTTAAAGACAGTCCTTAAAGTAAAGCGCGCACGAGAAAAAAAAGTTGAGTTGGTGCTATCTAAAAATAGTTCAAGTGGTCCTCCATATGGAACTGAAATCCAAAAAATTCCATCTCAAATAGGTTCTCCAGAAAAAAATTCCAAAGTCTGAATGAGCGCGTCGCTTAACATTAGGCCTTACCTGACAAAACCCCTCGATTATCTCGAAAATATACTGCGTTCAGTGGTATGAAAAAAATACAGCGATGTTCTATGACTTGAACTTTAACCACAAGCAAATTTTGAGCATTTTTTTTCGAATCAGATTTTCCGTAAAAAAATCTTGAAAATCGTCCATGTTAAATTATCATAAGAAATTTCAAAGATTTTTTACAGAAAAACTGATTCGAAAAAAAATGCTCAAAATTTGCATATGGTTAAAGCTCAAGTCATAGAACATCGCTATATTTTTTGCATACCACTGAACGCAGTATTTTTTTGAGATAATCGAGGGGTTTTGTCAGGTAAGGCCCATGCAATGTTAAGTGACGCGCTCATTCAGACTTTGGTATTTTTTTCTGGAGAACCTATTTGAGATGGAATTTTTTGAATTTCAGTTTCATATGGAGGACCACTTGAACTATTTTTAGATAGCACCAACTCAACTTTTTTTTCTCGTGCGCACTTTACTTTAACACCAAAATGTTGAAGAAAACATTTCAAAACAATGGGACAAGCCATTTTTTAAAATTAATTTTTTACTTTAGCTCTCCATGGGAAAGCCCTATACTGAAAACTTAAAAACTTCATTAAAAAAAATCGGCTTGTTCGATTGTTTTGATTTTTTTTCTGCAACTTCTTGGTGCCAAGGACCGCCTCGAAAAAAAAATCAGAATTTTTATGAGGTTGCTAAACTTCACATGTTAATCAAATGGGACTACGTCAATCAGCTGTTTCGTGTTATAATCTTAAGTCCTATTGTTATAAAAACGATGCAAGAAGATGCACCGTCGTTGCATTAGGTCAGATTTAAATTTTTTGTTCTCTCAAATAACTAATATATACATCAGTATCCTAATGGATAGATGCATTTTTATTAATAATATCACCTGCAACTTATACATTTACAATTTGTCTGAGGTAAATATGCATTTTTTTATCAGTCTATGGAATCACTAGACTTGTGAATGTTATTAAAACGAAATTCTCTCTGAACAATTTTGCTTCAAGACATTCCATCGAAATAAAACGTCTGACAATCATAATGTAAACTCTTTTGCAATTTCAACTTCCTCTAAAATCATGAACAGTGATATCAGCATTGACTGTTAATAAGCCTGATTATAAAATATCAGAAGTCTATATCGTAATGTGAAATTAATTAAATCTATGAAGTCCTCCTACGATATAAATACATTCTTTGACCATTAAAAGAAATGTATGCCACACAATTTCTCCAGTTATTTGAACGATATATTTTATAATGCTAATTAATTATTATAAAAATTAAAGTTGATTTTATTAAGTAAATAGCATTTACAATGCGTAAAAGAGATTGTTTGCGACACAGTTAAATTTTTTGTACTTTCTCACAATGAAAATGTCACACTTGATTAATAATTCATGTATTTCACTTGCTAATTAAGTGTCATGCTGTAAATTGTAATTGCAATTTTAAACATCTTCAAGGTACACATCACGACCACCAGATAGATATGTCCAAGTTAAAATAACTTTTAATATATTTTTACTATTGAATTCGAACAGGATGTAAATTCAGTTATGATTAAAATAATAAAATAATTTACATTTTAAAACATTGATCAGTTTAAATGATAATTTTTTAAAATAACTGCTGTGAGTTACAACCATAAGATAAAAAAATATTGTGAAAATTTAAAAAAAAAAAAAAAAAATGTTAGTAATGAACATAACTATGTTATTAGTGAATTTTATTCATGAATATTTTACATGTTATTTTTAAATACCTATGTATGTTATTTTTAAGTACTATGTTAATTAGAATTAAGTATCTGTTATGTATAATCTATGTAACAATTCTGACGTGATCTATGCTGTAAAGCAAATAATCGAAATAAAATTTGAAATCGGATTTGAAATAATTTCTCAAATTTGTTTATGAAACAGAAAGTACGAGCTTTTTTAATTAAATAAGTTTTTAATTTAAAAAATATTAAGTCTAATTTGTAAGCATTTAAAGACTAAGAAATATTTACCTACAACGTTGAATTTTAATATTATAAAATCAACTTAAAATTTGTTTTTCTTATAAAATATATATATATATATATATATATATATATATATATATATATATATATATATATACTGTATATATATATATATATATGATAGAAGCGGTACCATATAGTTTTTAATAGTATTTATTTTATTTCTAGTTATTTGTGTTCTCTATTGAATGGGTCACCATCTATTCCGTCCCTTATCCTTACCCATTCCTCCTCGAGCTCCAAGCTCATAGGGGTGCATCCTTGTAAAAATAAAAGTTTGTGAACTTGAATATTGAATCTCATTCAAATTGAAACTCTAAAATAAGAAGGTGGCTTGCTCACTTGTTTTAATTTTGCTAATTATTTCGAAATGAAGCGTCTACAGCGAATATAATTTAATTAAATTTGTGAATACAGTATCTTTTTTAACACGTATTCTATTAAATCTAAATGCTGGAGATGCATGCTTAAACTCTGCGTTATTTCAAATTGATCTAAAATCATGAAAAATGATACCCGGTGATTTTTTTGGTCCCTAGGTCTAATTATACTTCGCTTGTATTCGTACATATTATGTCATTTGAAATCTTACAATATGAATTGTTTATAAAAAAAAAATGTTAAATAATAAAATACCACGGTCGATGCCTTTTAATATGATAATCAGTTATCCATTCTCTGGTTCCGTATGCATCTAAAAAGTTTACAAACAGATGTAGTATACAGTAATGTAATACATCATCAAATTAACAATAAAAACTTACCACTAAACTTAAAAAACGGCCAGGGTTCAAAAATGTCTTCGCCCGATGACTTTGATGCTTCCTCTTTTTCTCTGCCCTCTGAAAGATAATGTATTTTATGGTTAAGATAGTTAAGTGAAACACTTAATTTGTTTTTAGCTGCCCTAACAACACTTACGAACAAGTTTATGAAGCATCTTATGTGTTTTCCAACTGCTCTTGAAACAATCCTAAAACACAAAAACACAATAAAAAGGAAATTGTTATGAAGATTCCACCACAAGATAAAATTTGTAAAGTTCTAGGCAGTACAAATTTTACCCCTGCCTGATTTGCAACAGTTGTATCTTGTAGCTTACTCAAATATAGTACAGTACATACAAAGATTTGTAGTTTTGTAATTTTGGGGGAAGTAAGTAGATGAGCACCGTATTAAAAAATGATTACCTCATACTCCAGGTGCGGATCCAGGGGGAGCTGGGAGGGTTGCAGCTCCCCGTTTTGGATTTAACATGGGAAATGTAGGCATTTCCCACACTCCAATTTATTTTAATTGCCCTTAATCGCCCCCCCCCCCCCTCCCTCCCAAGACAGACCAAAAAAATATATATTGGTTCTGAATCCACACCTGTCACACTCTACTCACTGCTTTTCAATTCTGCTTGTGAGGTGTGGTATGATATGTTGTGGAGAAAAAAGAGTAAGGTGCAGAGATAATTAATTATTAATTTTACATACAGTAGCTGCACCATGATATATAAATATCATACTCAGAGGGCCCAGGACATTCTTTCTCATATATGCATTATCAGCATTATCTTGATAATAAAGGTTGTGATCCTGAAAGGCTTTTGTTCACATACAAAACAAAGCAGCAAGCAGAGTAAGGAAGCACAAAGTCAAAACCATTTGACATTTAGTTGCTTTGCTCATCTGCTCGAGTGCTTTGCTTTTCCTGTGAACATCACCACAGGAAAGCATAGGCTAGACCCAAGATTTACTCTACGTAAGGTTGGACGCTTAGGTTTACATTTTCGTCCAGTTCCCGCAGGTAAAACTTGAACCAATCAGAGAGAACTGTCACTTTCATGCCTATTTCGTGGCAGTCCACGAAACAGGCACATGTCACGTACAGGCCCTAGCAAAAGCTGCGCCAAGATGGAGGAGCGTCAAGCCTTATGTAGAATGTAGAGTAATCTTAATAGGTGACTTGTCCTTACACTGATCCTCGCCATCTGTGCGAGTGGCGCTGCAACTTCGTGTACAGTCAAAGCATGTAGAAACGAAATAATACATTGCGAAGATGGAGGAAAAATTTTGTGAACCGCGAGTTCGGTACAAAAGAAAATAAAAAGTTAACATTTTTCACTGCCAAAACGTGGAATGAATGCCAATCCACGAAAATGCACACTAAACACATTATCGATTGTCAATTTTTTGAAGTGTTGACGCCATATTGACACTAACTGTTGTCTCAATTAGCGCAAGTGTTCAAGTATTTGAAGGGTTTGAAGGGTCTAGTATTTAGTGTTTGAAATAGCAACTTCAAACACTAACACAGACACTAAATTTTTTAACATTGATCAGCTGATGCAAATGTTTCCAAATTTTGACACTACGAAGTGTTGGCGCTAGTTTACAGTAAAGTTGTCTCATTTAAAATAAGTATCTATACTAAATTAGTGTTTGAAGTGTATACACTTTTAGTTCGCATTCTTTAAATGAGACGCGGCCGTGGTAAAACTATTCTAGTTTACTTTAGTGCAATTGTTTTCACCCTAGCACTGCTCAATTCCAAATACTAGCGAGATAAAGACAACTACCTCGGGCCACCGCGGCTCGTGTGTGACGCCATGCTGCCAAGCGATTCTGCGATTGGTTGACCACAGAGCAGCCATTGATGGATTAGAACGGCATGACGTCATGCTGTCAAGTGATTGGTCGACTTTGAACTGCAAGTTGCAAAAAGTTGCAGCGCCACTCACAGATGGCGAGGATCAGTATAAGGACAAGTCACCTATTGGGCTAGACCCAAGTTTGTTTTCTGCTTTCCTTGCTGTACTTAGTATGTATGCACATACATATATGTGAATGTGCCTTACTAGGTTGGGAATGGTTCTGAACCAAAGTTGACATGGTCTGTGAATTATATACTGTACTGATTAAGTCCCAGAGCATCTCAAAATGAGCGTGCAGGAATTAAGGCGGATTTCCATGGAGCGTGGAAAGCGAGAAAATCGCGTGCCATAGCCAATCAAAGGCTCGGAATTTCCTCGCCTTGCGGGGGGCTTTTTTTTGCCAACATGGCCGCCATACGAGATTGAAGCAAGTGCGCTTTTCTCGCCCCGCCAAGCCTCGCTCGACATCGCTCCATGGAAATGAGCCTTAAAGCTGCTAAATCAGCTGGAGGTTGCAGATAGTTGAGAGAGAAGAAAAAAAAATCAACACAATTTAATAATGCAAGCTGCTTTGTAATTCCTTCCAGTTGTGAAGAGTTTTTTTTTTTTTTTTTTTTTTTTTTTGAGACGATCTGTAAAATATGGATAGTAGAGAAAATATGTACTTTGATTGCAGCGAGATTTCGGCAAGCCCATTCTTGCACCTAACCACAGTCATACGAACTGTTTCATATGCATATATGTACAGTACAGGAGTTACAATTGTATAGAATTTCAAGATTTATTGAGCTAGTTATTCAATTAATTACGAGATTAATTACGAGATTGAGAGGAATATATAGGCCCAGGAAAAACAGAATTGCAGGCAATTTGGGATTGCGGTCTTACGGAACGTGTAACTTGCCTGTGAGCAGAAGTAGGATCCTTGGATACCAATCTTCACACAAGTTGGGCATTGCAATTTGGAAGGTGCATTACAACCAGGAGTTTCACACACGCGGTAATCACCTGCGGCTGAGGCCATTTTTAAGTTTAAGTTTCTTCTTTTCAGCTGTTGTTTTCAGCTTTCAGCTTTCGGGTTTCGGGCCAATCAGTGGGTACCAACCTACCAACACCAACTAAGGAACTTTGCCAACTTTGGTACCACAGATATAACTTTTTGCTTCAGTCGTTCGTCGTGCTTCAGTCTCTCGACTCCGAGTCTGTCGACTGATTTTTTTTTTTTAAAGTCGAAAGTCGAAAGCAAAATATAAAAACAGCTAGAGAAGTTGTAACTTCACTATCTATATGCTATGTATCATGATCTATATATATGTATCTTAATCAACATAAATTCAAAAAAATAAATTATTATAATTTTTTTAGTAGCAATTTTGTAATGTTTTTAGCTGGTTTTTAGTTTGTTTAAAAAACAAAACACCAGCAATGTTGTCATATGCATAATTATGCATAATATGCAGTGATGTTCGTCCACGCCGCATATTCGCGGCGAATATGCGCGCGAATATGTGCGCATATCTGCTTCCTTGGCCCGCTTGGAGGCTTCCGTCCGCTCTTCTCGCAGCATCGCCACTACCTCCTCACTGGTCTTGAGCTCTCGCTGGGCGATATAACGAACGTCAATGCGGGCGTTCGACAACTCCTTCTCTTTCTTGTGGAGTTCAGCCTCGGCAGTTTTGCAGGCTTGCTTGTCCAGCGTTGACGCCTCCCTCGCCTTCTCCAGTTGGCCCTCGAGTCTCTCCAGTTGAGACTGTAGCACTCCAACCTCCGCACGCCCAGCAGCGGCAGCCAGGGATGCCCTCGGCAGTGTGGCTGCAGCTGCCTCGGCCGCCTGCAGCTTGCAGTTCTCCTCTTCGAGCTTGGCCAGCCGCTTCTCCACGCGACACAACAGAAGCTCCAGGCCGGCAACCTTGCTCTGCTGCTCCTCATCCTTGGCGGTGGCCTGGTCCAGCTCTCTGCGTAGTCTGTCTCGGTCTGCCTGGCAGTTCGTCAACTGTTCCTCCAGATGTGCAACACTCGCCTCCAACTCCTTACGCACAGACGTGTCTCGTGTGCGCTCCAACTCTACTATGGAGGTTGACAGCTCTGCCTGCACATATTCTGCAGTTTGTGATGTGTGTCGAGGTGCATGTTCTGCTCGGCCTGCAGCTTCTTCTCCGTTCTCGTCAGCCGGTCCTTGGTGGCTTGCAGGACGATCTCGAAGTTGTCCCGCGCGCGCCTCACCGGTGCTCTGAACCTCTGCCTCCAGACCACGTATCTCTTCCTTCAGAGTGCCCACCTGCAGCAGCAGGTAATTGTTCTTCTCCTGCAGGCTCGTTTTCAGCGCCTCCTCAGCCCCCAGCTTCCTCTTCAGCTCCGAGATCTGCTCAGCGTCGCCTATGAACGTCAACGTCTCACGTCGAGCCTTGTTCATGCTGGCCTTGTGCTGCTGCAGCAAGCTCTGCAGACGGTCACTGTTCTCCCTCTCGGCACTCAGCTGTTCCTCGCGAGTGCTCAGACGACCTTCCAGCTCCGACACTCGCGACTTGTGGCTCTCCACCGAAGACTGAGCCATCTGCAGCTGCGCCGACAGCTCGGAGATCTTCTGTTGGTTGGCGGCCTGCCACTTTGCCTTGAGTGTCTTCACAACATCGACGGCCTTCGTCTCTACCTCACGACGCTCCACACGCTCCGTCTCAATCAACTTGCGGTAGTTGCTGGCTTTGAGGGTCATTTGATCAAGTTTAAGCTCCGCCTTCCTACGTTCTGACAGTGCCTGGTCCAGTCTCTTCTCTCGCTCGGTCAGCATCTCTCGTAGCACCTTCACCTCTCGGCTCCTGACAATATCAGGGTGCTCTGACTTGGCGGTGCTCGTCTGCACCTCCCTGACCACCTCCTCATGCCTGGCAAAGGTTGGCTTGACCACCGTCGCCCCGGGGGTCAGGGTGAAGCCCACGAAGGGCAGCTGCTGGCCGCAGAATCCTGCCTGCCGAGAACGGAAACTCTCAATGCAGATGCTCTCGCCTTGGCTCTTCCGGAGGCTCGGCAAAGTTGGAGGTGTCAGCCTCGCCACGGACAACAGAGACGTAGGGCGGAACACTGTCTCTCAGAGTGTCTCTCAATGCGAGAGCATCTGCATCGAGAGTTTCCGTTCTCGGCAGGCAGGATTCTGCGGCCAGCAACTGCCCTTCGTGGGCTTCACCCTGACCCCCGGGGCGACGGTGGTCAAGCCAGCACCGGCCAGACATGAGGAGGTAGTCAGGGAGGTGCAGACGAGCACCGCCAAGTCAGAGCACCCTGATATTGTCAGGAGCCGAGAGGTGAAGGTGCTACGAGAGATGCTGACTGAGCGAGAGAAGAGACTGGACCAGGCACTGTCAGAACGTAGGGAGGCGGAGCTTAAACTTGATCAAATGACCCACAAAGCCAGCAACTAGCGCAAGTTGATTGAGACGGAGCGTGTGGAGCGTCGTGAGGTAGAGACGAAGGCCGTCGATGTTGTGAAGACACTCAAGGCAAAGTGGCAGGCCGCCACCCAACAGAAGATCTCCGAGCTGTCGGCGCAGCTGCAGATGGCTCAGTCTTCGGTGGAGAGCCACAAGTCGCGAGTGTCGGAGCTGGAAGGTCGTCTGAGCACTCGCGAGGAACAGCTGAGTGCCGAGAGGGAGAACAGTGACCGTCTGCAGAGCTTGCTGCAGCAGCACAAGGCCAGCATGAACAAGGCTCGACGTGAGACGTTGACGTTCATAGGCGACGCTGAGCAGATCTCGGAGCTGAAGAGGAAGCTGGGGGCTGAGGAGGCGCTGAAAACGAGCCTGCAGGAGAAGAACAATTACCTGCTGCTGCAGGTGGGCACTCTGAAGGAAGAGATACGTGGTCTGGAGGCAGAGGTTCAGAGCACCGGTGAGGCGCGCGCGGGACAACTTCGAGATCGTCCTGCAAGCCACCAAGGACCGGCTGACGAGAACGGAGAAGAAGCTGCAGGCCGAGCAGAACATGCACCTCGACACACATAACAAACTGCAGAATATGTGCAGGCAGAGCTGTCAACCTCCATAGTAGAGTTGGAGCGCACACGAGACACGTCTGTGCGTAAGGAGTTGGAGGCGAGTGTTGCACATCTGGAGGAACAGTTGACGAACTGCCAGGCAGACCGAGACAGACTACGCAGAGAGCTGGACCAGGCCACCGCCAAGGATGAGGAGCAGCAGAGCAAGGTTGCCGGCCTGGAGCTTCTGTTGTGTCGCGTGGAGAATAAGCGGCTGGCCAAGCTCGAAGAGGAAAACTGCAAGCTGCAGGCGGCCGAGGCAGCTGCAGCCACACTGCCGAGGGCATCCCTGGCTGCCGCTGCTGGGCGTGCGGAGGTTGGAGTGCTACAGTCTCAACTGGAGAGACTCGAGGGCCAAATGGAGAAGGTGAGGGAGGCGTCCACGCTGGACAAACAAGCCTGCAAAACTGCCGAGGCTGAACTCCACAAGAAAGAGAAGGAGTTGTCGAACGCCCGCATTTTTTTTTTTTTTTAGTTTTTTATTATTAAATTGCAATGTGTACAAATACAGTCCAACCAAGGCCCTAAATGAAGCCCTATCGGTTGAAACTGAGTTATACATACAATTATTCAACACGTATATAGTAAGCTTAAACAAAATTACCTATATTTATTAAAAATAACAATACAAAACAATACATTAATAACATTAACAAAAGATAAAAACAAAACAATCAAAAATAAGCACGAACAAATTTAAACCCTTCAACTTAAACAGAAGCACGAATACAATTAATAGAATATGGTATTACAGCTCACATTAACTCAAATTATTTAATATAATTATGCTTTCTCAGCACTTTTTTCAAAAAAAAAAATAGACCAGTGAGGAGGTAGTGGCGATGCTGCGAGAAGAGCGGACGGAAGCCTCCAAGCGGGCCAAGGAAGCAGAAGACAAGTTGGTGGAGACGACTGCCCAGCTGGAAGGAGTGAGGGCCGAGCCGGCCGAGCTGCTCAAGAATAACAATTATAGTGGCTGCATGGAACAACTCATTGAGCTCTCTTGTATAGAGCTCAATGGAACAACTCTAGTCCTAAAGCCAAATCAAATTTTCAATCAATCAATCAATCGAGCTGCTCAAGACCAGTTCGCTGCTAGAGAGGGTGCAGAAGTCTTTTCTTATTTTTCTTGGTATAATCCCTTGCTTAAGTAGTGTTTGGATTAAATTAGAGTTAATTAATCATGGAATTAAAGCAATCGGCCTTTCAGGCACGAGCAGTTCACGACAGAAGAAAACCATTCCACCGCAGCCATTATCTAGCTCTGCGCATGCGCAATTTTATGGAATCAGCCTCCCGCTAGAATTTTAAACAATTTTGGCCAATCTCTCTTATATAATTATGTTAATTTCTTCAATTTCAGATATAATTATATCTATAAAATTTAAAAGCTTACTTATTTTAATAAAATAAAAATGCATCTCTTATAATTTCTGATAAATAAATCATAATAATGATAAAGGAATGCATTTGAATAATAATTTATTTCAATAATAATGACGTACGTATATATTATAGCGAGAGGGGGTGTATATAATATATAATTATATAAAAAAAGAAGTGTATAGGAGTGCGACACAATATATATAAATTATATATATTGTGTCGCACTCCTATACACTTCTTTTTTTTTTCATCATTATAGAATACACATTACAGAAAATTAAAATTTTATAGTTTTGTCGTCTATGAGAGACTATGAGGACTCGAGCAGAGGGGAAAAATCCAAAATATTTTTTGTCATAATATGAAAGGTCGCGATCAAGTCACTTTCAATTCAATATATTTATATATGGGGTTAATTCATCAAACAGATTGATTATATAAGAATGATCGATAAGTACATTTATAAGCGATTCAGTTCTATATATAGATATTTAATTTATGCAATATATCTAGCTAGTTTATTGTTTCATTATTTTATAACAGATTTTTGCAGTAGACTTTGGTAGACGATAGGACTCTGCTGAGCACGTTAATTGATGAACAAATTGATACAATTGACAAAAATGAAAATTACTTTGAATGGAAAAAAGATAATTAATTATAATAATTAATCGTATTAATTATAATGTGAATTACTGTACATGTGAGTCATTTTATAATTGCTTACGTACGAATGGTAATAAAAAAATTTAGATTATTAATCCACTTTCTATAACTATATGTTCCTATGTAAATAAAATCCAATTAATTAAAATTACTTCATGCATACTATACGTCTGTCATACAGCTCATTGGGATCGTATACTGTTTTCAATTTTCATTGCCGTATCATGCAAAAACTAAAGAACACGTATACTCTTCGTATAAATAGTTTTTGCATGATATGGCAATGAAATTAACAGACGAGTATACCACGAAAAGCCGAATTCGGGTAAAAGCCGGAAAAAATGAGCAAAACTAGTTTTGCGCATAAATTTAACATCAATAAATATATTAGTTTTTCTTAAATCAAAGTGAGAAAAACCTAACGAAAACTTTTGCGTACGTCGGGTTTCGCGCATTTTCGTTTGAGCAAAACTAGTTCTGCGCATTTCTCATGCACAGATAAGTTTGTTTTAATAATTTTTTTTTTAATTTGAGGCACAAATTAAAAAAAAATTTGCACAAATTTGCGCGCCACAAATGAAACAGTATCGATAGTATACGTACAATTACATACGTGTTGTGTTGTTTATTTATGTACCAAAATATTTTTACTTCACTATTTCTCGATCATTATTTATTGAGTAAAGATGTCCTGATATTACTTATTGTAAATAAAAATATAATAATTTATATGTTTACCAGTAATTGACTCTGCAACAACTTGTGTATTTTTTTTTCAACTGTATTGCTTATTTAAAAAATGAAATATTTGCGATCCATGGCAGATGCAATGGAGGCTTCAAGTGATGCGCTTTCGCTGCGCAACTGTTTTGTCGCTAAGGTCCATCTTGCACTTGAAAATGAAGCAAAGTGTTTTTTTAACTTTTCTCGGTTATAAATCAAGTAAAAAATCTAAATCTTGAATTATCTACTTTATTTTTCAGTTTGGACCAAAGTTCCGTAAAGGAATTATCCCTGAAAAATCTTATTCTTGCTGAAAAAACGAATTCACGTTTTTTTTACATAGGTTTGGTATAGCGGGTGGGATCACCGAAAAATCAGCTGACTTGAAGCCTCTATTCAACGATAATCACCTCATCACTATATACATTCACTGCATAAATGTTTGAAGATTTCTTCTATGAATGCCGATGACAAAAACTTCAACTGCTTGTTCTTGTAGGCACTATTATATATAGCTGCTGCCACGTGCCACATTTAATTTATTACATTTATTTTGCTATATATTTGCAGAAGCAGCCGTGGGACTGGTCACACTTATAAAATATACTAGCAATTGGACAACCTACATTGTATGCATTTCTTTTTTATTGCAGAAATAAATAGAGGTTATCAAATTATATGCTAGCTATTCTCATTTTTCTCTTCAGATTTCATAAAGCCCAGAAACAATGCGCGTCTTTAAAAAATTACTGAAAATTAATTATAAGTACATCAGAGTGAAGCGTCACAGTTAATAGGCATCGCGCTTCTTAATAAAAGGATGCAGACTAAATGCCAATGACAACAATATTGACAATGACAATTAAAGCAATGACATTTAGAAATAATATTAGAATGAAAACCGTAAAGAATATAAAGGCCGGGGCATTCACAAAGCCTTAAGGCCACATTTAAGGCTCAATAATTTTTAAGACCAGAAATTTTGGGTCTAAAAAACACGTCTAAAATCAAGCTTTAAATTATCGAGCCTTAAATGTGGCCTTAAGACTTTGTGAATGCCCCTAATAATAAATGAAATGAATATATAGCAAAATTGTAATGAAAAAATTACACCGCGGTATAATATATATAATATAAATAAAGAATTAACACAATTATTCACATAAATATACATACTATTTAGCACGTGGCATGCTGTACCACAAATTAATCATTTTTATTAAAACAAATTTTTCCATGAGAAATGCGCAGAACTAGTTTTGCTCAAAAGTCGAAATAAAATCTCATTTTGGGATTTGTTCAAAGCTCGATGCGCAGAACTAGTTTTGCTCAAACGAAAATGCGCAAAACCCGATGTAAAAGTCTTGGTCGGGGATATATATCTGCAACTATTAATACGAACAGCTATAATAGTATACGCGCGCGTTCTTTAGTTTTTGCATGATACGGCAATGAAAACAGTATACGATCCCTCTATGAACTGTATGAGTGACGTTTAGTATGCATGAAGTAATTTTAATTAATTGGATTTTATTTATATAGTTATATATAGAAAGTGGATTATATAATAATCCAAATTTTTTGATTACCATTCGTACGTAAGCAATTATAAAATGACTCAATTATACAGTAATTCAAATTATTATGATTAATTATTATAATCAATTATCTTTTTTCCATTCAAAGTAATTTTCATTCTTGTCAATTGTATCAATTTGTTCATCAACGCGCCCAGCAGTGTCCTATCGTCTAGCTACAACGTCTAAAATCAAGCTTCTTTGCGTCTACTGCAAAAATTTGTTTAAGGGTAAGATAACACGAACAATCGATTGTTGTAGTCCCATATGATTAACATGTAAACCTTAGCAACCTCATAATGATTCTGATATTTTTTTAGAGACAGTTCTTGGCACCAAAATTTTTTTTAAAAAATTTCAAAACAATCAGACGATCCAATTTTTTTAAATTAATTTCTTAGTTTCGGTCTCCATGGGAAAGCCTTAATTATACTGAATATTTAAAAAATTCATTAAAAAAATTGGATCGTCCGATTGTTTTGAAATTTTCTCCATATTTTTTTAATGCCAAGAACTGTCCCTAAAAAAATCAGAATTAATATGAGGTTGGTAAGGTTTTTACAACATGTTAATCAATTGGGACTAAAATCAATCGATTGTTTGTGTTATTTTACCATTAATAATAAAACAAACTATTATAGCTAGATTGCATAAATTAAATATCTATATATAGAACTGAATCGCTTATAAATGTTCTTATCGATCATTCTTATATAATCAATCTGTTTGATGAACCCCATATATATTGAATTGAAAGTGACTTGATCGCGACCTTTCATATTATGACAAAAAATATTTTGGAAGAACCGTACCCCCACAATATTTTAAAATTAATATTTATTATTTGTAATAATTTATTTCACGTTATAAATCAGATAAATTATTTTCTATTTCCTATTGCATACTAGACCATAATGTCTATTTTGTTTACTATATTTCCGCTATCAAGCCAATTAATTTAAACTTTTTTCCCCCTCTTCTCGAGTCCTCGCCGCGCGATCATATATATAGAGGACTAAACTATAAAATTTTAATTTTCTTAAACTATAGCTGTACTATGTATTTTATAATGATGAATAATAAAAAAAAAGTGTATAGGAGTGCGACACAATATATATATTCGAGCGTGGCACAGAGTGCATTGATCGGTTCTCGTTAGATCACCGAAGTCAGGCTACGTCGAGCGTGGTTAGTACTTGGATGGGTGACCGTTTCAAGTAAAAAATACGTTGCTCCCGCCTCCCTGGGGTAAATTCATCTCGCTTTCCACCCAGTGCAGTGATGCACTTGTGTGTGGTTCCCCAGGCTTTGGACATCGCTTTGGTCCATTGAGAAAAAATTAAGTAGAGGTGTCCGTCCTGACTGAGAGGTTTTCCACGGTTCCCTCAGTCTCACCTCAGCGAATGCTGGGACGCGTAAGCATTATATATGCAGGCCGTGGCCACTATCCGTTCCCTACCTTATCCCTACCCAGTACCCCGCCGCGAGCTGTAAGCTCTTAGGGGTGTATTCTTGTAAAAAAAATATATATATAGTATATATATTATATACACCCCCTCTATTACTTACGTAATTATTATTAAAATAAATTATTATTTAAATGCATTCCTTCATCATTACTATGATATATTTATCAGAAATCATAAGAGGTGCATTTTTATTTTATTAAAAAAAATAAGCTTTTAAATTTTATAGATATTATATCTGAAATTGAAGAAACATAATACATAATAATATATATAAGAGAGAATGGGTGTTGCCCAAAATTGTTTAAAATTCTCGCGGGAGGCTGATTCCATAAAATTGCGCATGCGCAGAGCTAGATAATAATAGGTCTGTTCGTAAACCCTGCTCGGTGTACACGGGTGTACACTTTCTGCACCCAATCGACCTTATGTACATGCAATATAAGGTCGATTAGGTGTAGAAAGTGTACACGGAGCAGGGTTTACGAACAGGCCTTTTAAAGGCTGCGGTGGAATGGTTTTCTTCTGTCGTGACCCGCTCGTGCCTGCCGCGGAGGTGCTGCCACCTGTATAACTCCTGGAGGTGCTGCCACCTGTATAACTCCTGGAAGCTAGAGCGGTGAATTTTAAATTTGTAAGTCCAAGATATTGAAGCTCATTGCAGCTAGAGACTTTTCGATTGAAGCTTAATTAATTGACGAGATTCGACAGTGTCCGAGAGACGATAGATATATAATTATATATATAAATACATACATAAAATTACTAAGGGAAAAAATTATTACAAAATTAAAAATAATTTAAATTTATTTGTTGCTCAATTATAAAAAGGGTCCCATTTTTTGTACAGCAAGCAAAATACCCCATGGCATCGATGGCATATATATTATATATATACTTTGTGAAAAAGCAGAAAAATACTAAACAATAAATTTAATATACTACTGCGTTTCTTATAGCTGCTTATATATATATATATATATATATATATATATATACATTATATATATATATATGTATGTATGTACGTACTGTAAATATTAAGCCTATATATTAATTACTAATAATTGATAAAGTAAATACAGTCAAACAAGCAAAAGTGACATAAAAATTATGTGCGTATATATAGTTCCGTTTTTCTTTAGCTTATTAAGGGTAAGGTAACGCCACCAATGTTAAAAAAAATCCCTCACACAAAAACTCTGAAAAAAATTTAAAATGTTCTCCTCTACACGTACCCCCTATCATGGCAGTAGCTAAAATATCAGGTATACAAATTCGATCTAGTTTTTGAGTTATGAATTTTTAAAGTTGACTAATTTAACATGGGATTTCCATTTCTTCATGTTAAAGTTGTCAACTTTAAAAATTCATAACTCAAAAACTAGATCGAATTTGTATACCTGATATTTTAGCTACTGATAGGGGGTGTAGAGGAGAATATTTTAAATTTTTTTCAGAATTTTTGTGAGGGATTTTTTTTTAACATTGGTGGCGTTACCTAACCCTTAATGCAATCAGAAATCATTAGAAAATGCATCATTTCTGGAAATTGTCAGACTTAGTAAAAACTCTTGCTTGTTGGACTGCAGCAATAACTACAAAAATATCTTAATTACAACCTTAATAAAATACACAGAAATTATATCTTACTCTAAAACTGTATATCAATCGTCACACTGAAATTATTTTTATTCTTGCCAGCTAGAATTAAAAAAAGTCAGAAAATAAGTTTTTTTTTTTTAATTTATTTATTAAAGATATAGTATACAAAACTTCACAAATAATTGTAAGATAGCCATAGCCATTAACATCATATAATTATTTTTTTATGGTATCTGATCAACAGATTGAAATATGGCACAAAAATTAAACATTAATAATATATTCACTACGGAGTCTATTTTGAAACCTTGAGTGAGTGAGAGAATGTTCCCACCTACTTAAGGGTAAGGTAACGCCACCAATGTTAAAAAAAATCCCTCTCACAAAAATTCTGAAAAAAATTTAAAATGTTCTCCTCTATACCCCCTATCAGTAGCTAAAATATCAGGTATACAAATACGATCTAGTTTTTGAGATATAAATTTTTAAAGTTGACTACTTTAACATGGAGAAATGAAACTCCCATGTTAAATTGGTCAACTTTAAAAATTCATAACTCAAAAACTAGATCGTATTTGTATACCTGATATTTTAGCTACTGATAGGGGGTGTAGAGGAGAACATTTTAAATTTTTTTCAGAATTTTTGTGAGAGGGATTTTTTTTAACATTGGTGGCGTTACCTTACCCTTAAAATTCTCTCATATACTAAATATGTACGTCCGCCTTGACAGAACATCTTGTAGTTACGTTAGGCAAAACATCGAAACTAACACCAAAGCCAGAAGACATCATCCTATAGCTACTGCATGTGTAACATATATCCTATAGATGTGTTAATTAATTTTATTTGAATGCAAGTTAATTATATACCTATTAAACTCAAGGCAAGAAATTCTGGCAAGGTTATACTGAAGAGGGTTTTAAAGCGACTATACACAGGTCTTATTGGTGACATCATAAAAGATATTTGTCATCAAGGTATGAATTATAAGAGAAGCTTGACTCTATAAATTCAATACATATCATTGCCAATAAGGTGGTTGCATGAGCAACGCAATCAGTCTACTTTACAGGGGCTGAGTGAAAACATGCGCGCGCAGACCGCCATGCTGGAGTATTGGTAGAGAACTCTGCATGCAGGCAAAAGATTAAAAAAATGCATTATAAATTATGTATTTAAAATGAAAATAAAAAATATGAGGTGAACAAAATTTTTAAAATAAAATTTACAAACTTTTGCTCACCTCTCAGAATTTAGAATCTTTTCTTTATACATTTTTGAATATTTTTGTTGTTATATTTTGTCCTATGCTTATACATTGCGTAGCTCCACCAGTCCACCATCGACGACTGGCGGACAACTGTTGAACCTCCCGATCTGACGTCACATGCAAGCGCTTAATATAATGTTAACAACAAGACCCTCTTCAGTACACATACATTGTTTTATAATTTTTAACATAATATATGTAGTCTGTTTTAGGGGAAATATTTTAATCCCTTCGCTCTCTTTGGATAATATCATGAGGTTTGGTAAACTAGACTACCGTAGTATGTTAAATAAGCTGCTAAGAAAACATTATAGTCTTTAGCTAAGAATGATTTAGGCTTCTTTGAGAAGTATTAAGGGTAAGATAACACGAAAAATTGATTGTAGTAGTTCCATTTGATTAACATGTAAACCTCAGCAACCTAATAATAATTCTGAAATTTTCTTGAGCGACAGTTCTTAGCACCAAAAAAATGTGGAAAAAATTTCAAAAGAATCGCTCGATCCAATTTTTTTATATTAAAGTACTAGTAAACCCGGATTAACATGTATTTTTCTTATTATGACAGTTGATAGCAAGGCCCAATTTTAGGTTTAAAACATGTGTCACACTTCATTGGTAATTTTAATTATTGTTTAAAAGTATGAGGGTCTGACGACATCAGGCTACAAGGCTCCTCTAGCTTGAATATGACGTGTGAGACCCAAGGCAATATATCAGTTTCTTTTGATCGAGGGGTGTCAGCGTGGTCACAGTTGATCATGTCAACAACTCGAAGAGGACACATTGAGAAGGCAATTACTATTATTTTTCTTAGTTGTAATTTTTTTTCAAGGAGTTGAACAATAAGGGTAACCTTCCCCGCGGCACGCCATCCATGTGTGGGTTATGTGGGAGGAGGGTAGGTTTGTAAGGAGACAATTGTCGCACCCTCGCTCGCCGGGGAGTCGAAGGCAGAAAAAAAAAGAGAAAGTTTTCCGACAATTTCAGTGATTTTATATCGTCAGATTAATATTTTGACCCAGCCTGTGGCCGAGTGTCGTCACTGAATAGCCGACGTTACAAGCTGTTTATATGGGAACTTTAGGGTGGATGTTGATTTTTTGTACTCAGTACTTTTTAACTACCTATGATACATGATATATATCAAAGACAAGGTCGGGCTTACTAATCCTTTAAGGGTAAGGTAACGCCACCAATGTTAAAAAAAATCCCTCACAAAAATTCTGAAAAAAATTTAAAATGTTCTCCTCTACACCCCCTATCAGTAGCTAAAATATCAGGTATACAAATTCGATCTAGTTTTTGAGTTATGAATTTTTAAAGTTGACTACTTTAACATGAAGAAATGGAAATCCCATGTTAAACTTACAATGGATCAGTTCGTTATAGGGAAAGTAATCTTTGTCCCTTTTCTGTGAATACAAAGTATATTCATGAAACTTACAATGGATCAGTCCGTTATAGGGAAAGTAATCTTTGTCCCTTTTCTGTGAATACAAAGTATATTCATGAGGTTTGCTCAGTAAAGTGAGACAATACTTTAAAACTACTCTAATGCAGAGTTCTCATGTTGGTAACAAACTGCTGCTAAATCAGTCTGTTATAGGGAAATTATGTCCCCTTTCTTATAGTCTGTTATAGGGAAATTATATGTCCCCTTTCTTATAGTGTGTTATAGGGAAATTATGTGTTTCCTTTTTTTTATAGCCTGTCATAGGGAAATTATGTCCCCTTTCTTATAATATATATAGCTTGTTATAGGGAAATTCTCTGTACCCTTTCTCTGTGCATTCAGTATTTAACTTATGCTACATCAGCCTGTTATAGGGGGAAAATAACACCCCTTTCTTTTATCAAAGAAGAATAATATTCTCATCAGGTCAACTTTACTTTTGTAAGTTAAATGATGGTGGGCATGTTGAGAATGTTGCCAGATTCGTTGGTGCTGCCGCTCTGGTCAAGGACAGGTTTGGTTTCCACGGGGCTCTAAGGACGACTCTCTGCCCCTTCCACACCACTCATCGACTTGTCACCTGCAAGGTTGGGTGCATGTTAGTCAGCAGTTCAAGTATAAATGAATGGCCTGGAACCATTGTGACATCACAGCAAAATTTAATATTAAATTCATAGCATCTTTTTTTTTTTTTTTTTTTTAATTCTAAGCCACATATCTAGATATTTGCTTCCCCCACCACTCCAAATACAGTAAAAACTTGTTATTACGTCAAGTCAAGGGACCCAGGAAATTGGGTCTACCTTATATCGAGTATACCTTATATCAAGTTTTTCCTATACCTGCAATACTAATTATTTTTTACGGGACCTTTACTCCATTACTCATTATCGATTTTTTGCCTTATAACAAGTTACGTAATAACAAGTTTTTACTGCATTTGACAATGTTTTTTTATTTCTTTCAATATTAGAAGCGCATGCGCAGAGACACTAATGGAATATAGCCGTAGAGGGGAAGTAATATCTTAGAATATCTAGATATTTGGCTTTGGAATAAAAAAAAAAGTAGCTCATAAGAGAAAAAAAGGCAAAATAGGCTACAATATATTGAAATGCACTTTTAAATGAACTTCTAAGCTCAACTGCTAGCAATTTTTCATAAAAACTGTGGGTAGAATAATTTTGTTTTCCCCTTTGCTGAAACTATTGTATCATTTATTTACAGCAAATTAGGGAGACACAATGTACTTTCTGTGAGAAAAATATGAAGTGCATGCTTACATCTAAAATCAGAAAAGAAATTTTAAAGAAGCATAAAACTTACAACTTAGGTGAAAGAGAACAATAATTATACAACATCCACATTTTTTGTAAAAAGTTTCGTTTCTTCAAAGTCAATATAAATGAAAAATTAAATATTAGGGAACTCACCGTCATCCTCCTCATAGTCTGAGGCCGAACTAACAGTGTCATCCCCCTCCGACGAATCTGTGTCTGTGTCAAGCACGTAGCCCTCCTCTGCCTCCTCCTCCTCATTTTCTGACTCCTCATTTTCTGACTCCTCATTTTCCGACTCCTCATTTTCTGACTCCTCATTTTCCGACTCCTCATTTTCCGACTCCTCATTTTCCGACTCCTCATTTTCCGACTCCTTATTTTCTGACTCCTCATTTTCTGACTCCTTATTTTCTGACTCCTCATTTTCTGACTTCACCTTTTCCTCATCCTGAAACAAACAGTAAAATCTTGACGGTGATACTTTTTATGTACAGTATACAGTAAAACACTTGTTATTACGTAACTTGTTATAAGGTAAAAACTCAATATTGAGTAACGGAGTAAAGGTCCCGTAGAAATTAATTAGTATTGCAGGTATAGGAAAAACTTGATATAAGGTATACTCGATATAAGGTAAACCCAATTTCCTGGGTCCCTTGATTTGACGTAATAACAAGTTTTTACTGTATATTTTCCTTCCAACTTGATTTTTTTTTTTTTTTTTTTTTTTTATAAAAATTGAATTCATTATAAATCTTATAAAGAAAATAGCTGTATTAAATAATTTTATTATTATCCAAGTAAATAATAAATTATGTAATTATTTTGAAATTTTCTATAGAAATATGAATAAAATTAGGAAAAACTAGAAAAAAAACTTATCTAAAACCCTAAATAAAAAAATATTACATTCTTAATTGTTACTGATTACAATAATTAGTTCCAATTTTTCAGTCTATGACAAAGTAGATTAGAGGGAAAGGGAAATTACTCTCACTTTGAGCCCTAAAATACACAAAACCGAAAATAAAATGAGCTGCATGACACCCAACCCCAATTTCATTAATTTATTAACTTAATAGGTAGACGTAAAAAGGTTTTAGGTGGATGTGATTGCAGAATGTTTGAAGAACAGAAGTGTTAAAAGTAAGCAGTGTAATAGAGAGTGCAGAAGGCAAATGAGTGTTATGAGTATTTCTGAAGCAAGTGGAGTATGCAAGAATCGAGTGCTTTGGAGGGCAATTTGTAGACGGCCGAGGTAATAATGCTGCTGGCTTACCCCATAAAGGGATATGGCATCATGTTATGTATGTATTAATTAACTAAAACTTTGCTGTGCCTATTCTCACCTTAGACGTGACCTGCACGGAGGAATAAATGGCCAGCTTCCTAACTTTCACCGCGTGGTCAGCAGCCCCGGTCAGTTGGTCCAGCGTGAGACGTTTGAGGAGGCGAGGACGAGAGGGGTACGGGTTTCTCTCCAGGGGGGCCCGGTGCATCGAGCGAGTGCTCTTCGAGTGAAGTACCTCGTAGTTGCTGAGGAAATTAAAAGGGGCGTTTAGAGAGATTCAAATTCAAATTGTTATTTATTTAGCAACAGTTACAGAACCATGGCACTAAATACAATAATACAGACAACACAACACAAAAAAAAAAAAAAAAGGATAAAAACATGATACATAATAATAATAAAAATGTAATGCACTAATTATACATTGTGAAAGGAAATTAATAATAATAAAAAAAATGATAATAATTTAGAACAGAGCATTCATCACCTTAGTCCGAAATTGACATAACGAATAGTTGAAAATGTCCACATTGCGATGCTCAGATGCGAATTTGTTATAATAATTTTGTACACGATACAAAACACAAACTTAGAAACGTTAACACACCCTCTCGGTGGCTTGAATAGCACTATATGATGATTGTGCTGAGTAGGGGCATTCACACGAAACAAACTTAAAATTTTAGATGTAGACACATAATTTGCTTTACACAGATGTGCTGGCGAGAGGGGTACATGATGGAAATACTAGGTGGCATTTTTACAAACGGAGATAACATGAGACCGTCCAAAACAAGCTCTTTGACTTTGTTTATAAGAGCTTTACTGTATTCCTTATCATATCACCAGAAATTCAAAGAGACAGTTTTGAAGATGACAGTCTTATATATTTAAAATTGTGTACAGTAAAACCTTGATTTTACGAACTTCGATTTTACGAAACTCGCGATTTTACGAAGTGTTTTCTCGGTCCCGACCAGTTAGATAGGGAAATGCATGTTAAATAACCTCGTAAATACGAAATCTCGATTTTACGAATTAACGAAGTCTCTAATGGTCCCTACAGAGCATTAACCTCGAATTTACGAAGATATTTGTCACAAAATAAGAAATTTCGTACGTAACTTAAAACTTAAAACTCGCGCGCGTCATAAAATAAAGCATGCAGTCGATGCAGTAAAGCATGCTCGAACACGTGCGCAAACATCATAAAGCAAAATATTGCAAGGCAAATAGATGAAGATGTAGGTCAGTGTCTCTTTTTTTTTTTTTTTTTTCAAGGTCACACAAAATAAATTCCGATCAATCGTTATAAGGTTTTCTTGTTTATTTATTTTTTTTTTTTTTTTTTGGTTGTACCTCGATTTTACGAACCTCGAATTTACGAAGTCCCGATTTTTCGGTCCCTTCAATTTCGTAAAATCAAGGTTTTACTGTATATTAATTTATTTGTGATAAAAGGCATTACTAAAATCTAGACTTTAAATATCCAAAGCTAAATCCTGACTTACTGAATTGCTTTCTTATGATATACTGTATATAAATATAGAATATGACAAAAAAAAAAAAAAAAACAAATCAAATAGAACAGCATAAATTTGAAATTGAAGACGATTACATGGTCTGTAAATTTCAAAAGTATTGTTTGTATGCTCAGACTGCTCACAGTCAGTATTATATAAAAAAAAATATTGGATCCTTGTCTGAAAACGTGAGGAGAGAAATTTAATTGAGAATAGCTAACACTAAAATTGCCAACAATGCAAACAAAAGTAAGAATAAATAGTAATTAATGTGCACTAATGCTTAAAAATATTTATAATTTATTACACTTTTTATAACAAATCCTAACAATTTTTCTTTCTCTTGTTGTCTTGTTGTTACCCCTAGGGTAAATTGTCTGCAAATAAACACACGTACCCAGTCCTTTGTAGCTCCTTGGCCTCGCGACACTGACGGAAGATCTTGACGGTGTGGTAGCCTCTCTCGAGACGCTTCCTCTTCACTCCCGTCATCACCTGGGCGTGTAGGTACGCCAGCTCATCGAGAGGTGCCTTGCTGGGGTCAACGACCTTGTCTTCAGGTCGTGAGTGACGCAGAGGGATGTGTATGTGGCGATTCTTCAGCTGCTGACGACGCTCACCTAATGGTGAACGGACGAGACGGTAAGGGGTTGAAATGTAATTGTAGGATATTATTCTAAGCTCTTTCTAGTTCGAAATTAAGGGTAAGATAACGCCACCAATGTTAAAAAAAAAAATCCCTCACACAAAATTTCTGAAAAAAATTTAAAATGTTCTCCTCTACACCCCCTATCAGTAGCTAAAATATCAGGTATACAAATACGATCTAGTTTTTGAGTTATAAATTTTTAAAGTTGACTTCTTTAACACAGAGAAATGAAACTTCCATGTTAAATTAGTCAACTTTAAACATTCATAACTCAAAAACTAGATCGAATTTGTACACCTGATATTTTAGCTACTGATAGGGGGTGTAGAGGAAAACATTTTATTATTATTATTTTTTTTTTTTTTCAGAATTTTTGTGTGAGGGATTTTTTTAACATTGGTGGCATTATCTTACCCTTAAGGTAAATTTTTATTCTATTCAAATACAGTACAAAGTAGGTGTCTAAAGTTTCCATTTATGTAGTTCATATTTATAATCATTAAAAAAAAAAGGTAGGAAAACAAAATACATGTATCAATGTCTTGCTTTTAATTTAATATTTTTATTTTTATTTTAAAGAAAAGCTTTAATAATACATAGTATAAATGGGACTAGTACGGTACTTTATGTTTCTCATTTAAAAAAAAAAAAAAATAAAATATATTAGATACTTCTAAACCAGTTATGTACCTAAAATATTCTTATAAAATATGCTTATTAAAAAAAAAAATAAAATAAAATTAAAATCTTCTGTAAAACAACTTTGTACAGCTACAAAATGCTGGTTGCTTCAATAATTTTACAACCACACTAAGGAAGGACTCACCGATGGACTTTGGCTCGGGAGGCTTGTTGACTGGCTCTGGCTTGGTGGAACACTTCTCAAAGGTTCTCTGCAGACACATGCTGCGCAGGGTGTGTCCCAGGTCATCAACACTCAGCTGCTCACACTTGAACTCCGGTCTCTTGACTGGGACAAAAAAAATATATATTGAGAATTGAGAGTCATGGCCTGTACAAGCTAACATGGCTGCAAAACTGCAAAATGAAATGACAGTAGTGCAACATTGCCAAATACTGTTGCTATTGTTTAGCTGTAGCTATGCTTGGAAAAATTGTTCATTTTTCAATAGCTAGTGGCATCCAAAAATGCTATTTAACTTGGCCTCAAGTGGTCTTAAAATGTTTTATGGTGATTTTAAAATATCATAAATTATAATATATACTGTATATATATATATATATATTCTTGACGCCGTTATTACCCTTTCGAGTGTGGCCAGGCCGATATTTTAGCCTTTCCAGTAGGAGTTATCTTGCGACCGAGCTGGGGCTTACCAGGCTCCAAGAACCCTTTTCTGCACTCTTCTGGGCTCCTACTACCAGATCTGTGCAGCCTGCAGTGGCAGTGCAAGACTGCAGGGCAGCGGAGTATAGACAGTCGTAAACTGCCTTCCTCCTACCACTCCATCATCTAGTAGTCAGTCACACCCATCCCAAGTCACGAAAAGTCTGCCGGATTCGGGTATTGAACCGGGGACCTCTCGGACCAGAGTCAGAGGTACTAACCACTACACCACAGAGCGGACATAAATTATAAAGTATAAATTAAGCCGGTATTACACGGTACAATTTTTCTAACTATTGAATACTGTACAATTTTTCCTTACAAGAAAACTTGAACACCATTTGTTTGTATGGAGATGAAATTTTCTTGTAAGGAAAAATTGTATGCAATAATCAGAAAAATTGTATGGTGTAATACCGGCTTTAGTTCACATACTGGTCTACTGATTACAGGCATTCAATGACATTTTTCAGCACATATTTGTCAACTCACGCTGCAGCCTTCGCTTGTACTTGCTGTACAAGTCCTCTATCACGGTGAGCTTCTCAAACTGCCCCTTGTTGAGGAAGCTTGCCAGGCAGGAGGTGGTCATCAGGTTGAGACCCTGATTTGACAACTTCATCTGGACCTCCAGGGCGTCGCTGTGACGTGAGCGCTTCTCCAGGTACAGCTGTAACAAATTGAAAGTGCTTGTATTGTGGACTTTTGTTGCATTTTTTTTTTTTTTTTTTTAATTCTGGAAAATTTAGGTGTAAAATTTAAGACCCTTCTTTTTCTCTCAATTATCATTAATTCCAAATAAAATGAACAGTAATTACTGTAATGCAAGTTTAATTCCTTTTTTAGTGACTTTTCCATATTTATAAAAACTTACCTAATCAAAGGGTACGTAGGTAGAACCTATAGATAGGGATTGAAAGCAGTCAGGAAAGGTCACAGTTTATTCTCACAGGGTACCTTATACCCTTATAGAATGAAAAGAGTAAAGTGGGTGAAATAATATAATACAGTATGTCATTTGATCAAGTTAACTAAGATACATCAGGAGGCAGCTTTTAGCATATTTTTGTGTTTTTACAAACTAAATTCAAAGAAAATATTGAATATTTGTAACAGTTTCTTTTTAAAAATACCTATATTGTACATTTATCTAGTTTATACTACGTATTTATAATATAAATTTCAACAAATTATCCATTTAAGCTTTAAAGTTTGTTCATTAAAATACATTCACCTCACACGGAGTTGCACAAAACGTAAATGCATCATGTTCAATCAGTTTACAGAACATGTAACAATGTTCTGGCAGGTTCTGGGTACAGACAAACTTGTAGTATTCGCCCACTTCCTTCCAGTCCTTTTGAGTGATACGGAATTTTCCCGTGTCCTTGACCGGCTGCTTAAAGTAGAGTCCATACACTAGGTAGGCCGCCAGGAGTCGTCGCGAAGAGTGACTCGGAGGCATCCAGCAAGCCTTCGCCGCCATCAAAACTTCCTCAGTGAAGTCCACCAACTCTCCTTCCGAGGGACGAGAGCTGCAAAAATATATGAGAGTAAGCAGCACGTTAGATGCACTCTGCTGATGGGGGTTGTTGTTATTACTGTATATGTTGTAGTGTAGAGAGAGGTAGATAAAGATTCTCACCCCCGTTCTCTCCATACAGTATGCAAATCCGTGAACCGTGGGGGGGGGGGGGGGGGGGAAGACAGTAACCATGCATACGGTATCCATCAGGGATATGGGGGGGGGGGAGGGATTCGTATTCAGTATGCATACTGTACAGGAAGAACAATGATTCTTGAATACATGCTTACTACAAGTACTGTATAACAGATCTTCGTTTACCTCTATATAGAAACAGTTCAGTAGACTAGACGGCGCCAGCTATATCAGTCAATGAAAAGGTGGCCAGCAGTCATTCTAGCCTTTTCATTGGCTGATATCTGGCGCCATTTAGTCTAGACTGAATCAAAATCAAATCTGTCTAGAGGTAAACTAAGATCTCTAGTATACTTGTATTTATAAACAGTATGTATATCTTACCAAAAGATGAGAGAGAATGACATTTCACGCCAAACCTCTGAAAACGTATAAAAATCTACCGCGCTCTTGCTTTCGAGGCGGTCGATCAGCTCTTCGCAATCCTCCAATGCCGCAAGGTATCGTGACTTTTTAACTTTTTTCTCAGTCATGGTTTACTTTGCTATAGTACTGTAGTTAAAGAAAACCGTGTACTCAAGGGGTGGGACCAACGACTTGGGTGGGACTGCGCTCTAACGCTCGAAGCAAATTTTCCCTGGCTGGCAGCTGAGCGAACTCAGGTTAGACGAGCGCAGGCACGTAGCAGTGGATAGGGAGGAGTCGTTCTTACCCTTACGAAGTTCCTATTGGTTCCCACGCGATTCACTTTACTTGGTAGTTAGAGTCAGGACAGAACAATAGCCAAACCACCGCTCCACCGGCTCCACCGCGACAGAAGCTTCTGCGCATGCGCGATTTTCTTTCCCACGTGAACCGCGCGTGAGTTTTAAACATATTTTTGATAAATCGCGTTTCTTCGTTTCTTCCAGAGACAGCAGCGAGTGTATATGCAATCATGCAATGTCTAGACTGTAGAGAATTAATTTTTGAAAGTTAATTAATAATACAAAACTTACGATAATGATTAAAAGTATGCCATCATTAACAAAAATAATAAGAACTAAGGTGATGAAAAAATGTCTGAAATTGATTATATAACAATCAAAACAAAGTCGATATAATAATTAATATATAATGAAGTACGTACGTAATCCTTTTTTTTTTTTACAAAAGGATACACCCCTAAGAGCTTATAGCTCGCGGCGGGGTAATGGGTAGGGAACGGATGGTGCCATGGCCACGGCCTGTTACGCGTCCCATGCAGCTAGCATTCGCTGAGGTGACACTGAGGTATATATATAGAGGGTGACCACCAGATATCTCGATGTCCAAAACGGTACATGCCCCCAAAATAGAGGCCTGAAGGGCCAAAACTCCCGCCGGAGGTGCGATTTTTTTGGGTGTCACGCCCCCTTTTTTACTTTTTTTTTTCTTACTATAGATTTTCATATAATATGAATTGTTTTTTTTTATGAAGCCGTTTTTTCCGAAAATATTTATTTTAGTTGAAATAAAGCTCTATGAGCTTTACGAGCAGAGGGAAAAAAAGAATGATGGCGGAAATACAGGAAACAATAAAATAGATATATTTATATTATATGCAATTATGGAGTTATGCAATAAAAAATAATAATATTAAGGATATAATATATTACATAAGCATTACATTACATATAAGCAATACATTACATATATATTACATAATTAACTGATCGACCGAGTATAAAATTTAATGCACGAATTCTATTATACAAAATATGTATAAGTGAGTGGCCGGTCCCAAGAGACGAAATATGAAGTTTGAGCTCACCCTACGATAAAAAAGCATCAGGCTGATTCCAGATCAGCTTGAAATCAACCCTGATTGAATGAACAGACAAATATATTCAAATATTATTGTTTCGACTCAGCTAGGCCCATGCGCAGTAATTATAATATATATGTATCGTGCTCTGATTGGCCATGCATGCAGCAGGTAGTTTAACCGATTCAACCTCCACTTACTATATATATATACATCAAGTATATACCCTAACAGAGGGTCAAAAAAATTGGTCCAGTAAATGGGCATATGGAAACTGTACAGAATTTAGTCGAACTTATATATATGTATAAAGAGGGGCCTAATAAAGATGTATATACGCCCGGTGTCTTTTTTATTTTTAATAAAAAAAATAAAATTCCTTGTAGAAACTAGAAATTTTGGATTCTGACTAAAACAAAAAAGGAATTAAATGGAAATAAGGTCGGTTAAATTTCGAACCAATAATTTTTTCAACCCTTAAAGGGTGTGCAAAGTGAAGGCTTAATTTTTCTTACGGGGTTTTAATGTTCAGGCGCGGATCCAGGGGGGTAGCTGGGAGGGCTGCAGCCCCCCTCCCCTCCCCCCGATATTTTGGATTTAACATGGACAATATAGGCATTTCCCCCACTCTAAAATTTTTTTTAACTTTGGCCTTATGGAGGCAGCCCCCTCCGAAATTTTTTTCTGGATCCGCGCCTGTCAATATATATGTTAAAAAAAGCTATATTCTAATTAAGAAATAAATTAAACAATTTATTGAAGTGTTGGAGATGAAAATGGAAAAAATGTGTACAATTAATTAAGGCGTGCTGTAAAAAGATCGTGATTTACGAGAGATCGCGTATTCTATATTATGATCGTTTTTTTTTTATTTATTTATTTATTTATTTTTTTTTTGCAATATATTATAGCAGGGATTTTATAGTGTAGAGATATAGAACGCTTATGGCAAAAATTCTGAAGTTAGAAGCATTTGGGGGTGTGCCGGTCGCCATCTGGACGCCCAAATAATAAGTTCTCATTTTCACTTCATCTAGACTTTTTCTTTGGTTTAAATTGATTTAAACTTCGCTAATTCTGTAGTCAATGGACGTCCCATTAGAGGGCAAGACGGGGCAGTTCGGCTCATTCCACCAAAGGCTCGAATTGATCGTTACAAAAATGGCTTTGTAATAAGATCTGTGGATGAGTGGAATCGGCTTCCGGGTCCTATCAAGAAATGTTCTGAAACACAGTTTCCTAGTGTTTTAAAGAAACACTATATTTGTAAAAATAGTTTGTGATTACACATTTATTTTGACACAAGCTTACAGCTAATGATTGTTTATTTTCAGTAGTTATATAAAGGATTGTAACCACTTTTTAGTGAAATAGTGCCATCGGTGCTTTGTTGCAATCCGCACCCTAATTTTTGTAATATATTTTGTATTTGTACTTTGGGTGAAATAAATAAATAAATAAATAAATAAAATAAATACGTTAAATGATAGGAAAAATATTTAACATGGGCGTTCGATCTCTTAATCAACATCAATAAAAATTAAAGCGAACTCTATGAAATTATATTTTATATATAAATAGTAATTAAGCGATATATTATGGTACTTTTTTTAATTTAATTGATAAATAAATACGTTAAATGATAGGAAAAATATTTAACATGGGCGTTCGATCTCTTAATCAACATCAATAAAAATTAAAGCGATCTCTATGAAATTATATTTTATATATAAATAGTAATTAAGCGATATATTATGGTACTTTTTTTAATTTAATTGAAAAAAACTCCTGTCAGTGATGTCAGTCCTGTCTCTATAATTTAATAAGTTCACAATCAACATTTATTTGTACAATATAAATTTTACTCGGTCAATTATCATGCAGATGAGCGAGTATAAATTTAAAGTATTTGTATAATAATTATTATATTAGAGACCCTTAGAGCCCTTCGTGTCTTATGGCTAGAAATTTTGATGGCCTGAGCGTGGTCCAAGTGTGGCGGCGCTGCTGCATCGCATGGGCGCGGTTCGGCATGGCCCGGCTCTCGCTGCATGATGGCTACCAGCTACGCGTGCAGCTGAAAGCCAGGCCGTACGTGACCTAAAACCGTGTCCATGCGATGCAGCAGCGCCGCCACACTTGGACCACGGGCCCACGCTCAGGCCATCAAAATTTCTAGCCATAAGACACGGAGGTCTCTAAGTAGCCGAGTCTTTTGTTATATGAAATAACTTATCGACTTAATTTTGAGTATTCATGTATTTAATTATCATCTTATTATTATTTTTTTTATTAATGGCATCCTTTTTATCATTATCGTACATCAAAAATGCATGCACTCGATCTGCTATCTCTGGAAGATACGCAAAAAAAGTAAAGGAATTAATTAACGTTGGAAGTAACGCGAGTTACCCAAAAAATGTTTGAATATCACGCGGGTGGCTGGTGTTACGAAAAGAATCGAATTGCGCATGGCTGCGGTGGAATACGTCTTCTGTTCTGACCTGCTCGTCTTGACGTCTTCCCAACGCACTAAGAGATGGCGTTAGCGTTTTCGTCACAAGTCGTTAACATGGGAGAGTTCTATCTCTGTATTATCTCTGGACGAGCGGGTCACGACAGAAGAAAACCATACCGGTCACGACAGAAGAAAACCATTCCACCGCAGCCTTTAAAAGGCCTGTTCGTAAACCCTGCTCCGTGTACACTTTCTACACCTAATCGACCTTATATTGCATGTACATAAGGTCGATTGGGTGCAGAAAGTGTACACCGAGCAGGGTTTACGAACAGACCTATTATTATCTAGCTCTGCGCATGCGCAATTTTATGGAATCAGCCTCCCGCGAGAATTTTAAACAATTTTGGGCAACACCCATTCTCTCTTATATATATTATTATGTATTATGTTTCTTCAATTTCAGATATAATATCTATAAAATTTAAAAGCTTATTTTTTTTAATAAAATAAAAATGCACCTCTTATGATTTCTGATAAATATATCATAGTAATGATGAAGGAATGCATTTAAATAATAATTTATTTTAATAATAATTACGTAAGTAATAGAGGGGGTGTATATAATATATATACTATATATATATTTTTTTTACAAGAATACACCCCTAAGAGCTTACAGCTCGCGGCGGGGTACTGGGTAGGGATAAGGTAGGGAACGGATAGTGGCCACGGCCTGCATATATAATGCTTACGCGTCCCAGCATTCGCTGAGGTGAGACTGAGGGAACCGTGGAAAACCTCTCAGTCAGGACGGACACCTCTACTTAATTTTTTCTCAATGGACCAAAGCGATGTCCAAAGCCTGGGGAACCACACACAAGTGCATCACTGCACTGGGTGGAAAGCGAGATGAATTTACCCCAGGGAGGCGGGAGCAACGTATTTTTTACTTGAAACGGTCACCCATCCAAGTACTAACCACGCTCGACGTAGCCTGACTTCGGTGATCTAACGAGAACCGATCAATGCACTCTGTGCCACGCTCGAATATATATATTGTGTCGCACTCCTATACACTTTTTTTTTATTATTCATCATTATAAAATACATAGTACAGCTATAGTTTAAGAAAATTAAAATTTTATAGTTTAGTCCTCTATATATATGATCGCGCGGCGAGGACTCGAGAAGAGGGGGAAAAAAGTTTAAATTAATTGGCTTGATAGCGGAAATATAGTAAACAAAATAGACATTATGGTCTAGTATGCAATAGGAAATAGAAAATAATTTATCTGATTTATAACGTGAAATAAATTATTACAAATAATAAATATTAATTTTAAAATATTGTGGGGGTACGGTTCTTCCAAAATATTTTTTGTCATAATATGAAAGGTCGCGATCAAGTCACTTTCAATTCAATATATATGGGGTTCATCAAACAGATTGATTATATAAGAATGATCGATAAGAACATTTATAAGCGATTCAGTTCTATATATAGATATTTAATTTATGCAATCTAGCTATAATAGTTTGTTTTATTATTAATGGTAAAATAACACAAACAATCGATTGATTTTAGTCCCAATTGATTAACATGTTGTAAAAACCTTACCAACCTCATATTAATTCTGATTTTTTTAGGGACAGTTCTTGGCATTAAAAAAATATGGAGAAAATTTCAAAACAATCGGACGATCCAATTTTTTTAATGAATTTTTTAAATATTCAGTATAATTAAGGCTTTCCCATGGAGACCGAAACTAAGAAATTAATTTAAAAAAATTGGATCGTCTGATTGTTTTGAAATTTTTTAAAAAAAATTTTGGTGCCAAGAACTGTCTCTAAAAAAATATCAGAATCATTATGAGGTTGCTAAGGTTTACATGTTAATCATATGGGACTACAACAATCGATTGTTCGTGTTATCTTACCCTTAAACAAATTTTTGCAGTAGACGCAAAGAAGCTTGATTTTAGACGTTGTAGCTAGACGATAGGACACTGCTGGGCGCGTTGATGAACAAATTGATACAATTGACAAGAATGAAAATTACTTTGAATGGAAAAAAGATAATTGATTATAATAATTAATCATAATAATTTGAATTACTGTATAATTGAGTCATTTTATAATTGCTTACGTACGAATGGTAATCAAAAAATTTGGATTATTATATAATCCACTTTCTATATATAACTATATAAATAAAATCCAATTAATTAAAATTACTTCATGCATACTAAACGTCACTCATACAGTTCATAGAGGGATCGTATACTGTTTTCATTGCCGTATCATGCAAAAACTAAAGAACGCGCGCGTATACTATTATAGCTGTTCGTATTAATAGTTGCAGATATATATCCCCGACCAAGACTTTTACATCGGGTTTTGCGCATTTTCGTTTGAGCAAAACTAGTTCTGCGCATCGAGCTTTGAACAAATCCCAAAATGAGATTTTATTTCGACTTTTGAGCAAAACTAGTTCTGCGCATTTCTCATGGAAAAATTTGTTTTAATAAAAATTATTAATTTGTGGTACAGCATGCCACGTGCTAAATAGTATGTATATTTATGTGAATAATTGTGTTAATTCTTTATTTATATTATATATATTATACCGCGGTGTAATTTTTTCATTACAATTTTGCTATATATTCATTTCATTTATTATTAGGGGCATTCACAAAGTCTTAAGGCCACATTTAAGGCTCGATAATTTAAAGCTTGATTTTAGACGTGTTTTTTAGACCCAAAATTTCTGGTCTTAAAAATTATTGAGCCTTAAATGTGGCCTTAAGGCTTTGTGAATGCCCCGGCCTTTATATTCTTTACGGTTTTCATTCTAATATTATTTCTAAATGTCATTGCTTTAATTGTCATTGTCAATATTGTTGTCATTGGCATTTAGTCTGCATCCTTTTATTAAGAAGCGCGATGCCTATTAACTGTGACGCTTCACTCTGATGTACTTATAATTAATTTTCAGTAATTTTTTAAAGACGCGCATTGTTTCTGGGCTTTATGAAATCTGAAGAGAAAAATGAGAATAGCTAGCATATAATTTGATAACCTCTATTTATTTCTGCAATAAAAAAGAAATGCATACAATGTAGGTTGTCCAATTGCTAGTATATTTTATAAGTGTGACCAGTCCCACGGCTGCTTCTGCAAATATATAGCAAAATAAATGTAATAAATTAAATGTGGCACGTGGCAGCAGCTATATATAATAGTGCCTACAAGAACAAGCAGTTGAAGTTTTTGTCATCGGCATTCATAGAAGAAATCTTCAAACATTTATGCAGTGAATGTATATAGTGATGAGGTGATTATCGTTGAATAGAGGCTTCAAGTCAGCTGATTTTTCGGTGATCCCACCCGCTATACCAAACCTATGTAAAAAAAACGTGAATTCGTTTTTTCAGCAAGAATAAGATTTTTCAGGGATAATTCCTTTACGGAACTTTGGTCCAAACTGAAAAATAAAGTAGATAATTCAAGATTTAGATTTTTTACTTGATTTATAACCGAGAAAAGTTAAAAAAACACTTTGCTTCATTTTCAAGTGCAAGATGGACCTTAGCGACAAAACAGTTGCGCAGCGAAAGCGCATCACTTGAAGCCTCCATTGCATCTGCCATGGATCGCAAATATTTCATTTTTTAAATAAGCAATACAGTTGAAAAAAAAATACACAAGTTGTTGCAGAGTCAATTACTGGTAAACATATAAATTATTATATTTTTATTTACAATAAGTAATATCAGGACATCTTTACTCAATAAATAATGATCGAGAAATAGTGAAGTAAAAATATTTTGGTACATAAATAAACAACACAACACGTATGTAATTGTACGTATACTATCGATACTGTTTCATTTGTGGCGCGCAAATTTGTGCAAATTTTTTTTTAATTTGTGCCTCAAATTAAAAAAAAAATTATTAAAACAAACTTATCTGTGCATGAGAAATGCGCAGAACTAGTTTTGCTCAAACGAAAATGCGCGAAACCCGACGTACGCAAAAGTTTTCGTTAGGTTTTTCTCACTTTGATTTAAGAAAAACTAATATATTTATTGATGTTAAATTTATGCGCAAAACTAGTTTTGCTCATTTTTTCCGGCTTTTACCCGAATTCGGCTTTTCGTGGTATACTCGTCTGTTAATTTCATTGCCATATCATGCAAAAACTATTTATACGAAGAGTATACGTGTTCTTTAGTTTTTGCATGATACGGCAATGAAAATTGAAAACAGTATACGATCCCAATGAGCTGTATGACAGACGTATAGTATGCATGAAGTAATTTTAATTAATTGGATTTTATTTACATAGGAACATATAGTTATAGAAAGTGGATTAATAATCTAAATTTTTTTATTACCATTCGTACGTAAGCAATTATAAAATGACTCACATGTACAGTAATTCACATTATAATTAATACGATTAATTATTATAATTAATTATCTTTTTTCCATTCAAAGTAATTTTCATTTTTGTCAATTGTATCAATTTGTTCATCAATTAACGTGCTCAGCAGAGTCCTATCGTCTACCAAAGTCTACTGCAAAAATCTGTTATAAAATAATGAAACAATAAACTAGCTAGATATATTGCATAAATTAAATATCTATATATAGAACTGAATCGCTTATAAATGTACTTATCGATCATTCTTATATAATCAATCTGTTTGATGAATTAACCCCATATATAAATATATTGAATTGAAAGTGACTTGATCGCGACCTTTCATATTATGACAAAAAATATTTTGGATTTTTCCCCTCTGCTCGAGTCCTCATAGTCTCTCATAGACGACAAAACTATAAAATTTTAATTTTCTGTAATGTGTATTCTATAATGATGAAAAAAAAAGAAGTGTATAGGAGTGCGACACAATATATATAATTTATATATATTGTGTCGCACTCCTATACACTTCTTTTTTTATATAATTATATATTATATACACCCCCTCTCGCTATAATATATACGTACGTCATTATTATTAAAATAAATTATTATTCAAATGCATTCCTTTATCATTATTATGATTTATTTATCAGAAATTATAAGAGATGCATTTTTATTTTATTAAAATAAGTAAGCTTTTAAATTTTATAGATATAATTATATCTGAAATTGAAGAAATTAACATAATTATATAAGAGAGATTGGCCAAAATTGTTTAAAATTCTAGCGGGATGTGGGGATGTAGCTTTGCCGGCGGCCCAAATATTTGTATTTTTGACCCCCAAGCGGTAGTTTCGCACGGCAGATCATCTTCTGTATGTAACGAAATATGTACAATTCGCATGAAAATGTTATCGGAAACAACCACCAGGTGGCACGTCGGTCAAGCTTTGTCAAGTTGCGCTTTGCGTTATTCATTTTCTTACACTAAATAAAAATGGCTTCCACTTCCGGTTTATAATTTAATTAATTTGCTTACTATTTTATGACTATTTACAAAAGAACACAGAGAAAATGGGTTTTATAACTTGTATTTAAGAAATTTTACATCATAATAGATTTGACAGTTGTCACAAAATGGTCCCAGGCTCGAGTTTTCCACTCCGCGGGCGAGATTTTCCTCCTCCTTGGCATGCAAATCCAATGGGTGGGTCCAGGCCTGGCCAGCTGCAGGCTTGTTTCTGCTGTAACACGAAACAAAATAGCTGTAAACATGCATATATCGGTAATTACTATATTAATAGGTTACACAGAATAGCCACAAGGGAACGAAAAATTACATCCTGCAACAAAACTGATGAAAACGGGACATAAACAACGCCTAATGTCCCGATCTTTTGGTCATGTACTAACCTTTACTTCGTTCGTTCATATCAGGATGAATCCACCTTTTGTCTTCATTATATAGTGGTGATACAGTTCTTGCAGTCACAATAAAGGCTTATAAAAGTTACACACACATTTATAACTCTTCAATAAATAAAATATAAGAAATAATAATCGAGACGACGATAAGCGCCATTCCGCTGCCGTATTGAAGTCGCCATGTTTTTCCTAAGAAGCTGATATTATAAAAAAACTTGAGAAAAAAATTGAAACTTCCTGAAACAACCGCTTGAGGGCCAAGAAAATACAAATATTTGGGCCGCTCGGGAACTTGCATCGCCATGGTAGTTTCAGGAAGTTATCATAAAACTGTGCGTAATATTTTATGAGCTTTGGTGAAAAAACTCATGTGACCATTGTTAATCGGCACGGCGCGGTCTAGCGCGGTAAGAACCGGCAATGCAGCACCCGTCACGGCACAGAATAACGATCGACGCGCTACTGGTGGCTATTTCAGAAAGGTTTTTCACACGTTTTGTAAGTATTTCGTTACATAAAGAAGATACATCGCCTTGAGCGGGAGGCTGATTCCATAAAATTGCGCATGCGCAGAGCTAGATAATGGCTGCGGTGGAATGGTTTTCTTCTGTCGTGAACTGCTCGTTTTCAGGCTGCCGAGGTGCTCATGTGATTTTCATTGCGCGCAGCCGCCATCTTGAAAGTACTTTTCGCGCATATGCGCGCATTTGCGCGCATATTCGTGGACTAATCTTCGCACGAATTTCACATCACTGCCTCATACCAGTCATACCGTCATATGATCTTGGATTATAAAATGTATTATCAGTGTATTATGTAGGAACACTAGGAACGTAGGAAAAGTTGTTTGAAATCACAGTTGAAATCATTATTTTAATTTATTTAATGCAAAAAGAAATAGTTAAAATTAATTAAGAATATAATTATAAAGTTATTGCGATTTAGTGATGTCATGTGTGGTTCCGTTTCAAGTAAGTATATGGTTTAAAATTATAGAGACTTGGCTAGAAAATTATAACATTAGTTCCAATATTAAATTAATTAATGTTTTGCAGATCTATTGACGATGAGGTCATGATCACCCACTTCTCCTATTATGCATACTGGGAATTGATGGACCCTTGGAAACTACGCAGCCAACCGTTTTCTTCACTACACGTATCCTGGGTGAGTTATGATATGTTGTATGATATGATATATCATATATGCATACTGTAATACAGTACTGTATGATATGCATACTATATCATACTGTATGCACAATAATATAATAATAATATTAACGCGGCAAATGTGGCAATGCCAAGGTGGCCCGCAAATGTTCACCACCTCTCAGAGATTTTTTTTTTTTATGTATGCATATATATGCATACATAATATATATTATGTATGTGTATGCATATGTATAATACACACTTTGTGAACTATTTTATGTATGCATATTGCAATGACAAGCTTCAACTTAAAAATGCCGCAGCGCCGCATTCTGACATCGCTCCGTAAGGTTTGTTAGGAGAAAAATCTTATTTATTTTTTCATTCAAATTCTATGCTGCACAAAATCTCGAATATTTTTTATGTCGTGTAAAGTGATCTTTCCCGTGGCTCATAAGAATTATTAATCTTGCCCTTCATAAGAACCGTCGGAAAAAAATTAAAAACCAGGTACCGCTGGGTTAAAGGATAGGAAGCTTGATGGAACATGTCGTCGCGCGCAGTTCGCGCGCTGTATTTTCATTGGCTGAGAGAATTGTGTCGTTGATGTTGAAGCTTCTCATTGGGCATAATTCTGAGTTTGTACAGGCAAAATATTAATTGTGTCACATCATCAAGACATCATGTCACAAAAAAGCTGACAAGCATTAAGCGACCTGTCCTTACACTGATCCTCGCCATCCAGTGGCGTAGCCAGGATTTGTTCAAGGGGGGGGTTCTTGAAGATAAAGATTGAGAATATCCCATCGGGGGGTTTGGGGGGCGTAGCCCCCCAATAGCCCGCCGCAGGCGCGATTTTTTTAAGGACACGCCCCTTTTTTAGGGTAAAATTATTAAAAAATACTATTATAGAGGATGTATGGCCTGATGCAATATTTTTATATTTTTTGCATCCCATTTTTTTAATTTCTTTTCAATATTGTACATGCACTAACGTAATAAATAAAGCTTTGAGTAAATAATTTTAGTTAAATCAAGTAATTCATCTAATAACCACTTTTATATTATTTTTATTAGTTTCATGGTGCGCGATTTTTTTGAAAAAGGGACGTGGACTATAATTTTTTTCGATGAAAAGTTGCAGCAAATTTCTTATATTTGTAAATCGTTAATTATGTAGTTACAATATTTTTGTCACTACAGTATTTTTTCTTATAAAAAAATAGACCACATTTTAAGACGATATATGTACTAGCTAATGTACGAGCAAGAAAAAATATTTATATTTAAATTTTCAAAACAGGAAAATCAATTCATTACATTAAGTATACTGTAAAATTAATACATTTAAAAATCGGATTTTTTTAACTTCAATAATAAGTTTAAATATATACGTACAGTATTATACATATGACTTACATGAGACAATGAAACTAGCAATTGCAAGATGTAATATACCTATATAATTAATTAAAAAATAATAAAATACTATATATAATTTTTATTGTTATGCTGAACATCATGCGGGGAATGTTTTCAACATTTTTTATACTTTAAATTGTTGTCTTTATAGTGCATCTTTTCGTATACAAAAACAAAAATAACTTAATAATGAATACTACATAATATAATTATCATAATAGAATTATACCATACCTAAATAATCATAATATTGTAGACCGATTTTAAAAAAATTAAAGATGTATTAACGATGTGTTTCGGGGATATAAATTTTTAAGGTTTTTTTTTTAAGAAAATTTTTCATAAAATTTTAGCTAAATCGTATCCGTCGAGTACCATTTTTTGTTATTTTTCCCTTAAAATTTACTAAGGTTCAGCTCTCAAGGGAGGGGGTTATAACACCCAAAACCCCCCCCTTGTCTACGCCCCTGTCGCCATCTGTGAGTGGCGCTGCAACTTTGTGTACGGTCAAAGTATGTAGAAACAAAACAATACGTTGCGAAGATGGGGGGAAAATTTTGTGAACCGTGAGTTAGGTACGAAAGAAGATAAAAAGTTACTATTTTTCACTGCCAAAACGTGGTATATCTATTCTAGTTTGCTTCAGTACAATTGTTTTCACCCTAGCACTGCTCAATTCCAAATACTAGCGAGATAAAGACAACTACCTCGGGCCACCGTGGCTCGTGTGTGACGCCATGCTGCCAAGCAATTGGTTGACCACAGAGCAGCCATTGATGGATCATGAACAGCATGACGTCATGCTGTCAAGTGATTGGTCGACTTAAAAGAGGCGCGAACTACAAGTTGCAAAAAGTTACTGCGCCACTCACAGATGGCGAGGATCAGTGTAAGGGAAAGTCGCCTAATCATAATTATGCATTGCATAATGTATATATCATATGCAGTACTGTATATGATATCAGAGCTTTATTTGTCATGTGCATACAGTATATAGGCTTAGTTTGAACCACCATGCTGTATCATACGTATGATATGCATATAATTATATGTATACCTGTACATCACATACTGTACATGTCGATCAATGACGATACATGCTATAGGATACATATATACTGAAGTCGCTATATTATTATGTATATGCATATAGGATTATATATTATATAGTAGGTGCCCATAATATAAGCTAGGAGTAGTGGCGAACTCCTGTAATCTAGCCAGCTGGAGATGTATATGATATGCTACAGGATAGTCTACTGCTTCTCTAATTATAAATAGGCACACCTTTCATCTTGCAGCTAGTGGAGAATAGATGAGCGAGCAACCATCGTAGGACCGCATGCCTCTTAGATAATTTCTAATCGCTTGTGACATCATACTCATGATGGTATCTATACCACCGAGCTCATTAATATTCATAGAGGCATTCAACCTACAGACTGATCTTTCTGATTGATAGTCAATCTCTCCCCAAAATAGATTTTATACTTGCTAGTTACTACTCGATCCTATTATTTTTGCTAGGATGCCACACTCATTTAACTTGTTGCTACTGGTTCATATTCTATAATGCATATTTAATAAAATGTACCAATGGGGGCATAAGGACTTCTAAGGGTGTAGTCCGTATTATGTTCTGAACGTTCGGAACCTTCGATTTGGCGTCCCGTAATTATGTTCTGAATGTTCAGAACCATTTCCGAGGTTACCCGAAGTGAGTCAGCTGACTTCAAAAAAGAGGTTCCAAGTGTTGCGAACTTTTCCTCCGAACCATCGGAACTAGAGTCAGCTGATCACAATTTTTTGGGGGAAATTTGAAAAGTACGTAACAAACCTGTGCAACCTACGTGATAACTGTTTGATTTGAGGTAAATCTTTGCTTAATTGGTGATCAATAACTGTTACGTGAGTTTTATGTTAAAATTTCTGAAGCCAGTGAACAGTTCTCTCTGTTTCGTTTTTTTTTTTTTAAACTGATGCGTATTACCGCGAAAAAGATGTTCTTAAAGTGGTCCGTTATCTGATGTTCTGAAGTCAATGTTTTTGTTCAGAGTCGGTCCGTAATCACTCATATGTTCTGAACGTTCGGAACCTAATACGGACTACACCCTAAATTGCATACTTCTTGAAACTTTTAAGAACAGATACAGTACATATGTTCAACGTTTCTATGAGTCAACATATCTATGAGTCGCTTCGCCGACCTGACTGGCTCTTATCTCTCTTGGACACAACAGATTACGCTGCTGCCAATGGGATATTCTTCCAAACAACATACAATACATGTTTAGAATTTAGAAGTCCTTATGCCCATGTCGGTACAGTACTGTAGATATTATGCAAGTTGGTTGGATTAATGTGGAGATAGTGTCCTATAAGACCCTTCATTCCATGTGACGTTAGATCCTGAATTTTAACTACTGTAATGTACTTCCTTGTTGGTGGAGTGTTTAAGTGCTGCATAGGACAAAACATTAAAAAAAAATATATTTAAAAAAGAAATTCAATATTTCTAGTCAGCAAAATTAAGTTTGCAAATTTAAAACTTGATATTTTGTTTAAAGGGGTACCAAAGTGAATTCTTTTTTTACATATTCGGACAGCTAAGAACTATTCTGATATCCCTGTGTCTCAATATTTTCGTACAATGCCTAGTTATTTTAAAATTAATTATTTAGTTTGAAAAGTGAGTTCAAAAGCCGTTGGTTGATTCAAGTAGGTGCGCGCCCGCACCAGCCGCTGATACGACGAGAATTTCTCGCGAATCATGGGAACCTCCTCCCGCCCCTTTCTTGTCGTATCACCGACCGCTGCGGACGCGCATTGGCTTGAATCAATCAATGGCCATAGAACTCACTTTTCAAACTACAGTAAATAATTAATTGTAAAATAACTAGGCATTGTACGAAAATATTGAGACACAGGGATATCAGAATAATTCTTAACTGCCCGAATATGTAAAATAAGTATTCACTTTGGTACCCCTTTAACTTGCAATTTTTATTTTCTTTTTAAATAACTTATCATCATCGTTATTATTATTTTTTGTTTTTATTTTTTTATTTATTTTTTTTTTTTTCCTCCAACTTTTGCATACATTCAAAATTGTGTACTATGCCACCATCATGGCGGCTTGTTTGCACTCTTTCTCTGTAAAGTTTTGCCCAGTTGGATATCAAATTAACTTGATTTGTGTATTTTTTTTTTTTTAGCCAACATGGCCTTGCAAGAAGCTAGTAGCTCCAATTCTCTCGTCATGGAATCTCCGGTGGTCACTCCCACCTCAAGCCTTGGGCCAGACGTTGATGCCAGCAGTGAACGGCCTGCTGCACAAGAGGGCTCCGCGTACTATGTGCTGGTTCCTCTGATAGTACTCGCAATTCTCTTCTTGGCTGCAGCGCTGGTGAGTGAAATGTTGAAATGTGACTACAGAACCTGAACACTTCATCTACTGTACCAGAAAATTACTGTACTGTACTTTACATTTGGATATCAAATAAAAAAATTAAGAGAAAATGTACAACCGTATGAAAAAGATATGGCAGGCATTGGAGTGACAAATTTCTACAAATATTCTTGTAGTTCAATAATGTATACTATTCAAAATCGGATGGTGAAACACATCAGTTATTTAAATAATTGAGCAAAAAATCTTTGATTCTTGTAGTTGTCATAAGGCAAGAACTACTAGGTGAAATAACTACAAATTATTGTTAGTTACTTATCAGTAAAACAAGATAATGACAGAAGTAAACTTTATTTACAAGTAATATATAAGCCCGTACAATTCCCAGGTACAGTAAAATTCCTTCCATATTTACTGTACGCTATGTTTGCATGAAAATATGTCAAAGAAAATGATGTTGTGAATATTAGAAAGTTTTAGGAATCAATATGTGATTGAATATTTATTTATTTATTTATTTATTTATTTATTTATTTATTTATTTATATTTGCGTTTATTACTTTATTTAACAATGTTATATACATTGCAATATATGTACATATAAGATATTCAATTAACTTGGGTTTGGATAGCAGTAAAGCACCAAAAGGGTTATGTTACAAGAGTGCATGGCTGCTATCCTAGTTGTACTAAAAACTATGATTTAAGCAAAAACAAACCTGTAGTGTAAATTATTAAAGTACTGTGGTAAAAATAGGAAAAGAAGTGGCAAAAGAAATTACAGTAATAAAATAAAAAAAGAAATAAATAAAATAAGTCCTGCAGCCATTATTATTATTCTACAAAAGATTATTTGTCAACAGATTTTTATCTGTAGGCAATTCTATCCTGATTCATGGAAGCCTCTTGCTTAAAAATACTGTATGTTATCTATCTTTTGCTAGAAAAACAATAGAACAATGGACAGTAGTTATGTTGAAACTTTGTGAAATTCCCAGCTTATTAGGCGCTTGCATGTGACATCAGATCGGGAGTTTCAACAGTGTCAGTATCCTTGTTGGTTGAGCTACACTATGAATAAGCATGGGACAAAACATTAAAAAAAATAATAATAATTTAAAAGTATACAAAGAAAAAGAAAATAAAAATTCTGAGGTGAGCAAAAGTTTGTAAATTTAATTTTAAACATTTTGTTCACCTCATATTTTTTTATTTTCATTTTATATAATTTATAGTAAATTCTTTTAATCTTTTGCCTGCATCGGCATGGTGGCCTGTGCGCATGTTTTCTCTCATCTCCTGTAAAGTAGACTGATTGCGTTGCTCATGCAACCACCTTATACTTCCAGTAGATCAAGTAAATGTCAAACACCAAATGACGTTCAGATTAACAATGTTAAATATTTTACTGCACTACTCTTATGATAAATAAATAAATTAATTTTCTAGTTTTGGCTAGAGTAAATGGTTGACTTGCATAATTTTTAACTACAAATACAGATTGGTTATTGTGTTTACAGTATTAATTTTTTTATTTATACACATACAGTAAATCAAAATTTTAAACTGTATAATAATGAACACATTTCACTTTACTAATTATGGAACATGGAAGTAGTTGCTTTTATATAAAATCAACATGACCATCCACAAGCATCTACTGGACACTATTCATAGTTTTCATAATAATCTTCAATAAAAAATATTGTGTAGCTTATCAATTACAGTAATCTTTCCAGTACTTACAATAATAGTATGTAATAGTAAAAAAGAATCCTCACACTCAGATTCTTTAGCTACATTTAAAATTATAGTTTCCATATGTTCTTTTTTATTATTACTCTATTTAGTTACATAAAAGTGGCATAATTTGAGGTTGGTTTGTGTCAGGTGTTCCTGATCATCCGTAAGCGTCGTCTGGATGAACTGCGCCACACGTTGATGCCGCTGTACAGCTTTGATCCTGCTGACGAGGGCGAGGCAGATTGGGAGGCTGAACTGTTGGATTCTGCCATGACTCGTCCTACTTCCCTACACCCCTCAGCTCTTGCACGCAAGGTGGGTGCTGCTCCCGCACCTCAGTGGGACAACACGTACCTCGCCTACTATGGCACCATATCCTTGCAGTCAAAGCCAGTCAAAACCAGCACTTTGTGATTAAGACTTGCTTGAATTAAGACATTTTATGGGCAAACTTAAAAAAAAAAACTTTTATTTTTTAATAAAAATTTCTTCTCAAAGAGAAATTTTTGATTATAAAAAATAATATATTATATTATGTTGCATCATATTAGATTGTTACTAAAACATATTCTGTGGACTAATTGGATGACTACTTTTTTTATTGCATGAAAATTGTATTGCACGAGGTAAAATTTGAATGTTATGTTTTTTGTGTGTTTTTAAACTCTATTACTATATATAGTACAATATACTAAAATTTGCACTAAATTCTCAGTTGCTTGCCTCTAAATTAGTTTTAATAACTACAGATCTAGTCAATCACATTGAGATGAAATACTTGTGGGTTGTGCCATTAAACATTTTGTACAAAATAGTTGAATGAAATGTTTGGAATTTTAAAAGATAACAAAGTCTCAACAAATACTAAACTAAACATCATTATGCTTAATATAAAAAGGAAAAACAGAGATTGCTACCGCTTGAAATTTTCATAAATTTAAAATCTTTGCCTGGCCACCATAAAATTAATAGTAGCATTACCTGTTAATTTTAATTTATTAACACTAGCTTTTGGCTTTTAGGGACTTTTATTATTATTTGGTATATTTATCTTTTATTCATAATGAATGAAAGATAGATTTTTGATGAAAACATAACTAATCAGAAGGTGTATAAAAAAAATAAATAATAATTCAAATTACCCTTATTATTACAGCATTATTTTGTGTGAATTTTCAGTCAATTGTACTTGTTTTATTTTATCTCATGATTAACAATAATAACCTTTGTTGTTGTTTTTGAAATACAGTAACATTTAAAATAAATAATTTTATAACTTTTTGCTAATGGGAGGAAGCTAGGGGCAAGAAGCGCATGCTGTGATTGTAGGCTGTTGCAGGCACATCTGCTGGCTTGCATGTTGGGTTGTGGTGACAGTTGGTTTGCTTGCAGGGCTACAGGTCTGTGGAATCTCCTGATGGAACTATATCGGGGCCATATCAGGTCTAACACAGCCAATACACCTACCTAATGAAGTAATATTTAATGTCATTATATGTAGCATTTTCTTTGACCAACTGATGAGGTCAAATGACTGATGCAAAATTATCAAAAGTAAACCCATAATGCTTGTATTGACAGACGTGAAGACTCAATTGAAATGCCATAATGTACTTTATAGTTACAATTTCACTCTGTAATACTATTCTAGTTCTTCCAATTTTTAACAATTTGGGACCTTACAATTTGTACCTCATTCCATTAAGAGGGCTCCTTTACATAATATTATTTAATAATAATATTTACGTAATATTAATGTAGTGTACATTTTGTATAAGGTAATGAATCATTAAATAAATATAATAATTAATTTGTGGATTTGATCGTGACAGATCTAAAAAAAAATTTTTTTTTTTTTTTTTTTTTATTGTAATTTAATTAGAAATTCTTCATTTGCATCAAGTCTTATGCTTAAAGTTTAGTTGTTTTAAATTGATCTGTAATGCTTTGACAATCCTGCTACAGTTTGCACTTGAAAAATATTAAATATAATTTAACATTAAATAACATTGTTATATTTTTGCATTTGAGGGGCACTTGAGCTAATAAGAACTCTGAACTATTTAATAATTGAATGATTAGTACTAATTAGTATGACTAGAAACAGTTAAAAAAGAAAGGTCTAAATCTTCACAGGAGTCTCAAGACCTTTACCTTTGGCATTCATCAAGCCTTCCTCACCTTAATTGGTTAATACTCTTTCACAATAAATAATAAAAACAGTTTAAGGATGAAATATGCAGCATGGGAAGGTAAAGTGTATTTGTAAATCATGCAAATTGGGGGAATGTGTTGACATATCTTTTCTTTAACGTAGTCAGCAATGGCAACATACATAGCCTAAGTTCTTTTTTTGTAAGTTTTATCGTAAATTATTTTTCTTAGGCCGGTATTACACCATGCTATTTTTCTAACTATTGCATACAATTTTTACTTACAAGAAAACTTGAACTCCATTTGTTTGTATGGAGATGAAATTTTCTTGCAAGGAAAAATTGTATACAAAATTGTATGGTGTAATACCGGCTTTAATTAAATAAGTCAACAAAAATCATTATAGATAATCTTTGCTGAAGTATTACATGTACTAAAAGTTGTAAATTTTGTATTGAGACTGTTTTTGTAATCAACTGACAACAACTGATGAATTTTTACAACAGTTAATGTTATGTTTTTTGTTTTTTTATTATTACTGTATTCATAAAAATTAGGGTATATAGGTAAGAAAACATTTTTGTGGCTCATAAAAAATTACACTTAACACAAAAATGTATTTGCAGAACTTGTTTTTTTTTTAGTATGGAAAAGCATTTCATTTTAGATCTTGAAAAGAACATAATTATAATGCCTTTTGCAATTACTGTAATGGAGCCTTCTTCATATCACTACCTTTAATTATTATTAATATAAAACATTTAATTATATGTTAAATCATAAAACTTCTAGAATTAGAATTAGAGCTGCAGCTAACATAATTTTAACAGTATAACAAAAATAAAAACTATTATAAGAAACGAATGTATATGATGTAAATGTAAACCTATATTTTTAAGCTTATTTCATGCCATTGTTGTATTTAATTATTTCTGTCACTTAATTGTTTGTTTTTGCAAATGTTAGATTGAGTGTATGTGTACACGGCAGCTTTTTTACTTTACAGATTGTCTATATTGCTTTTTAATTATTGTAATAATCTTGGGGTAGCTTTAAAACTACATTCATTTTAACATAAAAATGCTTTGAAAAATAATCAGAAATAAAAAAAAATGTTAAGCATTACCATAGGCTTGACTATCCTCCGTAAAATTAAATATTTATCACCACCAAAATCTTGTAAGATTTACTTGCGTAAGTGAACTGAAATACCGGGTTGATTGAGATACTTTCAGGTCCTGCTAATATGATGCTTTCATTATTATTTTCCTCTTTTTTTTTTTCTCTGCAAAAACAAGAGGAAGAGGAGAGAAAATAATCTTCGATTGCAAGCAATTGCTATACTGTACCAATATGTAGAATCCAAAATACTGTATTCTGCTGCTCAATGGTTTTGTTATGATACAGTATTTACAGTTAGTCCCATTTGAATACTAAAATTTCTTGAATGTAGGATTTTCTTTTCTTTTTAATATATATATATATATATATAGTCATGTAAATTTTTAAGACACAAGCAAAGGGAAAGTCATTAAATGACAATTACTTGACAGAATCTTCCACCTCTCAATTTTGAATGTGTTAAAAGCAATGCTCCACCAGGGCCTGCGCACTGCAAGATGTGCGAAAAAAAAAGTAGACCTAAATTTGAAATGATTTCATTGCCAGATCATTGCAAAATGTACCCTTAAATAGGAATGATATAATTTTATTTGATATTTTACACCCCAAGCATAATTTTTAAAACCCTTATCTTACTGTGCGAGAAGATTCAATTTTTTAAAATAACATACTCCTTCCATAAAAATTTTAATGTCAATTAAATTGTTAAACTCCATGAAATATTGGAAATCTATTACTACTCAGAGTAGTTTCAAAAAGCATGGCACGTCTCGATATTAGTGTGTTGCAAGCTTTGGTGAAGTAGGCGTTGGTTAATTAAAGGTTAAAGGGATAGAGAAAAAAAAAATGAAAATAATTGACAATACATCAGTCAAGGTCCTCTTTCCACATGCAAAAAAAAAAAACAAAAAAAAGTGTTGGCTGTCCATTAATAATTAATTGACATAAGATATGAACTCAAAGAAATAAGAAGATGGTGTTTTTATGTAAAAACATTATAAATTTACACCTAAATTTGAAATTAAAATGCTTTCAAGCAAATAAATAAAATAAAAAACATATATATGTTGTATATGTAAAAATATAGTGCAGTAACAGGTATTATGATATAATATATAATGTGTATGTTTCCATGATAGATCACCTAGACAATATAAAATATATTTGTACACTGAGACTTGCCTATATACAATCAGAGAAACAATAGCTTGGCATTACATATTTAGTTTCAAGTATTAGATTATGTAAAGTTTAACTAGCCTACCATTTGTTCCTTCCCTACTATCACTTTTGTTCTAAAATAAAATCCTTATGGGAGACAGAGGGAAGAGGGAAGAGTGGGGGAGGCACCTGTAATGACAGCTAGTAAACTGGAAGGATGAGGAGACGTACTATAATTGAGGCAGCTAGCAAGCTATGCAGCGTATTTTAAGCATAATTCATTTGTTTGAAAAACTATTCCAAAACTTGCTGTGATTGTTATTACTGAATACTATATGTTGACTAATAGTTGCAAGTTTTTTTTTTTTTTGTCCTATCTACTATGTTTAGTATGTTAAATCTGTGCTTTTTATATATATTATTAATTATTGCAATTATTATTTTATGCTCTCTCAGATTTTTAATTGAATACTTGCCATAATAATTTTATTTAGAAATCTCTTATTTGAATTTTAGTTTTGAATTTTAAAAGGTCAAAAAGGGCACACATTTTGTAGTTTTAGAGCACCTAATAGCAAAACCTAATATGTTACATAGATTATACAAGCATCTGACATTTTTCAAGTTAACATTAATGTCTTGAAGAAAAGAAATAACACAAATTAAAAAGAATATTTAAAAACTATACAGCATTGGACAGTCCAAATTTCATATTATCTCCGTTCACTCTCTCTGTAGACATTACTACTAATTCTATGGAAATGAAAGAAATTCAAATATTTCAAGAATGTGTAGACTGAGGGCTCTTCTTAAGTTCTCCAAATTTGCAAATCTGTATCTGTCTGTTGGAGCTGTAATTCAAGCAAATTAGTGCACAACTGACCAGAAGTGTACACATAGAAAACTGGATTTATATTTGAAAGTGTTTTTGGAGACAAAGTATGAACAAATAATAGAGGTTTTATTTGTACTGAATACAAATTAAGGCATTGAAAAAGTCTTAACAAATAATAATTATGCTCTCCCACTGTGATGCAATGATATGTGTTTATATAATATTTGCTTTTTGCCATTATGTTTAATATATGTGTACATCTTAATAACTTTAAAATCTCATTAAAAAAAATATAAGTACCTTATCTCTACGGTCTGGTAGAACATGATATGGTGGCTGGTAGACTCTTACAAGCCCTAAACCAGCAGTGCTGGTAAGCCGTACCTGTTCTTACCAGCCACCATGAAATACTGATATATATATATATATATATATATATATATATATATATATATATATAAGAAAATGAATAATAATTGAAGTTTAGTATTTTTATGTATTGAAAGTTACTTTTGCATTTGTACTTACTGAAAAATTGTTTTAACTAGGATATTTTATCTTAATTTTAAAAGTTATTTAATTAATACTTAATGTTATAGTTTTGTTAGTAAATTTTTATACATATTAAGTCAGTGGTATCCAACGCAAGAAAGCAATTCAAAAGGATAACACCAAGAAGGGCAAGGTGTCAGTCCTAAGTTTTGAATCTGAAACTTGGTCGCAACAGGTCTGTTCGTAAATACACTATCATAAAGAATTGATTTTAATTGATGAACCTGATGCAAATGAAACATTAGTTTCATCAATGAAAATTGATTCTTTCTTATTGTGTATTTATGAACATGGAGCTAATTATATTCATAATAAGATTTTAAACCATTCTGCAAAGTTTAAGAATTTTCAATGGACAAAGTGACTATCACAATCAAACTACTTATAGAAATACAGTGTAACCTTTTTTTTTATTTTTAAACTGAACCTTGAAAATCAACCCTTTCTCCCTTATAATCTTAACTTGCATACATTACTGAAGTACACTATTAAAAAATAACACATTTATTTGGCTACAGGGAATTGAAGTAGAGATCGAGGCAATTAAGATCGAGCTCCCTCATGGGTCTCACATTATTGTGTGTGCTTTTTAATTATAGACATGAGATACTTAAGTTCACTGCATCCAGGCATTCCAGGCCCAAGTTGTACTCACTGTGATGCATCATGCAGCCCTCTATGTTAAAATGATTTTTTTTTTTTATCACAAACATAAAATTATTTTGCGAGGACAGCACAAATTTTACTCTTGCTCTGTGTCTGGAAATTGCCACAAATTTTATGGAAGCTAAGAAAATTTGCCTACTTTTTGGTGATGCATGTGGCTAGAGTGAGTGCTTTTCTTGCCTTTCCCAAAATTGCAAATCTTCATCTCTTTGTTTCTTAAAGCTGCCGTTCTAGCAAATCAGGCATGTGCAGTTATATTAAATTAAAGTTTGTGCTCTGTCTCAATGATTGAGCTGTGCATAAAATTCATGGTGTCATTGGCCATATATATCTTGAGACAAGGTAAACATTTAAAGGACTCCTTATAGTTTAAATCCAATTTTTTTTATCTCAGAGCACTTTTAACAGTTTTAACATTAAAACGTAAATCTCATCAAATTTACATTTTTATATTTTTTTGTTATAGCCATTGATTGATTATTAAGAAATTGTGCCTGACGTTTGTTTTAATTTATTGAAACTTAAAAATTTAGTGTCCTATAGTATATTTATATAGTCATGGCTTGCTGTGAGCACCACTATATATGTATACATGAATATAGACATTATGTAATAAGCAAACATTAAAATTGATGTTCTTTTTGCAAGATGATCTGCATTGAAAACACATATTATAATATGTAAGAAATATTTTTTGTTACATAATAAAATTCTATTGTGTATAATATTTATGCCATGTGTGTATTTTATAATTTTAATTTGTAAGTAAAATTAGTATCTTAAATTTCTTTTCATAGATATACATCTGAAATTTGAAATCATAATAAAAATAATGATTGGTTTTTAAAATTTCATAAACAAATTATTTTTGCCAACCTTTTTCAATATATCCTGCTGTAGACTAAAGTGTAAAAATAAAATACAGTATTGTAACTTGTAATTAAATTGTTGCCTAGTTATGTTAATTAATAAAATAAAAACATAAATAAAAGTAAAAGGTACACGTTTCGTTTGTCTTTATTATTTTATGTGTATTCTTCAGGATACCTTATTTGAATCTATAGCTACAGGATGTGCAGGACTGAAGCGTCAAGAGACAGATTTACAATTTTAAGAACTAAAAGAAGCGAGAGCACATGACACTGCAGTGTAACCATTGTTTGATTCAGCAGCTAGACAGCAACAGTGGGAGATGGAAATTGCTGAAATTTTAGGAGTTTTGTGGTTAATTCATATAGTTACTGAGATTTTTTTTTTTTCCCCAACCATGAAAGTAATACGAAAATTTTATTCAATGCACACTACATTTTTATATTGGGGGTAAATTGACCTTATATGGTATATGGCTACTGTTATTTTTAAGGGTAAGGTTAAAAAAATGTTAAAAAATTCCCACACATGAAAATTATGAAATATTAAACATTACTTAAAATGTTCTCTTCTATATACATCCCCTATCAGTACGTATATGTACTTTAATCATGCATTTAATAACCCTGCAATACAAAATCCATGCCATGATTATAAAAAGAAAAGAATAAGACACAAATGTAATTATGTTCGACTGATCGCTCGAATCTGTATAATATATTTATATAATTGTATTATAATTATATAATAGGGCCTCACATTTTGAAAAAAAAAAAAAAAGTTTCATTGAAACAATTGTGTAGTTTCCTTATAGTTTGTGAACAATCGAGGGGGTTGATTTTAATAAGACTCGTTTTTATATAATGATAATTAGTTTTATTAGGTCAAAATCGGATCGAAGTAATTAAGGGCCGGGAATATAATCGGATGGATGCATATATATATATATATATATATATATATATATATATATATATATACAGTATATATATATATATATATATATGATATATATATTATGAGAAAAGGTATAGTCGGTATGTCCAGCAAACCATGCCCTGCTGGCCTGCAGCTGGCCGGTTGCTGGTCCGCTGCTGGCACTGCTGGCAGAGGGCTTGCCAACAGAGGCCGGCAGTCGGCCATCTGACGGTGTACCAGCATGCGGCTTGCCTTCACAGGCCCATATGCTGGCCAGCACTGGAATGCCATCCATAAATTTTGATTTTGGAATTTTTTCGGGACAAAAATTTTTTATTTTCGAAACATGTATTTCTAACATCCCTCAACTTAAATTCGTAAGAAATTATTAAATTTTTTTAAATATTATACTTTTATGCTACTTTTCTTACAGTTTGTATTGAAATCTTCATATCCGTACAAGTTCAAATATTTTGAATAATTTTTTTTTTTTTTTTAATTTTTAATCAAACCCTATTGGGTACTTTTATTTACTAATTACATACTACTTTGAAACCCCGAACCTTCCGAAACCCTAACTTGCGAGCGTTTCGCGGGCTCTTCTGGAACGGAGGCGGCCACGGCCTTGCAAATCCATCCCGGCATTTGCCTGCGGCTGAGGGAAACGTGGAAACCTCAGCCAGGATGGACGCGACAGCTTTTGTCAATGAACCGGAAGTGCAATGGTCCAAAGCCAGCCCACGTCTAAATCTGGACTACATCTGAACTGCAGCAGTTCAGATCAGTTCAAAATTATGCTAGTTCAGATAGTTGTAAACAGTATAAAATTGGCCGGTTTTGAACTGTTTGAGCTACCAATTTTGAACTGGCCACAGTTGTAAATAGCTCATAGCAGTCCAGACAATACAGCTCAGAACAGTCCAGCCTAGCTCAAACTAGCTCGTTTACGTTGATACTCAGGCAGTCCATTATAGCTCAAACTAGTTCATTGCTGCTATACATGCAACAGTCCATTCTAGTTCAGAATAGTCCAGCCTAGCTCAAAAAGTCCAAAGCACTATAGCAGCTGTACTGCAGTCCAGGGCAGTCCATTCTAGTTCAGATTAGTCCAGCCTAGCTCAAAAAAGTCCAAAGCACTGTAGCAGCTGTACTGCAGTCCAGGGCAGTCCGTTCTAGTTCAGAATAGTCCAGCCTAGCTCAAAAAAGTCAAAAGCACAATAGCAGCTGTACTGCAGTCCAGGGCAGTTCATTCTAGTTCAGAATAGTCCAGCCTAGCTCAAAAAAGTCCAAAGCACTGTAGCAGCTGTACTGCAGTCCAGGGCAGTCCATTCTAGTTCAGAATAGTCCAGCCTAGCTCAAAAATTCCAAAGCACTATAGCAGCTGTACGGCAGTCCAGGGCAGTTCATTCTAGTTCAGATTAGTCCAGCCTAGCTCAAAAAAGTCCAAAGCACTGTAGCAGCTGTACTGCAGTCCAGGGCAGTTCATTCTAGTTCAGAATAGTCCAATCTAGCTCAAAAAAGTCCAAAGATTTATAGCAGCTGTACTGCAGTCCAGGGCAGTCCATTCTAGTTCAGAATAGTCCAGCCTAGCTCAAAAAAGTCAAAAGCACAATAGCAGCTGTACTGCAGTCTAGAGCAGTTCATTCTAGTTCAGAATAGTCCAGCCTAGCTCAAAAAAGTCCAAAGCACTGTAGCAGCTGTACTGCAGTCCAGGGCAGTCCATTCTAGTTCAGAATAGTCCAGCCTAGCTCAAAAATTCCAAAGCACAATAGCAGCTGTACTGCAGTCCAGGGCAGTCCATTCTAGTTCAGAATAGTCCAGCCTAGCTCAAAAAAGTGCAAAGCACTGTAGCAGCTGTACTGCAGTCCAGGGCAGTCCATTCTAGTTCAGAATAGTCCAGCCTAGCTCAAAAAAGTCCAAAGCACTGTAGCAGCTGTACTGCAGTCCAGGGCAGTCCATTCTAGTTCAGAATAGTCCAGCCTAGCTAAAAAAATTCCAACTTGACTGCAATATGTTCTATAGTAGAACCATTTTATGATCAGCGCTGTCACTTTGACAAGGCAAGCCGGCAGCTGGTATTCAGCCTGCAGCCGCCGGCTTGCTTCGTCAAAGTGACAGCGCTGATCATAAGATGGTTCTACTATAGAACATATTGCAGTCAAGATGGACACCTTTACTTTTTATCAATGGACCAAAATGGACCTGTAAACATACTTTAAATTATCTCTGGAAACACAATAATATTTAACACGATTATGTTGGTAACGCCCATAAAAATAACAATATCCGTCGTCAATAGATAATTATATTAATAAATGCCATGCAAACCTAGTGAATATGCAGTACAATATTTGTACTGTACCAATTGTACAATTATTATTATAGTGCATGAAAGATAGAGCATGATTTATAAGTCGAATAGCTTGATCACTCATCACGCATTTGGCAACGCTGTCTATTTTTGTGGCCATGCAGGTGAACTCGGTGAGAAATGTGAGACATCTCACCTGAGATCTCATAGAGTTGAAATAAGATTATACACATGAGCTCAATATTATATGGACTGACGATCGCTTTTATTTTAAACACTAAACTTGTATCATATAATATTATTCATTATAACAGTTATAACTCAAGGCATACAGTACTAAAAACTAAAAAAAAAAAAAATAATATCTAATTCTACATACAGTATGCAAACACAATGAATATATTTAATTAGTTTGCTAGCTCACAGATAAATTTCTAAAATCTAACATGCTGGCAGCTGATATATATATGTGAATGCCTATTAATTATGATAGGTGTAGGTGGACAACATGGGATATAATCCATTGCAGGATAAATACCGGTACTTATAATATATGCATAAAGTATGCATATACATTATTGCTTAATTAATTCTTATTGGTGAAAACAGCATAATGAAATAAACAACACGAAATTTTATGCACTGTATGCATAAGTATATGATATGCCCTATATTATATACACAGTACGTATTGTATGCATACATAATATATAGATTTTATCACCATCATTCTGTTGATCATTTGCGTATATATACTCATTTATAAGGATCGAGAACGTTGTAAAAATTCTACTGGCAATAAAAAAAACATAGAGTATATGCATACTGTATGTATATATTATACTGTACTACATGCAGCTGAATTTTGCTATTACAATGTCAAAATGAAAAGAAACTGTGTAAGAAATGTGTGATAAAATTGGCACTTACCGGTATCGCAAATATTGATAGACCAAAATTTAACTTATGCCCATTTTTCTTACATTTCAGCCTTTAGAACTATCCTTTGTATTTTTCCACGTACAGAGGAGGAACAGGGCTGAAGAACGTCACTTCTAGTTCTAGTAGGTAGCCTAAACCTAGGACAGATATGCCAAACTCCCATGGCAAGAACAGAACAAAATTTTCCGATCAACTTTTGACCCTGATATTTAATGTATAGACTCTATGTACGTAAATTCTTACCTTCATAGATGATTATAGGTTAAGAGCACCAAGGAACCACTTAAAAATAAGAATATCTGTGACTACTAATGATACCAAACAAGAAATCACCGAAATCACGACAATAATAGAAAACAGCTGAAAAGCCGGTAAAGATTTCAAATGCTGCGGAAGCGGAAGTGCGGATCCTGCGCGGAGCGCGCGGTGCATTAATGTAAAAAAATCCAACCAATCAGAGACCTGCGCTAAATCAACAGCGCTAAATCTTCAAATAATGATTTATTAATTAATAAATCTAAAACCTCGATCCTATATATTTGAACAGAGACGTACATATACAGTATAATATAAATATAATATATATATATGTATATATATTTTATATATCTACGCTATGATTGTACAGTATGTTTGTGTATTATACGGTTAATGGTATGTGGAGCTTAATTATAATGTATAATATTTTATATTTTATTGAGGAGAACGGTACGTACGTCAATATATGTGATAACTATATAGTAGTATATAGTGCTCAAAAAATACACGCACGTGCGTTATTTCTTAACATAAAAGTCTTAATAGGGTACAAAATATTATATTATAAGTATCTTAAGTTTAAGTATTATATAATACTTTTACTCAAAATAATTTATTCAATTAATATTTTAAACTATTTTAATTAAAAAATTATATGTAATTTTTATCACATTATAATTAATATATATCCCGTGTACAGTGTACATGTGAGCATATATAACTATGGCAATATAATTAAAATTGTGAAATAATTAATTAATTTAGACTGCGGTTATATCCGCTATATATATATATATATATATATTATATATAATATAAATAAATACGTTATATTATATATAGTGTGTGTGGACTAGTTTAATTAAGCTAGCAACTCAGAGAAGCTAGGGTACATGAGTTAGACTGGGCTGTCTGAGCTGCGGTGGACTGTCCTGGACTGCAGTGGACTGTCTGAACTTCTCATCATTGCAGTTAAATAATTTGAACTGGACTGGACTGTCTGAGCTGCATTGGACTGCCGCAGAACTGATTTGATCTAAACTGGACTGTCCGCGAGCTTCAATTAATTCATTTGAACTAGACTGGACTCTCTCAGCTGCATTGGACTTCCGCTGAACTGGTTTTTGAGCTAAACTGGACTGTCTGAGCTGCGGTGGACTGTCCTGGACTGCAGTGGACTGTCTGAGCTTCAATGGACTAATTTGAACTAGACTGGACTGTCTGAGCTGCGATGGACTGTCCTGGACTGTCTGAGCTCCATTGGACTGCCGGTGAACTGGTTTGAGCTAAACTGGCCTGTCTGAGCTGCGGTGGCTGTTCTGGACTACAGTGGACTGTCTGAGCTTCAATGGACTAATTTGAACTAGACTGGACTGTCTGAGCTGCGATGGACTGTCCTGGACTGTCTAAGCTTCATTGGACTGCCGCTGAACTGGTTTGAGCTAAACTGGCCTGTCTGAGCTGCGGTGGACTGTCCTGGACTACAGTGGACTGTCTGAGCTGCAGTGGACTAATTTGAACTAGACTGGACTGTCTGAGCTGCGATGGACTGTCCTGGACTGTCTGAGCTTCATTGGACTGCTGCTGAACTGGTTTGAGCTAAACTGGCCTGTCTGAGCTGCGGTGGACTGTCCTGGACTACAGTGGACTGTCTGAGCTGCAGTGGACTAATTTGAACTAGACTGGACTGTCTGAGCTGCAATGGACTAATTTGAACTAGACTGGACTGTCTGAGCTGCGGTGGACTGTCCTGGACTGCAGTGGACTGTCTGAGCTTCAATGGACTAATTTGAACTGGACTGGACTGTCTGAGCTGCGATGGACTGTCCTGGACTTTCTGAGTTTCATTGGACTGCCGCTGAACTGGTTTGAGCTAAACTGGCCTGTCTGAGCTGCGGTGGACTGTCCTGGACTACAGTGGACTGTCTGAGCTTCAATGGACTAATTTGAACTAGACTGGACTGTCCGAGCTGCGATGGACTGTCCTGGACTGTCTGAGCTTCATTGGACTGCCGCTGAATTGGTTTAAGCTAAACTGGCCTCTCTGAGCTGCGGTGGACTGTCCTGGACTAAAGTGGACTATCTGAGCTGCAATGGACTCATTTGAACTAGACTGGACTGTCTGAGCTGCAATGGACTAATTTGAACTAGACTGGACTGTCTGAGCCGCGGTGGACTGTCCTGGACTGCGGTGGACTGTCTGAGCTTCAATTAACTAATTTGAACTAGACTGGACTGTCTGAGCTGCATTGGACTGCCGCTGAACTGGTTTGAGCTAAACTGGCTTGTCTGAGCTGCGGTGGACAGTCCTGGACTACAGTGGCCGTCTGAGCTTAAATGGACTAATTTGAACTAAACGGGACTGTCTGAGCTGCAGTGGACTGTCTGAGCTTTTATAAACTAATTTGAACTAGACTGGACTGTCTGAGCTGCATTGGACTGCCGCTAAACTGGTTTGAGCTAAACTGGACTGTCTGAGCTGCGGTGGACAGTCCTGGACTGCAGTGGACTGTCTGAGCTTCAATGGACTAATATGAACTAGACTGGACTGTCTGAGCTGCATTGGACTGCCGCTGAACTTGTTTGAGCTAAACTGGCTTGTCTGAGCTGCGGTGGACAGTCCTGGACTACAGTGGCCGTCTGAGCTTAAATGGACTAATTTGAACTAAACTGGACTTTCTGAGCTGCGGTGGACTGTCCTGGACTACAGGACTAGTTTGAGCTAGCTGAAGCTACTTTGAGCTGCAGAAAGGTTATGAGCTGATATGAACTAATTCAAACTGCATTGAACTGCAGCGATTTTGAGCAGGAAACAGCTCAGAATGGTTAAAAACTGTTTTGAACTGATTTGAACTTCGCTGTTCAAAACAGTCCAGAATATTAGCTCATTTGAACTGCATGAGCTGATTTGAACTACCTCAATCAGCTCAGACCAGTCCAGATTTAGACGTGGGAGGGGAACCACATGGTGGAAAAGCGCAACGTTTTACCCCTGGGTGGGAAACGTGGTTTTTGTTGAAAATGGTCACCCATCCAACTACTAACCACGCGTGGCGTTGCTTGACTTCGGTGATCTGACGAGACCCGGTCAAGCGCACTGCGCCACACCTTCCATAAGTAAGCATTAACATCTAATATTTATTTACAATCACCCAAGCGTAGGGGATAGGACACCTGCCTACGGTGCCAATGGTCCTGAGTTCGATTCCTGGTGGTGACAATTTTTTAATCCAATTTGATAATTTTTTCTTATTTTGCTTATATTAATTAAGCATAAAAATAATTTTCAGGTGATACTGAATAATTTTAATTTAATTGCAAATTAAATTAAATTTGTGATGGCATGCCAGCGCTGGGTCCAGCATCTGGCCCAAGGTCCCTCTACATAAGGTTGGACGCTCCGACAAGCCGGCGCAGGTTTTTAAAGTTCGCGCGAAACGTTCCGAAATGCGCTCCAATCAGAGAGATGTGACGTCACAGGCTCGAATGTCACGCCATCTCTCGCGTGCAGAACGTTGTAGAATATAGGAATCTCGATTGTTATGGACCTCTGACGGAATTTTAGTGAAGTTTAAGGTAAAATCTTAGCGCGTTAAATATAAAATTATATAAAATATATTTAACAATGGTTCGTTGTGCCATTTACAGTTGTAAAAATTACGAATCGTCTGTTAAAAATGAAATCAAATTTTATCGTTTTCCTGCCGACTCCCATCTTCGAAGTTTGTGGCATAAGCTATGTAAAAGAAGCGACACCTTCAACATTCAAAACTCTAGAATTTGTTCAGAACACTTTGAACCACACCTATTGCATATACTAATCAATGCAGAATAATGTCAAAAGAATCAACATGCAGATGCAGACTCCCCAATGAAACGTTGCCAACATTAAAACTTCCTGGCAAAGTGGATAAAGTCCCTACTGAAAAACAAATTTTGAGAGATCAGAATAAGGGCCAGAAGAGAGAAAACAGAAAAATTGTTAATGAGCTACTCATGAACGTGGAGATAAATAGGCGGTAAATATATAAATAATATATTTATAATATATTATTTAATATATATATTAAAGTATTATAATACTTTAATATATATTATAATATACATATTATTTAAAAGTTTATTTATTTTCCTATACTGTATATATACAAAGATTACTCTACATAATGTAGAGTAACATTATATTTATTATATTAATTAATAATATAATATAATATATACTCGCCAGGCTGTTCAAGGCTTCCACCATCTAATTTGTAAATCTTCTGGTTATCATAAAGCTGAACAATCTTGTGTATGTAAATTATGTAATGAATATTGTAGCCAATATATATCATTTAAATATCTGTAAATCTAGAATTAAGCCTATCAGCGATTATGCCCAGGGGAGATTTCATATATAGTCTATAGATTTTGAATAGCAATGAAGCAATAAGTTTTTTATTCTATCTATTTTCTATGTCATATTTTGTTTTATATATGTGATTATATATATGATATATTATGATGTAACAGGCTGTTAGTATCATCTGTTATTTTATTTTATATTGTTTTATTATCATTTTCTATTGTTCTATTATTCTGTAACTATTATATATGTTTTGTATGTATGTTTTATGTGTATATATTGTAATGTTTTTCTATAATGTATGTTTCTAGTGCTGTTAATAATATGTACACTTTCTGTGTTTAATAAAAGACTAATAATATTTATTATATTGGTAAATATGTTATGACTGAGCCATGCATGCACTTTTTTCATATTTCTGATTTATACCTCCAGTAGTTTAAATTGCATGAGTGTATTTAAGATTATATATTATACTATTAATTATATTTATAGTAATTATAGTTAAGTTAATAATATACTTCTGTTCCTACATTCAATTTTTATTGTGTGATGCACCTTTTGTTCCATAAACAAAATATATAATAAAATTGGTTCATCAATAAATTATTGAAATGATTCCTTCGATATATCTTATTATTTTGAAATTTTTTGGTAAAAAAAAAGTCTTCATTAAAATATTTTGAAGCAAAATTATAATATACGGTTCCCTAAGCACTTCATTCTTTAATAATAATTAAGACATACTTGTCATATACTAATTATAGTTATAAATTATTTAAATTTATATTAGGTTTAAATTATATATATATATATATATATATATATATATATATATATATATCATATATAATATCATATATAATATTGATTAACAATTCTCCTGCAACAATAGAGACTTACTGCTTTTACTGTAATTATTATACAATTAAATGAGGCAGAGCTGTCAAAGTAACTTAATTAGCTTTTACCGGAAAGTGGCAAAATGAACTCAGAAAATAATCCAGCAAAGCTGTAGTTCAGTGCATAGTATAAACAACAACATGCAGGGTTACTCAATCTTCTTGTTAGATCCTATTGTCTGTCACCACACGGTAAAAGCTATAAAAGATAGTTATAATTTGGCAACTTTATGTCACTTAATTACTGTAAGTTATTTCAAGCAAGCGTGGTAACTGCTGTTAGTCTATATAGGAGAGATACAATATAAATATTATTTCTTACAAAAAGTCAAATAAATTTTAACTTGCTGGAGATATTGAACACACGTTTCTGAAGTTTTTGTCACTTTAATTTTATTTTAAATAATCTACAGGTTTGCCACGGAAACTGCTGTCCATGCAGCGTCATCAGAAAGTCTCCCATGTTCTGCAACAAAAGCAACTGAGTAAGTTAAATTAATGTAAATTTAGATACAAAGCACATCTTTTTCTAACTAAAAAATGTAATGTATTTTAGTAACGTGTGAGCTGAGCAAAACATATTACACACACTGAACTGAATTAGCCAATTTTATACGTTTAATTATAGAGGACATTATTGTCAATAACAAATTGACATAAAACCACAGGGGCGGTTCCAGCCCGTGGCTCTGACGGGGGGGGGGGGGGGGGGGGTCTGTTTTCTGTTTAAAAGAGATTTCTACACTTTGTCAATCATACATCAGAGTTATACTTCATAATAATTAATTATAACCTGTAGATATCAAGTGTTTATAATAAACTACATTTATCATGTGTTAATGCATGTTGTATCATTCATGAAATAAAATAAATACGTACCTAATATACTAAAAAAGTAATAGTAATTATTTTACAGGAGGCATATTTATAAAAATTTGGGGAAATGAGTGGGGGGGATGGGAGGGGTCATTTTTATTTTTTAATATTGCAGCAGACTCACCTGTCATCGTCAAAGGTTTTGGTATGCAGCCGCATGCATGCTCTTGTCTTGTTACTCATGTGTCCTGCATTCCTTCACATCAGAAATTACTCCCCTCAAAATGTGTTTCGAGGAAGCGTCTGCAAATATCATCACACGTCTAAGATCCCGAGTAAAGAAAAAATAAGTTATTATCAAACAAGACCTGTAGTGCAGGATAGAAAGTGAGGGGAATTGTGTATATTTACTTCAGGTTTGTGTGAAACATTCTCTATTTTAATTTTCAGTGTAGCTAAAATAACACAAAATTGAGAGAGCGTCGTTGCCAATATAATGTACAAAACAACAAGACTTCTATTGCCTTTGATTAGAATATTTCACAACAATATTCTGCATGACAAGCTCTGATATCTTGTTCTAGACATTGTGACGGACAATAAAAAACAGTACGTGTTGTGATGTCAAAATATGCATACCGTAATGTTTTAAGTAAGTCCGGGAATAAGCAAAACCTAAAGCTCCTGTTAGTGCATTTAGTACTGCATATATATTTACAGTACGTACTGTACTTATTACAGTTTAGAGCACACACAGTAGAGTCGTGAATGCAGACAGTACATTGATGCATACATTATTCTATACATAATATATTATGTATTATGTCAAAGAATATTATAAATATAATTGTATGCAGTATATTCTATTCTACAGTACATGCATACAATACATTATAGTGCAGAATTATAAATATACTATTAATACATTATATTATATGCATACCTTATATCATACTCACTTGCATTTCAAATTTTAATGTAACTTTTACTTTTTATTTCTTCCTTCTTTTCCAAAGGTGCATCACAAACCTACTGTAACACGGGACCGTGTCGGAATCAGCTTTAAGTTTTTTTAACTGCCTAAAAATTCAATTAAGTAGGGTGAGACTGCTAAAAAGGTAGGCAATTTTAATACCGTAGAATGCGAAAATCATTAAATCACAATAAATATTAATATTTAACGAGTCAGATTAAAAAAAAAACGCTGGGATCAAAATGCTCCCGAATGCACCATATAAACGCCATATAACATTCTTAACAGCTGTCACAGCTCGAGCCTGTGACGTATCATTCTCTGATTGGCTGTCAGATTAGAAGCGCAGTCCAGTATAAAATTCTCTGGGAGCGTCCAACCTTATGTAGAGGGACCTTGCATCTGGCCGGTATGCAAGAAAAGCGCAGAACCAGCATGGCTTGCCAGCGCATGCCAGCAGTGGCATGCCGGTCTGCGGCCAGCTGTAGGCCAGCAGATTTTGGTTTGCTGGGATACAATCGTCGATTCGGAAAATTTCCCTCTGCAGCCTTTTTGTTAATCGCACTATGTCCCGTAAGAGAATAACATATGGTATGATGATTTAAAGGCGGCTCAATACTGCAATACTTGTGGGAAATTTTCCAAGGCGCCGCGCGAGATCGATCGAGGTACAAAAACAGAATCCTGAATGGTATATAATAATATATATTATATATATATATATATATATAAAAATACGGGTATATATAATATTATATATATATATATATATATACCCGTATTTTTCACTATTCCGCTACTATATTATAATTCGGGGGAAGAGGGGGGGGGGACTATAACACTCATACTTGTCTGTATGATGTTAATTGAATGAGAGAAATTAATATAATTATATAATATATTTATTGTCTCGCGCGTCGCGTTCACAGTGTAATTCCGTATATCGTATATATACTATATATATTCTATATATATTATTATTATAATATATAATAATTATATTTATATATAGTACAGGTGTAAAATGCACATGAATGCAAGTTTTAGTTGTACATGTATGCACCCATATATAAGTTGTTATTATAGCCAAGAAATCATGCCAAATAAAGATTACATAATTGGTTATAAAAAGGAAAACAAGAGATCTGTATGTTTTAAAATTACCATGCAACAAGAGGCCCGCTATTTTACTTTTTTTTTTTTTTTTATATTTATTGCTGTTCGCGTCAACTCGGCTAGCCTCGTGTTGCTTCGAACGCGTTTCCAGGGCGGGAGTCGAGATGAAATTTTGATCAGTTGTCCTGCGTATCTCTCAGTGTCACGGTCTATGCAAAAGAATTTAATGTGAGCAGTATGATTTTTAGGAATATTCTACTCTTACTGCTTCTTGTCGTTGGTAAGTTGGTACAGTGTAATCAAATTACTTCAGTGTAGTGTAAAATTTTGCACGGACTTAATTGGCGAACATCGGTGTGTGGCGTGTGTTTTAAACTATAATTCTCTCTCAGGACAGTGTGAACAGAGAACTGACAACATATATGTTGGCATGTAAATGCGCTCATGTCTGCTCTTCAGATTTTTCAATAAATTACATGCAATCTGTCCCAATGGGTGGTAGAGATAGATCTCAGATAGAAGAGGTTGATTTTTCTCCTCCCCAAATTGGACTACCGACTTCAAGGGTGGAAAAAATTGATGTTGCAACTACAGTTTTTCGCTCCCGTTTTAAGATATAAAAAAAAAAGAAAAAACGATGAAAATTTACTTCAATTGTTCAAAAGTTCTATTTTATTTTATTAAAATTTTGTTAAATACGATTTGAATACTGGAATCGTACGTACGTAGCTTGTAATTGCTGATATTACCCGGCCGGGAAGCTGTGATGCTTTCCGCAACGTTTCAAACAAAAGGGCTAGGTGAAAATATCAAGCGTGACAGAGCTAGGTTACAACAGAATTCGGCTTTGAGTTTAAATATTCACAATCGTAATTGCAAGGAAAAATACTAAAAGTTGCCCTTGCCTTCTTCGTGATAGTCTGTGTTTTGATATACTAAAATTAAAGATTTATACATGATGTGAATTTTTTAAAAATATTTTTTACGTTAATTAATAGTCATGAATTGAACTGAAAATAAAGCAGACTAAACCATGGTAAAAAATATATTTATAAAAAAATCAAAAGCTCTGTATTCTATGTGGTAAAAAGACTAAAAAAGACTAAAAAGTTATACTAATGAAGCTGCAGTTTGTGCAGGTTCACTCTGTAGAGGTGTAGCTAACAGTAAAATATAAATTAAAAACTTTGAAAATGTAAGGAAACATATATAATGACAATAATTGTAGTCGTACATTGATTACTCACGATTGTAGGAACGTAACAAAATAAATTTAATATAAAATTTCAAACATTTCAAGGCAATTAAAAGAGTAAAAGAAATTTAAAAATAAGTAAAAAAAAAAAAAAAACTTAAATTTAGTATGTTTTAGATTGTGTAATATTTCGACATTTTAATCTGAAGTACACGGAGTTATGGAAATGCTTTTCAATACTTTAAATATTTTACGTCAATTATTAATATCCGTCCATGCAGGAATTGAAGTTAGAAAAATAAGTAAAATACTTATAATTAGTATTTTTTAGGTTGTGTATATATTTTGATTTTTTTTTTTTTTTTTTTTTTTTTAATTTTGAAGTACATGGAAATTAAGAAAATGCTTTTCAATACTTTAAAATTTTAAATATTGAAGTTAGAAAAATAAGTAAAATACTTATATTTAGTATTTTTTAGGTTGTGTATTAATATTTTGATTTTTTTTTTTTTTTTTAAATTTGAACTATTTGAAGTACATGGAAATTAAGAAAATGCTTTTCAATACTTTAAAATTTTAAATATTTTATGAATCGAGCTTAACAGCAGTCAGCAGTACTAAATAAACCGTGATAAAATCTATTTATAAAAACGCGAAAAGCTACAAATATATATAATATATTTAATCTTATTAATATTATATTTTATATCCTTAATTAACATATATGTCTATATATAATTTCAATGCTTACATTTTATTTTTAGACTTTTTTTCTTGAAGCAACAACAATTAATTGAATTATTATATTAAATATTAAATTAATTGAGAGACATAATTTTATACTTTAAATTTATAGTATTTTTTATAGTTATAGCTATACCTACACACTGCATATTGAAAGCTTTTTAATGCAATGTCACGTTTTGTATTGAATTGTGCAAGCAGTGGTTAATTCACACATACGAGCTCTGTGAGCTTTGAACTTTAATAATCATGCATAGTGTCATATTACCAAATAAATACGACTCAAAGGTATTGAGTTTCACTGTAAAGAAGGAAGGCATATTCAGGAGCGGTAGATGATGCTATCACGACCAGCTCGCAAGTTATACGCTTGTGCACGCTTCAATCACGCTCTCATCAGCTCTGTGCGTATACAGTCATAATATTCCGTTTCTTAGTTTGCAATTTGCATGTTTTCTAATTATTTTATATATTACAAATAAGTTATGTTTTTGCAGAAGCTAATTAGCTTTATGTATCATTTATAACTTTTATTTATTTATTTATTTATTTATTTATTTATTTATTTATTTATTTATTTATTTATTTATTTATTTATTTATTCATTTATTTACTTATTTCCTTGTTGTCATTTTCTGAATTATTAATAATGTCAACATTTCGTGCATGTCCATGTCATGCAACTAAAAAAGGCATCTAAAATTTACTTCATTGTGCAAAGCCATGATTCAGTTATAAAGCACATAATCATAGAGTTAACATTTTATTGTTATTTTCATAAATATTTTAATAATTAATTTATTATAAAATTGGCAATTTGCAACATTATACTTTATAAGTAAAGTGAATCATCTATAGCTTTCCAAAATGTAGTGAATTAAAGATGCTATTTTTACAATCTGCATGGACAAGTGCCGTATATATATACGTATGTACAAGCACGAAGCTGCTACACTTGTTCAGTTAAAAGCTGAGACATCCGGCTAGAGCGCATACAGATAATCATACTCATAAATGTCAAGATTCGTATTGCATAGTGAACGTCATTGGCGGATCTAGCGCTTATAAGTGGGTGGGAGGAAGGGGGGAGGGCATGCAATATACCCACGAATTTTAATATTTTATACTTTTAAGGTATACCCAGCTAGTACATCATTTGTAGGTTCTAAGTTTTTTTTTTTTTTTTATTGACATTTAATATTACAGTAGTGTCCAGAGAAGGCAAAGCCTTATATTCTAGTGCACAATACATCATTTTGTTGTCAATTTAACTAAGAGTATAAAATAATTTTAATTTTTAATAAGTGCATTTTATATTGTGATTCTTTTTAACAGAAATTTATTAAATCTTAAGTTCTTTTTTAATTAACATATTTAAAATGATTTTTAAAAAATACTAGTATCAATATATATATATATATATATATATATACTAAAGTTGAAAATTTTACAATAATTGCATAATAAAATCCCTAAGATCCTAATTACAAATTTATCATTAGGATAAATCATTATCATTATTATTTACAAAGTGGTTATCATTTTTTTTTTCGGTACGTCATGACGGTGGGGAGGAGGTTGATGATATTTTTTAAGGAACAATATTTTGTGTATATTTAGCTTTCTCTTATCGTCTATAAAGCCTAATCTAAAGTACTCATCGATTGAAGAGATGAAATAAAGACAATTTCAAAAAATATTTTTGTTCAATTAAATTATCATTTCTATTAATTAAACCTACTAACTCAAATGGATTAATTTTGTTGTAAATAGCAACGGGAAAAGTGTAGGTAATTTTCAACGGGGATTGTTAAAATATAATTATTATATGAGATAGCTATTTAATTTATAAAAGCTTTAGAAATTTATGGAATTTTAATTGTAACCTTTTTAATATAATTGTTGTAGTGATGCGAACTGTTGATATGACACGATAATTGATTGACATGATGTGTCATTGGTATAAAAACTAGACGAGAAAACGATTATGCTTGTGGTAGGTTTGGCTTTAGACTATAGAGGGATAGAGGGTGGGATCGAGAAAGGAAACTCGCCCACTATAATGAATCAATTCTGCCCTAGTTGCTGAATTTATTAATTGAGAAGTCTAGGACTGTATTGCTGATAAGGTAAATATTCTAGGAGAAACATGGTACTCCGACTGTGCTGGCATGTACTCTGTACTAATATCTACACATCTTACGTTATGAGCTAGGTAACGTGTCAAAAGTATAATAATTAATTATAATCTGAGTGTACAAATATAGCAAAGAAATGCATAATAATATATCATAGTGACAAGTTATATTTTAGGAAGAAAAAAAAAACTGTTAACCTAATTAAATTTAAAAAATTGTTCAAGAACTTATATATTTTATTATACACAAGACACGAAAAGAAATTATAATTTAAAGTCAACAACATATGAGATTAAACATTGCTGCACACGTACACACATCAGAGCGTGCTAAAATAGCGTGACATTTGTTATTTCAGCATCAAATGCAGCACGAGCGGGTGGGTTTCTCATGGATGAGTTTATTAGCTTTGCGCGTGCTTGCTTGCCTGGCGAACGGCCGTCAGCCGCCCCACCGGCACTTGCCCTAAATTCAGCAACGTGGTGAGCAAGCTGCCTGCGGTGGCGAACGCGACACAAGAGCTAGCGGCCGACCGGTCCGCTCCATCCAGCAGCTAGCGGGGGGAGGGCGGTGGGTGGACGAGCGAGCAGCCAGGGTGGGGCTGCCTTTTAGATGATTTCCGATCGCTAGTGACGTCACCCTCATGATCGTATTACCACCAAGTCCATTATTCCCATAGGTATTCGACCTACAGAACGCGACCGCCCTTTCTGATTGATGGTCGATCAACTTAGTTTATTTACACTAAAACATATTTACTTTCTACCCTCCTATCGTTTTCGCTACCGTAACACCCACTTAATTCCAGCCTATATTAAGATATTAATTTGTTAGTAATTTTATTTCCATTAGACTAGTTGACAAACAAAAAATCTTCTGCATCTGAATAGAGCAATTTTTTATTTTTATACCTAAAATAATATAGTAATTATAAGCAATAATATAAATGTTAAATAAAAATTAATGCAAGAGTAGCAGCAATATTGGGAATGACTCGGGGTGTTGTTATTTATTTTATGGCATGGCCCAAAGCCCAAAGTCCCATAAAATATCAAACAAAAACAAAAGAGCGCGATGGGATTTCTTGCCTTTATATTGGAATCATCCGATAACCCCACACACCTTTCTTCATCTAGTCTCTGGATGACTATGAAAATTGATTTAAATTATTTGAAAATTAATATTAAAACACTTTTAAAGCATGCAGCCACGACATAAATTCAATTTAGAATAAAATGCTGAAAATACACTAAATTGAATTGTGAGAATAAATATTAATATATATATTGTTAAATATTGCACTATCTAATATTACTATGCACACTGAAACAAACAGAAATTTTCCACGTTAAAACGTTACATAGATGCATATCATTTCACTGATCACTGAATATTTATGATCACCATCCAGGTATATAACATTTTGACTTTCTTGGGAAATGATTTTTTTAATATTATTATTTCTTGCTATTATTTTTTTAGTAACATTCAGAGGTAATATGTAAATAATTGCAAATTGTCTAATTGCCTTAATTAACACAGTTAAGAACTTATTAAGACATGCAGTGCTGCAGATTAAAGGTCTGCAAGGGTCATAGTTTTTAGGTGACTGACCCCGTGCAGATCGACTTCTATGGCAGAGCACGCACTATTAATATTGCATCAACACAAGATGTTATCGAATTATGTTTTCATCTTTGACTACTTTTTGTTTGCTTTAGTGTACTCTTAAACTGTTTATATGATTTTACTACAATTAAAATTAACGTTAGTTCATTTTTGTGCACACAGTAATATGACAATGATGTTAATAAATTGTATTGCGCTGAATGTGCTGAAAATTATTTAACTCACCCTAATATTTTTATCATAGTGTCGTGCTATTATCTATCAGTTAATAAGTATAATTGCTCTTAATTATTTCACATTCACAGTACTCTCAACTGTAAGAGGTCATCGTATCCTAGAGTGACTTAGACTATATGATAATGTGGAGTGACCTCCAAATTAAGTTGCAGTTCATTAGCTTAACTTTTATGTATAACACAATAAGCTTGTGATGCCATATATAATATACTTTCACTAATTAAATTATGGCTGAGCAGTGAACTGCAACTAATTTCTATCTTGAAATATCATCAACGTGTATCTTTCTAAAATTAAATGACAGTGTAATAATTAATATGTTCATGGCATTATAATGACATTAATGACCTATTTATTCTGGGGACTTGACATTTTATTACATAATATTTTAGGAACATTACCACACCCTTCTTTAAAACTTAAAACACAAAGGTCTGAAATAGTAATTAGTTAAGTATTTTTTTTATCAAATGGATATCATTATAGAACTTTCTTATGTCACACCATTTTTTTTTTCCAAACATTTATTTTTACGGAATAAAAATTATCAAAAATATGGTAATTTTAAATATCTAAACATTCTAAACACAATAAGAATTATTATGTTGTGACATTTGTTTTAAATTACAGTGGCTGAATTAATAAAAAAATAATGATAATAAAAATAAAAATTCTTTAAAAAAAATTAATAATATTATCTCTTGCATTAATTAAAGCTTGCAAATACAATAAAATTTTGCTGCTAAAATAAGGTTCAATCAATTGTTATACAAGTTTGATCAATTATGTAATTGGAATTGCTTTGTTGGTTGCACCAGAGTTAACACTGAACCTGTTGAAAAATTACATGGTGTAAATTATTCGTGTTGCCTCAAAGTAATGTCTTCAAAGTATCAGATATTCCACTTCCGGTCTCATCAGCAAGTGTTATTTTTGGTGATCTACTCAACTATATTTATTCACTCCTTACTTGAAATGGGGGGATGGAAGTTATTCAAAAAGTAATTTTATTGCTGAAAATTAACAGTCACTAGTTATTTTCACTCTGTTAATTACCTATTTCCAAATTTATAGATAACTTTCACGCATCGAATTTAAGAAACAGGAACTTCTATTATCAGTTTTTAATACTGAATTTTCAGTATAATTAGGTGTATACCTTTTTTGACAGTTCTTAATATTTTGACAAATTGCAATAAACAAAACTGCAGGTTAAAAAAATAACCCTTCTCTTCCTAAGTTTTTTGTATTGACATTGATCTTCCCGAGACCAAAATAAATACACATCACACAAAAAATCACAAAGAAAAAAATGTTGACAGTTTATGTTTACAGACGATGTCATGCATTCTAGAACAAAGTTGGTGGCCAAGTTAAAACAGAGAGGCGTTAAATTACCTTTCAATCTTTTTATCACTTCAGTAATTTGATTTAGTCTTCTTTAATTGAAACTTGTATAAAAGAATATCTAAAAATAAAATAATGCATGTTATATAAATAAATTAAACAATTTGCAAATATACTTATAAATAAATAATATTCAATATTATTTATTTATTTAATTATTTTAAACGAAGAAAGACATAAAACGTACGTTACGTTAACGATGTTCGCTATGTGGTCTAAAGAACGTATATTTGTATTGTTAATTGTAATTAGTCTATTTGTCAGAGAAGATTTATGTTTGGTTACCACCCAGAAATATTAGTTATTGGTACGCCTAAATATAAACGCTAATTCATCTTAATATAGGAGTGTTTGTTGCCGCCGTCGCTTTGTTATAACATTGAGACTCTCGCTCTCATGGCACTCGCGGTGCGGCGGTCGACTAATTGGTTTGGCTCACAGTTTGGTTGCGACCGCTCTGTTATTCATTCCTCGCTCTAAAGGGGATGACCACTTTCTTAGGTACTCCCATATATTTATATATATATATATATATATATATATGTATATATATATATATTATATGGTAATTATGGTACTCCTTCAAACAGAAGTCGCATTATAATCATAAATATAAACTTTCCATTATGTATTATACACCGTCAATCATCAGTATTATTAGTTTGTCATTGTTGGTAATTAATTTTAACCTCTATTTTTAAGATTTATTGACATTTTTTAAGATTCGTCACGTGGCGTAGATACTGTACTGTTCTACTGTACATTGGTCGCGTTACTTTCTATTTCAAATATTGAAAACTACTGAATTTTCAAGTTCAAGTTTTAAAGTAGCTTTGTAATAATTTAGAAACTACGGAATAACCATGCAGTTAATACATCAGATAATATAAAATAATATAATGCTCTGGCGAAGAATTCGATGTATTGTATTTAATTAAATATGTTAATTCCAATAAGGTGTAACGAAAATTCCAAATCACAGTGAACATAACAAACGCTTACCCGGGATATTGTATGGAAATATTTTGTATTGATATAATACGCTCTTTACTGTCTCAAAGACCATTAAGGGTAAGGTAACGTGAATCAGCTGATTTTGTAGTCTCATTTTATTAACATGTAAACTTTAACAAATTCACAAAAATTCTGAAAAAAATTTGAGAGACAGATTTTAGTTCCTAAAACCTAAAATAAAGCTATAAAAAATATTTCAAGACAATTATTCGAGCCAATTTTTCTTAATTAAGTTTTTAGTTTGGCTCTCCATAGGAAAGCCCTATGCTGAAAATTAAAAAAATAATTAAATAAAAATCGACTCGAATAATTGTCTTGAAATTTTTTCTATGGCTTTTAGGTACTAAAATCTGTGTATCAAATTTTTTTCAGAATTTTTGTGAATTTGCTAAGGTTTATATACATATTAATCAAATGGGACTACAAAATCAGCTGATTCACGTTACCTTACCCTTAAGTGTGTCCAGCATATCACCTTACGCGGTTTCATTTTTATTTGAACATTACTACAAGTTTAACATGTTGTCAGGCATATTATATATTTTATCCACCATGCAGATCAACTTCGACGTTAATAAATATACAATTTCTCTTTTATCATCAGTTATCACCACACCTAGGAGTAATCAAAAAATAATTATTATATTAAATATTATGATATAATTATATGTATATTAAATGATGTTGAAATTGTTTTCTATTAATATTTTTCCGTTGCAAATTAAGGGAAGATGGAAAATAGTGCAGCCACTTGCAGTGATCTCACGCATTGCATGCAGTGTTAGATACGTACAATATTATACATTGCAGTACGTATAAGACCATTAACAGGATATACACATTTTACACATTTAAGCCAATTGCAGTTGTACTTCAATCATCACTGATGCAATGTGTACTTACTATAATTGTACACGAGTGTTGTGTTTCTCAAGTGTAAATTCATTGAAGTAAACTTCGTTTCATAAATTTTTATTTGAATTTTTAACTTCAGAATTTTATTTTATGTACATGCAAGTATATAAATTTTAGGTTTTACAGTATAATTAAAGTATATAGCCGTAAAGCAGATTATAGGATACATAATATAATAGATATGAAAATTTACAGTTGGTAAATAGAATTTGATAAGTTCATCTTTGTAAGATTCTATTCAAATATGTTTTAATAGTAAAATTAGTGATTAATGCATATAACACTTATGAAAGCTATATAGCAGTGCAAAGTAGATAGCATGAACTTATTGGGTGAGCCTATAGACGTAACACTTGTCGCCTAATGGACTCAGATGAATTTATAGACCACTCTTTAAGCCCTCCTCATTTTTTCAAGCGCCAAAAGCTCTTGTCTGCCTGCATGAATGCCAGTCTATACTTGCTCATATACGTTCTTGATAGAGAGGTTATGGCACGATAGGGCAAGCCTTGAACCATTTAAAAACGTTTTGCTTCCATCACTTTAATTTTCCTCTTAAAAAAAACTCTTCACGCTCTTTTTTTTTTATATTATTATTATAGTCGAAATCGAAAGTGCCTTGAGTGTATGGGAGATAAATGAATTAAAATTTCATTATTAAAAAAATTAAGAGGAAGAAAAGAGTATTTCATTAAACGATTGCAACTAATAGTATTCTCTTTAGGAACGTTTCAAACGAAATATGATGAAATTTCAACAACTTTTTTTCCCCTCCACAAAAATGTTTCGTGACACAAAATTTACTTTCATCGCAATTAAAGGAATAATTTCAGACTCATAACTTCTCACATAAAAAGTTAACTCCGAATTTGTATTTTATCATATTTATAAAAACACTATTTAATAGTGTTCAAAAGTGTTTATTTTAATTCATTCAATTTACTATTACATCGGTCGTGCTAATTATGTATGTCATTACCAAAAAAAAAAAAAAAAAAACACGTTTTCGATTGAGAGTTAAAATCATTACAGGTATTATAAAAAGCTAAAATCGCGTTTTATCGTATTTCTGTTTGACTAAAAGTTAATATCTTTCAGATGTGACATATTTATAGTTCTATTTGGGAATGTTTTATTTGCTATAATTATATTAGTGAGTAAGCATGTTGGCAAGCAGCTATACAGTATAAAGTAAGATTAGGCTCCTGTCACCTTTTGTTTAATACTGAATCTGCATGGTTATGAACTATATCATAATATATAAATAAAGTTATTCAATGATAGTGCTGAGAACGTTTTATAATTACACAGCTTTTAGGAATGCAAACTAACACCATTAAAATAAACAAAAATTGCAAAATGCATTTATTAACGTTCATTAATATTAATTTTATATAATAATAATAATATGTTAATGATGTTATTAAGACGTAGTATTTTTTATAACTAGAACATTATCTTAATGTATTTTAGAAACCATCAATAAATTTTCAATCCATTAAGTCGTTATAATTATTATATACGCATGCATATATTATGCATGAATTAGTATTTTATACCTTTTTTATGTTACAATGATAGACATCAACACATAAAATTAGTCTTGTGAACATTCTTAACATTATATACTATGCCATATTCAGCTGTAGCCTGCTTGACAACGCACTGATTTAGTATAAGAAAAAAAGAGGGGAAAAAGAAACACAGTTTTAGTTTCTTGAATTAATAAAAATACCCTAAATTTATTTACCATTATAAATGTTTAAAAATAGCCTGAAAAGTAGCCCAAGTGTAGTGCTATTTAATAGAACGGTAATATTAAGATATATATTCTGGTACTAAAAAGTTTAAATGTCAAAATAGGTAAACTATAGCACCTATTTTGACCCTTAAATTTTTAGTACCAGTATCTATTAACACCCGATCCATATAGTACTGGAATTTGATATCAAATCTAGTATTGAAAATTTCTAGGCATATTATAAATTATAACATTAATTATATAATATTACACATAAAATCTGTTATTCATAAATAAATTTGGTTACGAATCAAATTCTAAAATTATACAATAATAAGACACTGTCAGACTGCAACTGAATGATCATCGTTATTACGGTGGCTGCATCTCCAACAGTGCATAACTGCATATTATGGTGCTGAGCTGGCTGCATGGTGACGCGCGCTCCTCATGCAGTGACGTGACCGTGCTTGGCGCCAAACGGGACAGGAAGACCCGGTAAAACAGTCACCATCCTGCACCTCTCTTAGCACGAGGAAGCTGAGCGATAGTTGTGACGTGGCCGATGACATGTTGCGACGCAAGAGTGTCAGCGGACAGGACGGGCGATTCATTTGGAGCACCAGATCCGGAGCTTACTTCTTGCTCCAGTGGGAGGAGGCTATAGCTAGTTAGGTTCTCTGCCTTAAGGAGGTAACCCAACTGTCAGGGTGAGAAATAAATCACCAACATTTTGTAAGAAGGTAAGTAAAATTCTTCTTAAAGAGACTATTATACGCTATTAGCATCAATATAGTAATTATAAAGGTTTAAAAGAATGCAAGGAACCACGCTTATATTATACTGTAAATGAGAGCTATTTATAATATTAAATTTTAAATCTAGGTGAAGTGGAACTTTAATTTTTTCATAATTTTTCGTGTGAAAATTACTAAAAATGTAAAAATAACTATTTTGGTGCCGTAGACATTAATTTATAAATAAATGTTTTTTTACATAAAATATGATTGCTTGTTAATTTATGATTATTGCTAAGAAAATTTGAGAGCGTCACATTTTGGTTATACTTACACTAAAAATGGTCTTACAGTTTACAGTTAGAGGTTATATGGTTGATGTCGCGTCTCGATCGTGGCGCGAGTCCATGGCTTATATCGCGATGGATGCTTGAGGAGCAGTAGAGGGTGGGTGCTGTGGGCTCAGATGGAGACTGCATGCACATGTGGTTCTTGCATCACATCACGTCTGACTCAAGAAGTTCCGGAGATTGCTAGCTGCATGCATGAATGCTCGCGCGCGCCACCATCTCCGCTCCTGCTGCTAAATTTATTGGACTCCTTTCATCGCACTCCAATTTAATATAAATAGAACTTAATTAAAAATACAAAAGGTGAACCAATTTAGGGATGATAAACTACATCAGCTAAAAATTCAATCCAATTGCAACATGGGATCATGTAAAATTATTAATTAATAATGCTAATTATATATTATAAATAAAGATTGAAATTGAACATGGTAAAGTTAATTATACAGTATATATAAGTATAAGAGTAATAAAATGATTAAAGCATTAATTTGTGCAATATAATATGAATATAATAGCTTAATAGCTAAAAAAATTTGTTACTTACAGTGTATTATAATTGGCTTGGCATACATATCAACAGTACATTGCTGTGATTAAAAATTAAGTCAACTTTATTTATTATCTAACATCGTGTTCCGTTAATTGCAAACTATTATACATAGAAGTTATATATACAGACTTAAATTGTGATGTTTTTGTAGACTTATTTCTAGTATAGACTATGTTAACATGATTTTTTTTTAAGCATCAAAAGCTCATTAATTTTCTTTTATTTATTAAGTTTAAATGTATGGAAAATGATTTCAAATTTAAAAGGCAAAGCTTTGAAATCATATAATTTGAATTTAACTGAAAAATTGTTAGTATAATTGTTAAAAAATTAACGTTGGAAACGCCAAGCCTTATTGATAAAAAAAAAATCATACTGATAGTATTTGTGACTGTGGTAATGGTAGTAATACTGAATAACATAAAAATACTCTTTTAAATCTGACTGATACTCTATTGTTTCCTAGCAATCAATCGTAGTAGAAGAGCGCATACACGTTTATTTACCTATACATTTTCAATTGCTTCTAACTCCATATTGGACTCTATTTTCCAGCAACTATGCGAAATCTTAACTAATTTTATAGATGTTTCAATGTTATTTCCAATTAGATACGATATAAAGTTTCAAAATGTACTTGTTTTAGCATACGAAAACAAAGTTAAACATTCACCACGGACTTTACTCCTGCTTTGTTGGCATTACCAAGTTTTGTATGGTGGTGAACCAAAACTCTTTGATAAAGGTTATAGACTCTGGGCGCTCTTCTTACATCTCCCAAAATTACAAATCTGCATCTCTCTGTCTTATATCTATTGGAGCTGTATTTCTAGCAATTTTAGCAAATAAGGCAGGAATAAAGTTCGTGCTATCCAGAGGTGAACATCAACTTGACGAGTCTATTAGTATTAGTGTTTTCAATTAAAATGAATCTGTTCCCTGCTTTTAACCATTCAATGCAAAGATTGTTTTCAACCTTTTTTTAACATTAACTATGAGCACATGCACTGCTGCATGATACTGAGACTGTTTGATGGCAATAAGATACAATCAATGACAATAATAATAATTTAGTGAAATTATTTATATAATTATTTATAAGTGTGTATAATTATACTTAAAATATATATCATTATTAATTGATATACTGAATGATAAATTACGCGTGTTAATACAATTTCATGCAAATATTTACTGTGACAGATTGAGTGCTATTGCAATTTTCTGCTCATTTGTAGCTATATGACAAGAAGGGTTAAAAAAAGCATCAAAGCTTTTAAAATGAGCAATAAAACTTGACAACGCTTTCTTTTAGATCCGGATAGAGGGGAAAATTTGTTTAGTAAAAAAATATTACAACGCTGTTGAACATTTTCTTAGAATTTTTTTACACTCACTTCTGGTAACTTAAAAAAAATGCAATTATACTCTAATATAACACTTAATCAATTTAATAAAAATTACCACAATTCTAGCTATTCTATTGCCGTATCAATTCTCTACAGGTGTGTTTTATTATTGTGAAATTAGAAATTCAAGTGCTAATATTCGGTCATATTTTTTAACTTTAATATCGTGAATTTTCACCTCGGCGTTGGTTTGTGCATGCACGAGTGCGTCACGTTGATACGTCACGACGTCTACCATATGTCACCCAGCACTCATACACTCTCACGTCACGTCTCGCTTACTGCAGCATCTTTAACGTCACATCCTTTATCGCTGATCATATTGGTATATTATACAAGAAAACTTTTAAAGACTAAAATAAATTAACGTCATATTTAAATCTATCTTTGTGATTCTTACATGTGAGGGTAGCAAATTGGCAGGTGGCCACTGTATGCCACGGTACGTTGAGTGCTAGGTGGTACACATATAGAGGTTGCTCGGTATTGTGTGTATATACACCTCTGAACACCCCGAACGTTACCCATGTTAAATTTGTGAGGTTAATCATGCATGAAGTCTACCCTGAGATACTTTAATAAATATGGCTATATATACACCGGGGTATTGGGTGCTCTTCTTACATCCCCAAAATCGCAAATCTTTGTAATATTAGAAAATCAAGCATAGGTAGAGGTAATGTTCGAAGTTCGAAGTTGTAAAATTGTGTGAAGATAAAAAAAAAAAAGAAAAGGTAGGGGGTCTTCTTGCAGTGCTTGTACCACCTAACTCAATCAAGATTAAAAGTCAATTTGGAAAAATATCTGTATGCAAATGTCCAGCATACGTTTGATTGCTGGTCATCATTATACGGGAAGGAAGTACCACGGCGCCAACGACTGGCATGGCGCTGGATGGAGCCGCAGCTGCAAGAGAGGGGCAGAGAACACGCGGACAAGGCAGCGAGGGACGGACGGGCTATTTTGGCGACTAAACGTGGGTGGAGCGAAACTCAGAGGAGATATAACCTAACATTAACACACCGACTGAAAGCATGCGTTATTCTAACAATTTTTTTATATAAATATAAACATCATGAAAATATAAACATAGTTTCATATTCCATTTCTATGTTAACATAATATTTTGTTGATGGTATTATTGACTTGATTCATGATATATATATATATATTTTTTTTATAAGGAACCAGTAGCTGGTTTCTAATTTACGTGTTTTTCTTTTGCTATGTGTGTCCTTCACTCTTTCATATCAGTCATTTACTTATTTAGAATGAGCATTAAATAGATGCGTGGTATGGGACAAATGTAAAAAAAAAAAAAAAAAATGTCATATAATGTTTCTACAGTTTTAATATTAAGTAGAAGCGTACAGTAATTTTCTCCCAGTCGGTTCGATTTGCTTTATTTTAAAATTATAATTAATATTATTCGTTTATTTTAAAATATGTAATGCAAAATATTTTTAAACTTAAAACTTTGTGGTGTTGCATGCCATATATAGCTTTAATCTGAATTTACATTTATTTACAGTTTTACCTAATTTAATTTTAATCTTCAACTTGAACAAGGTAATAAATAGCTCAATTTTCTGTTTTTGATTGGGATTATATTTATTGAAAACATGTCAGTACAAAACATCTGGCAAAAAGGAAGCAGGACTAAACCATTTGACTCTAATAGAGCATTTTTTTTTATCAACGCTGAAGAATGTTTAAAATTTACATTTAAAATGTCAACACTATGAACATTTATATTTTCTGAAACAAAGTTTTTACTGCAATCATTTATATCTCAGGTCTAGCCATTTTTCAATCCAACTATCATTCTTAAAATTTTCTTAACTTTTAATTTTGTCACACAGTTATAATTGAATCAATTTAAAATTTAAATATTGACCATCATATAAGCTCAAGATTATAAAATTATACAGTCAAATGACAATCTTAAGCTAGAAGCTCAAGTCTGTTTGATGAGCAGGATGAGCTTTACACATAAGACCATACCGATCACAAAACAGAAACAAATTCCACTTCGGAATCTACATGTCAACACCTCGATAGAAACCCTTTAGTCCATGTTTAAAAATAAACTCACTCCAATAAAATTGATTCAAATATATATCTATTTTTTTTTTCTTTACTCTAAGTTTATTTTTGACATCTTTAAACTATTTCTATTTTAACTCAAAAGAAAGTCACATACAAAAAAAAAATGGTTATTAGAGGGGTGTAAGCATGGTGGCTATAGCTGCTGCTCTTACATCAGAGTTATCAGCATTCATTCGCCGCACGCCGCGGTCTGGTAAAGGGTTTGGTCTATGTTATCATAGAGGATTGCTGACTAAATTTAGCTTTTCTCTCCACGCGCCCTGCAAGCCAACACTGAAAAGGTGACATTTCACAGACTTTAATGGGACATGCATGAGTTCTCTTTGACGTAGAGATGTTCGTAAAATATGAGTAAAATTTAAATATTTCATCAAGTAATGGCAATAATTATGTAAAAAGAATTAACTTTAAATCATTCCATTTATGCATGTGATGAGTTAGAGAAAGCTCGCATGATATCATCGTTTATATGTCATTTGAATCATTGGAAATACTTATCAATAAAAAATCTCTGTTTTAATAATTTCATTTAAAAAAAAACTGTAGCTATAGTGACAATCATTGCTCTTATATTTTTATTGATAATAATAAATTTAATAATTGCTGATTGGGTTAATAAATATACAGTTTTGAGGGGAAAATAATACAACAAATAAATAAATATAACCAAAACCCAATTGGTGGTGAATGTAAAAGGCGTAAGCCTATATACACAATATACAATTGAATAGACCACTTGCAAAACTATGTTTTAGCAAACCGTAAACAAACTCATTCACCCATGTATTATTGGTTGTTGATTATGTGTATGTTTTTTCCAATACATTAGACCTTATGGGAAATTTACGATTTTCACCTACAGATTTCAATGCATTACATACGTATAATTATATACGATTATATCCCTCCCAGTGTTAAAAAACAAATTTATTATTCTTTAGTCCATTCACATTTAAATTATATGGTAGGAATTTGGGGAAATGCCTGCCAAGTTATATTGAAACCTTTGCAAATCCTACAAAATAAAGCTCTAAAAATACTGTATAATTATGAATGGAGGAAAAATACTATTGAACTATACACTGAAACAAACATGCTGAATATTACAGGTTTAAATTCAAAAAATCTTTGCCTATTTGTGTATAAAATTATGAACAATCTCATCAAAAATAATTTCTCATTAGTACTAAATAGTGATGTACATAGCCACAATACTAGGCGTTCAAATAATTTTCATATTGATTTTACAAGAACTAACCTAGGTAAATTCTCCATCCTATGTAAAGCTACCCATTTATATAATGCTCTGCCTGATAACATAAAAAATATAACTTCAATAAAAATGTTCTCAGATAGAGTAAAAAAATACTATATTGCTCAACAATTTGCTCTAAGTAGAAATATGCAAACATGTAGATATTCTTCATTATTATATTATGCCTAATAATTAAAAAACCTTATTATAATATACAATCTGTATACTAAATAACTATTGATTTGATAATATTTAATTTTCAATCAATATAATACTATTTCTAAAACATGTGTAATTTATGTATCAATTTTGTGTTAGTTTTGACTATTTGTTTAATATATTATAATCCAAACTTATAGTGTTTATATGAATAAGCTACATCAACTTTTTTTCTTAACTAAATTGTTATTGTTAATTATGTAGTGAAATATATCTGTCATCATGTTTCTTTTCCAGATGAAACAAAATTTTCATTCCTCTTCTCGAGCTTTAGCTCATTGAGGTATAAATGTTTTTTTGTATAAATGAAATGTATCATGTTTATTTAAAATGAAATAAAAAAAAAAAAAAATCATATTTCAGGGGCATAAATGGCCAAAAACTGCAAAAAAAAAAAATAAATAAATAAAAATAAATATATCACCGGAATCTGCAGTTCTTGGCCATTTATAATATTGAAAATTGCATTGTGGAAGACGGTTTCTTTATTTCAATATAGTAAATTTAGTATGATACCAAATCAGCCAATTGCATGGGGTAAGATCCGTAACCAAGCAAGCTTCAGATTGTTTATTATTGCAACAGTTAAAATCAACAAACTGGAGTTTGCCTAGTTACGTATCTTACCCCATGCAATTGGCTGATTTGGTGTCATACTAAATTTACTATATTGAAATAAAGAAACCATCTTCCAATAAAATTTTCAATATTATAAATGGCCAAGAACTGCAGATTCCGGTGATATATTTATTTTTAAAATCATACGTATGTCACGTATTGAAATCTGTATGTGAAAAACGTGAATTTCCCATAAGGTCCAATGTATTGGAAAAAAAATACACATAATCAACAACCAACAATACCTGGGTGAATGAGTTTGTTTACGTTTTGCTAAAACATAGTTTTGCAAGTGGTCTATTGTGTTATTGTTTGGTCTTTGGAAAATTAAAATTTCAAGCAAGAAAATATACTAAAATCAAACATCGTATGTAATAATTCGTATTAAGATTATTAATGACACGACAAACAGTACAGTGAGGCGAAGCAGTAATGTATAGGAAATTAAACTTGTCTTAATTTTAAAAAGAATACTATATATAGTTGCAATATTAATATAGAACGTGCACAATTTAAAATGTTAGAAATTTATTTTAAACAAAAAAAATCTATAGTGTATCGCATATTCGCATTAATTGATTTTTTTTAAGAAAAAATACAAGAGTTCTTTAAGTGATGTTTTATGAGTTTGACAATATTTAAGTGCTTAATAGATAAAGTGGCAGCAGGTTTTTGCTCTGCTGGCACTAACTTGCTTTCTCAACACGTCGCTGTGGATTTCTGCGACAGAACCGCACGCTGCAGAGAGGATGAGACGGGTGCGGTTTGTGGGCGGGGGTGCGGTCGGAGCTGAGGTGTCCGGCTTCAAGTGGTGAGGCCAGCCAGGCCACGGGGGGCTCGCGTGTCCCATGCAGACACAGCGCTTGTCAGTCACAACAAATAAATCAGCTCACATTCATCATGCAGTCAGCATAGGATTTTATGCAACAAAATAATTAATTAGTCAAATTTATACTTAATGTTTCTTGTTTTAATGAATCATCACTTCAATATACCACATTTTATTTATATAGAAAAAATAATATGTATCATGGTTGAAAATTAAAGAGTGTATTAATTATTATAATTATTTAAGGTTATACTTTTTACGTTACTTACATCAGTTAAAAATTTCAATAAAGTGTGTTATAATATTATAAGACGTTTCATGCAATGTTAATTAATTCATTAATTGTGATATGGTAAACCATAATTTTTGTTACTTACATATTACAACTATAACTATAGTTATAGTTGTAATAATAATAATTATTATAATAAAAAAAAATGTTAGCCTTGTACGTATTATATGCGGATACACCTTAATATAATAAATTCATTAATTTAAGCGTGATGATGATGTTATTTATTCTTTTGATGATAGAACTTAATTAATTGAACAGAGTTATGGCTTTGTGTTGCTAGGGGTGCTGGAGGCGCGGGTGGTCGGAGGTTCCCGAGGCTACCGCCAGGCAGCGCGCTCCCCCGGCTCTGCACCGCGATCTATGTGCGGCAAGAGCAGCGATGTCACGCCACCACCGACAGGACGAGTCAACACACGACACCGACTTCAGGTGGGTTGGAGAAAATAAGCTATATACCAACCTGGCCTTCCCCTGCATGGCCCATACGTCCTGCATGTGACTAAGACTTGATGAGCTCACATTATTTCTGCACAAATTAACGTTGAAAAAAATATTGTTGCTTCATAATTAAAGCTAAAAGGCAATTTGATTGACGTTTGACTGCCCAAAGTCTGATATCTAATATATGAAGATTATAATACTTTTTTTTTACGTATAGTTTTCCTCGTTTTTGTATATGTAGCTTTTCAATTCTGAGGTTACGAAATAAGAACTAGACGAAGCGTTGCAACTAACAAGAAGTGCGCTGTCCAAAACTCGATCGCTAAGGTTATATTAATAAAATGCCTGGCAATTTTAATGAACAATATAAAAATTATAACAAATTCACATGTTAAATTTAAACTTACAGACAGGCAAACTGAGATCAGTGAGATCCGTGTTTCGCCTTGAGGCTAGGCAACTTGCTCACCTGCAAGACAGGGCAGGTTTCATATGCAGCAGGAGACGGCTCTGATCACAGCACGCTAGCTATCTCGCGACTTTCAGGAAGTTATAATATAAAAAGGTGGGCACTTTATTTTGGCTTGAGTGTACTTTTTAATGTAAATTTAACTAATGAAAGGTATATAAACAATTAAGCTTTTATAAGTTTTATATTTCAAACAGTTTAGCCTGGCTTACAATCAACTTGGAACATAATTTTTTTTAAATCAAATTGTCATTGAAACTCGAAAATCAGTTCATTGTTGTCGAGAAATTAAACGAAATACAAACACACTTATAAATAAAATATAATATTAGATTATTACACACTTAATACCAAATCTACTGCACGTATGTATAATTATTGAACACGTCCTTTGAATTTTCACTCTCTTTTTTCAAGTCAAATTAGAAGATGGAATTTCTAAATAACTATAAGAGAAGATTTAATTTTTAACTTTACTTAATTGAATACTAATTTTACGATTGCCGCGAGTAAAGCGGAGTGTTTTTAGTGCATGTATTTAGTCTGAATTTTTATAACTGCCATGTCAATAGTGATATATCTTCCAAGTAACGAAATCAAGGTATCAACAAAGATTACTGCTATAATATTTCACATTTGCGTCACCCACTATAAATCCACCTGACTGATTGCATGCGCAGGAGCTGCGCGCCGCCATGCGGAAGGTGGACCTGGTGCGAGGAGCGCCCCTGGATGCCTACATCGTCACCTCGGACGACGAACATCAGGTGAGATACTCTGCCAGTCATATTTCATTAAATAAATATATTAAGTATTTTTTAAAATTCGTTATTCAGAAAACGGACAGGTAATATATAAGTTACAGAAAAATATACAGTAAGTCCCCAAGAATTTAGAGAAATTGTGATCTGGGAACGTCATATTATAATATAGTTATTTGTTAAATTCATGACAAAATGGCAAACCCATACATTTATATAATTAATTTGCATAAAATGAGAAAATTAATTATATAAATAAAATCAATAAATCATATGAATAATAAAGTTTAGACAATATTTTGTATAATCACTTTTGTATGACCCGCTTCACCTAAGTTAATTGCTCTAAGAATCAGAAACACATGTACAATTAATGAGAATCCACTTTAACCTGATGTTTCCTATTGGTCTGCTTTTGTAATAATTTGAGATGATGATTTCCCTATACATATTTTTTTGTGTGTTCAGAGCGAGGCAGTTGCGAGCCGTGACCAGAGACGTCAGTTCATGTCCGGCTTCAGCGGCACTCAGGGCGAGGTGGCGGTCACCAACGTGTCAGCGGCTCTCTGGACTGACGGGCGCTACTACACGCAGGCAGACGTGGAGATCGCCTGCTACTGGCAGCTTATGAGATCGGGAATGGACAAGGTGACCATTAATAAAGTTTTAGAATACAATTAGAACTAATTGTTTCACTATAACGTTCAATAAATAGTTACCCTCTTTTTAATGTACAGTCGTCGCCTTGGAAACTTTTCCACTTGCAGCCTTGTTCATCATTGCACCATGCCCTATGTTATTCTTACGGGCATGGGGATTAACAAGGCTGCAAATGGAAATTTTCCGAGGCGACGACTGTACCATAAATATTATAGTTTGGTAATTTTTTTTTCCTTTGATAAAAATTATTCGTTCACGTTGCATGGTAAAAATAATATTACAAACAATTTTTACTATTGTGTTACACTAATTATCTAACTAATCTTACATTCATTATTGGTTACCAGAGCTTTGAAAAAAATCATCTTTAGCATAACAGTGCGCTCTATCGGGAGCAAGGATCGGGAGCTAATTAAATTAATATAGGCTCTGCTGATTCGAAGATGTGACTCATATTGCTTCTGCTGTAGTTCGATGTGAGTCGGGAGGGGGGGGGAGGGGACAGGCGGGACAGCAGACAGCTGTCCAGCGCCTTTCGTGTGTCTTCTTGGCAGGAAAAAAATATCATATTGAATTGAATGTATTCATTTATTGATTTGTATTTTGGGGCATTGATACATTTTGGTCATGTATGCCCTCATTCAATTGAAAGCACAACCTGAATATATACAATACATAATGAATCTCGTTGTATTAAAGCTTTACACACCCTGAAGCTAGGCAAATATTTCAGCATTAAAGTAGAGCGGGTTACATATTTACATACGCATCAGGGGCAGTTGCCTAGCGTCACGGTCTGATTATACTTAACTGCGAACGCTCAAGTACACATTTGAAATAATAGTAATAATGACATTGTTTATTAAGTACTAAAACATTACTAAACACGTAAATAGTAAACAAATTGGATGTATTATTCAATAAATATTAGTATTAATTAATAAAATGTTTTGTTTTCTATGTGTAAGCCCATGCAGAAGATCAAAGAAAAATTAATGTCCCTTACAAAGCAATTAAAAAAGTGGATAATATTCATAATAAAAGACATGATGGGCTATAAAAAATGTGACATGTTTGTTCTGTTCCAGGTTCCCACAATAGCAGAATGGTTGGGTCAGCAGCTGAAAAGTGGATCCAGAGTTGGAGCAGATCCACGATTGATAGCACATCACGTTTGGATTAATTTAGAGTCAGATCTAGGTAACTATACATTTTATGGTTTATGTCCATTTTATGATTTATGTTTTTTTTATACATTAAATTTGTTTATATTTTGTTGTTATTATTTCTTATGGGGGCAGTTAGATAGTGCAGAAAATATATTTTCTATATTTTAGACAGAAAATATAGTCAAACTCTTAAAAATTAATACATATAATAATTTTATAAAAAATGTACATTTTTTTATAATAATACTTTCTTAGCAATCAAGGAATTAGAATTTAAAATATATAATAATATTATATGGAACAATTACACTAATAATGATAATTAGCATCATGCAATATAAACAAATATTCAGAGCAAGAAATAAATCTCATATATATAAATATAGTGGAGTGGGCCCGGATCCGGATCCCGGATCCGCTTCAGATCCCCTTTTTAGATGAGGGGATCCGGCTCCGGATCTAACGGACCCGCTTTTTTCAAGAGGGGATCTGGATCCGTTTTTCAGATCCCCCCTTTTTTTTAAAGGGGATCCGGTTCCGGATCTCGGATCCGCTTTTTTTTTCAAGGGGATCTGCTGAATTTTGTTATTGAATATATATATCAATAACAAAATTCAGCAGTACGCGCATTGGTGATAAACTAACATGCAATTTATAAAATCTTGATATATTTATAAAATATTTCAATCAAGGTTTTAGGTGAATTAATTAATGTTGACAATTCGTTTTCTACTGGATTAAAAATTAGATTAATCATTGTAACTTTTATTTTTAAATAATCACAAAATCTGGTAGCTTGCCGAGAAATTAAAGTCTAGTTGAACATCTGCCATGTTTTATTCTTGGATCGTATACACAATACTTAGTCATCACCTCATCACTCTTGCTACGATTCATCATCCCGCGAGATATGCAACTGCTTGTACTTTGCTGTGCTGCACGTTACGGACATTTTTGGCGTAGTTCATATTCTTATTTGCATTCATAGTATATTAATTAAGTATATTATTGAGTGTATTTTCATCGTGATTTTACTATAGACGAGAGAATAATATTATTCTGTATCGTATTAATTTGTTATATAGCAATAAATAATGTTAATATTTTTATTTAATTAAATAATATTATGGTAATTTCATATCTGATAAAAGTTTTATATATTATTATCTAACTTGCTACTAATTTAGCTCATTTAGCTGCAAGCTACTTCCATCTATAGTGTAAAATGGGAAGCAACTCCTCGATGATCTTGTAAAAATTTTCAGGAAATTTCCACTGGGTGCATGCAAACCGGCAACAATGCATCACATTTCTTAGTATTTGGTATTTGAGCGAGCTGCAGTGGATTTCGTATGGACTGCGTTTTGCCACGCCAGACAAATAACATTAATTAGATTTATAGACGTCAGTCAAATCACATGTGCTGCCGTCTTGGAGAATTTTATCTTAAATTCCCACGTTCGACCTCCTTCTGCGTCTTACAGTCAAATATCCTTTATTATTATTTGTATATTATATTCTATTTCCTATTATACTGTATAGTAACTTTAGTGGCTACCAGATGGCCGACTGTACTATATATATATATACATACATTCTGATACATACATACACACATAATTACATATACATATAATTATAGCGCACACGGCATCATACACTAATTAAACAATTCCTATTATACCAATTATATAACTTCTCAACTTCTTGAAGTGTTTCCATTTAAGCAACAGATATAATGGTTAATGGTAATTAACATTTAACAATTAATAATCTCAGTAACTGCTGGAGTCAAAGAATATTTCCCTGTAAAGGAATCGAATGAAATAAATTTTAAAAAATCGAGAATGTTCTAAAACTTAATCGCTTATGGTTTGAGCAAATTCAGTCTGGCAGTTTTCTTACAACAGCTCCATTTCCGGTTTCCGTCCATAAGGCCAATGTTAAACTTCTACCTCAGTTTTCACAAACTGATATGACAGATTCGCTTCAAAATTTATATGCCATGGCACCTATTGATGGTTAGTTCTAAGCCTAGTCTTGTTGCATTCAGGCGCTACGATTGCGAGATATCAACCTATATACTACTGAGATTCATCCATAAGAAGTTTTGTATAAAGAAAATGCAATATAATTTTCTCTTTTCATATCCTATCCGTACAAACACTCGCTACTTTACTCATCGTAAAGGTGCTCGCAAAGCTGGCGAGTTGACTTCAAATACATTTTTTATAATACGTAACGTACAGTTCGTACATTGCATGGGGAATGGCGGGACTTTGATGCAGCACCACCTCAGTACCTTTGCATCTGCGACTCCCGTTTAAAAATTAGGACGCCGGTGTCTCATATAATGTGATAAACTACACACTACACACATGAATTTAAAAGCATTCAGTGTATATATTATACAATTCACAATAGTACTCCATTGTGTGCAAAATTTTTACAACTTGCATATGAGTACGCGCACTTATAATTTCCAATTTTATTTCATTTTTAATAAAGCGCAGTTAATAACAAGCGTAAAATTAGTCATCGTGTAGCAATAAATCATTATTTTTATTACTTTATTTTTTAAATCTATTTTTATTTTTTTATTTTACAGCAACAGTTTATTTCTAAAAGTGTAACTTTAGACTTTGCTATATATAATGTGTAACGAGAGGTTCCCCTACCCTTTTCTCAGTCTGGCAACAAAAACGTCAAACCTCATCTGGTCCACATCGAATCACACAAAATTACTTTAAAAAAAAAAACATAAAAATGGAGATTTATGGATCTTAAGTTAAAAATGAAAGTGAAAGCCGCGTGGAGTAATAGAATCCTCCTTTTTTTTTTTTTTGTACAAAATAATTTCACGCAATTTAGTTCGACACATGTTTATGACATTTTCTCTTGGTTTTTAATTTTAACATAGTAATAACATTAATAACGTAAAAGAGCTGTTCTTATTTATTGCGTTTTGTATGTTATAATAATTAATTATTAGGGGGCATACATGACCAAAATGTATCAATTGCCCCAAAATATCAACCAACCAACCAATAATTAATTAATTTAATTATCTATGACTATATTTTGTTTTTGTATGCAAGGATAGCAATTCATATTTAATATTTAAAATAAAAGAGCTTACATGATATTCGTGAGAATGAGAATCCATGAGTAAAAAAGATAATATAATTATATTTATGTTCACAACTTTATTTTTATTGCAGCAAGGGAAAACATGACTTTGGTAGCAGTTTCCCACAACCTTGTGGATCACATCTGGACCAAAAATAGACCAGACTATCCGAAGAATACTGCCTTCGTTCATGAATTAGAATATGCAGGTATGAGTGTTTTCTTTTTCTCTAATATTTATATTTTATTATTGCACAAATGACATATTTATCTAGAGATGCATATATAACAAAGACTTTGAAGTCTTTAGTTAAATAATATAATATTTAAAAAAAAATGTCATCATCATTATTGATCACAAAATGTACACTCGATATCATGCATGATATTATATATTAATAATATATTTAATACTATAATAATTATATAGTTTGAGTGTATACTTGAAGTCTTTGACTGGGGCTAAATTACAATATCCCGTTGACCTCGAAATACATTAATTATTTTGACATGTGGTGCCGGCAGGAGAGACGTGGATGAGCAAGGTTCGACGCGTGCGAGGTGCACTTCAGTCTCTTGGTGCTCATGCCCAGGTCGTCACTGCACTGGATGAAGTTGCGTGGCTGCTAAACATTCGAGGCCGCGACGCTCCTTTCGTACCTGTAGTACGTGCATACGTGCTACTTACCGCAAACCGAATTGACCTGTACGTACCAGACGGTCCGTCAGGTTTGTCCGAGCCAGTTCGCCTTCATCTACGCAGCGACTCCTGCTTCAGTGAGTACTGCGTCAGGTACGTTACCTCCGGTCTGTCCTGCAGAATTATTATTATATATAGTATATATACCTCATTGCTAGCAATTAAAAAAAATACGTGGTGCCATACGAGTTGGGTGTTTCCATATTATATACCAACAACAGTAATATAAGATTCCGGAACCTGTTACATCATTTAACTTGTGATGCTCCTGAAATCATTCCTATCTTCCTTCAATCCTTATGGTCTATTCTTCTAATTAATACCTTCCTCTTAAGTCTATCATTTCCATCTAAAAATAATCTCTCCAGGCAGTGGTTTAATCCCTAATTCTCTCGTTTTTCACTCGCCATCTTGGTGACGAACTGGAGAGTTAAGTTATAGCCATTACTGCGAAAGCCGTTTGTCACCTTTACAATCGTTTTTCCGCAACAATTAAGGAATACTAATGTTTAATTCACATTACCATTACCTTACCTTCATCACCTTCATGCAGAGAACGTCATCATTGTGACCCTCCGGCCTCCGCTCATATCTCTCTCTCTCTCTCTCTCTCTCTCTCTCTCTCTCTCGGTCAGGCCAATTTCATCGTGTCTTTTAGTCCTTGAAGTTAGGATCAAGTCATTGTTTGTTGAAGATATTTATAAATTTGACAATTTACTGTACAATTGTTAGAAGTCGTTTGGACCATAAATAAATGTATTTTAACTGTGTTTTCGTTCTTTGAAGTTTTTTTGTTTTTATCACGAAAGTGCTTCTATGTCCATGTCAGTTAAGTGAACTTCAAACACCAGGGGCGTAGACAAGGGGGGGGGGTGTTATAATAACACCCTTGAGAGCTGTACCTTAGTCAATTTTAAGGGAATAATAAAAAAAAATGGTACTCGACGGATACGATTTAGATAAAATTTTATGAAAAATTTTCTAAAAAAAAAAAACTTTAAAAATTTATAACCCCGAAACACATCGTTAATGCATCTTTAATTTATTTAAAATCGGTCTACAGTATTATGATTATAAGTATATTATGATAATTATATATTATGTAGTATTCATTATTAAGTTATTTATGTTTTTGTATAAAATTGTATACGAAAAGACAACAATGTTGAAAACATTCCCCGCATGATGTTCAGCATAAAAATAAAAATTATATATACATAGTATTTTTAGTATTTTATTATTTTTTTAATTAATTATATAGGTATATTACATCTTACAATTGCTAGTCTCATTGTCTAATGTATAATACTCTACCTATCTTTAAATTTAAAATTGAGTTTAAAAAAATCCGATTTTTTAAATGTATTGATTTTTTTACAGTATATTAATTAATGTAATAAATTGATTTTCCTGTTTTGAAAATTTAAATATAAATATTTTTTCTTGCTCGTACCTTAAAATGTGGTCTATTTTTTTAAAAGATAAATTAGTGAATAAAATATTGTAACTACATAATTTACGATTTACAAATATTAAGAAATTTGCTGCAACTTTTCATTGAAAAAAATTATAGTCCACGTCCCTTTTTCAAAAAAAAAAAAAACGCGCACCATGAAAGTAATAAAAATAATATAAAAGTGGTTATTAGATGAATTGCTTGATTTAACTAAAATTATTTACTCAAAATTTATTTATTACGTTAGTGCACATATAATATTGAAAAGAAATTAAAAAAATGGGGTGCAAAAAATATAAAATTTTAAAAATATTGCATCAGGCCATACATTCTCTATTATAGTGTTTTTCATAATTTTATCCTAAAAAAGGGGCGTGTCCTTAAAAAATCGCACCTGCGGCGGGCTATTGGGGGTCTACGCCCCCCAAACCCCCCCAGTGGGCTGTTCTAAATCTGATTTATCTTGAAGACCCCCCCCCCTTGGACAAATCCTGACTACGCCACTGTCAAACACCACCACTAATTTAATTATTGTTGTATAAATATATATATTTATGTTCTTCCTTGTTTTAAATTAAGTTTAATGTCCATATTATATAGTCAATGAAATATATAATATATATATATATAATTATATATATATATATATATTGCACTATAATATATACTTAATGCATTCAGCCAGTTTTCAATTAAAATTAATTTTACAACTGTATATTATATAGACAGGTTATGAGTGTATTATAAGCATATAATTATATTATATGCTTATAATATATAATATAATATATAATTAATATAATTAATATTATATTAATTATATTAAATATAATTATTAAAAAATTTGACAAACTGCATAAAGCGTTCGTACAATTTAAATAAAATTGAGCCATGCTCGTGAGAAGTGCAAAATTTAGCTATTTAAACCGAAGCACATATTATAAGCCTCTATAAAATTTTAATATATTATACTGTGTATACATTTTGAATATAAAAAATTAATGGAGCAACTTTCAGACTACACGATTACAATCAAATCTGGACTGATTTGCCGACCTTGTCGCAGTCGTGGAACAAAGTGCTGGTCCCGTCTCCGTTCTCCTATAGTCAGGGCGCCAGCCACGCAGTGTACAGTAAGGTAAGGCACGTTTCACACATCGCACTACTTTAAGTGATAGTAGCAATTAAAAAAATAATTAATATATTTTTACTTATTATCTTATTAATAATTTCTTCCCACCTGCATGTGTAATTTTCTGTAAAAATGGTGGAGTACATAATTTGTGTATTAATTGTTTTACTAATGTATATAACATTAAATTTGCAAAAGATTTGTAAACATTTTCTGCAAAGCTTTTAAACTTGTACTATTTTTTTCCACTCGGAAAGCTTCCACCTCCACGGCTGTATTTAGAGTGCAATGTCACTTCAATGCAAAAGTCTATTCTGATCGAATCACGTGTGCAATTTTTACCTTTCGAGGATACGTTTTATATAAAGTGCTTAATTTCTTCCAGGCTGGTGATCACTAACTTACCGTATTCGTTCTCGCAGATTCCCGTAGAGAAGTTAGTGGCGCGGCCCTCGCCCGTTATGCTACTCAAGGCGGTTAAGAACGAGGTGGAGATTAAGGGTATGCGGCGTGCCCATATACGGGACGCAGCAGCTCTCTGTCTATTTATGTCCTACCTTGAGGAGAAGGTAATGATATCTAAATTTGTTCAGTAAATAATTATAAATATTATAGTCACTAGTGTTTATTTATTACTTATATATTATTGTTCATCCTTATTTGTGTCGCAGCTGTCTGAGGGAGAGACTTGGGACGAAATGACAGTGGCCACGACCGTGGATCAATTCCGGTTCGACCAGCCGCTCAGTCAGGGCACCAGCTTCCGGACGATCGCGGGCTACGGACCGCATGGTGCTCTGCCGCACTACCGCCCCCGTGCCGCCTCCGCTCTCATACTGGGCACCAACTCAACGCTAGTACTCGACTCTGGGGGCCAGTACCTTGGTTCGTCATTTTTTCTTTATTTTTTACTTTTTGCGTATTTTACTCCAGGCAGGCATATAATGCAATTTTAAACTGTAGTAATTGAAACACATTTAGAAAAAAGGAAACATAAATTTATTGTTTAGGGGATGTTTGAAAAGCTATAATAATTCCATAGTCACTTAGTCAGCATTGTAGTACTTCTAATATAGTGCTAATTTTGGAAAGCTGATAATCTGATAATTTTCAAAATGAATTATCCAAATATTTGACCCTTATAATCCTTTCTAAACATGTCTGATTGTCCCAGACATTTTTAGAAAGCAATAAATCACATGACATTAATTAGTAGAAAATTAACACAGTTTAAAAAAATATTACTACAGTAACCTTTGATAATAAATAAATACTATTGTATATTCTTTATAATTGGATTACCTAACCTGTAGTCTGTTTTCTGAATAAATATAATAAATAAATAGGATTGTTAAATGTCATTATTTTAGTTGAATTTTTGACGTTTAATTTGATTTTTGTACTCTGTTTAGATGGCACCACTGACGTCACGCGGACGTTTCATTTCGGAGAGCCCACCGACCTACAACGTGAGGCCTACACCAGGTCAGTCATTAGTAGTGATAAATTATAATATATAATAAATAATCAGCTCCTACTAGAATCTGTAAAAAAACAAAATAAATCAATATGATTGTGATTTGTTCAAAATGTGTCTCATTTATGTAACATAATTTCATACTTACGTATTATTATTTCATATATATACACTGAATTACTGACTTGAGTTAATTCTCAAATTAAATCCCCTAATATTAATTATAACCACAATTTAGCAGAATTCAAAGTTTTTTTGTGATATTTGCAGGGTGCTGGCAGGACAGCTTAGCCTGGCGAAGCTTGTCTTCCCAACCAACGTGGACACCGCGGACGTGGATGTGCTTGCGCGCGCACCACTCTGGGAGGCTGGCATGGACTATCGTCACGGCACGGGACACGGCATTGGTGCCTACCTTGCCGTTCATGAACGTAAGAATATACACATGTTATACATGATTAATTAAAATTAACATTACAAAAATTTATGAAATCGAAAATAATTTTTTATTTGAAAATTTTATTTATATTAGAGATAGCTAATGTACCTTAAAGTTATGAGGAAATTTAAGAATTTGTTTATTTTTTCCATTCCGCCAGCAAAAATTGAGGTGACAAATTGTCATTTCAGAGCCATACAAAACGTTTATATATAATTATGTTTGTGTTTTTAAGCTATACTTATGTTTATGTACGTTGGATGACTTTATTTTATTACAGGAGTTAAATTTATGTTAGTTCTGTTGAAAACAAATAAAATGTATAATGATGCTGATCATGGCAGCATAATAATAATTTAGCTGAAATTAATAAATTTTTCATCTCTTGTACTCATGTTAAAGGAAGGGGGAGTCCCTTAATTGGTTAAAAAGGCGCGGTGGTAGGAATTATAGTAAATAATTAATGACAATACCTTCAACGTATATAGAATCCAATTATTGAGGGACGGGTTAACCCCTTCCCTCCAGTGAATCCGCTACTATTTACTTATTATAAGTTATATATATATATATATATATATATATATATATATGTATTTTTTATATTGTTAATAAATTGCTATTCTTGTTGCTAATTTGTTCTAATTTACAATATGATATGCTGTTACAGCTCCATTGAGTATAAATTACAACAGCAAATATAGGAAAACATTCGAAGTAGGACATTTTTTCTCTGATGGTAAGAATAAATTATAAGTAATTAAAGTACTAGAAGAATCAAGGTACTTATATTAAACGTTTGTGTTTCAGAACCGGGCTACTATCACGATGGAAGTTTTGGAATAAGACTGGAAAACATTTTAGAAGTTGTTCGAAAGGACACCAAGGTAAGCTTGATTCAATTTCAAGTTATATTGTTTTACACATTACATGGATTTTATTTACAATGGGAAATCAACATGTGTGATATAAATATTTACAATATAACTATAATGATATATTTTCTGGAGTGATGACATACGTAATTAATACTGTAAGAGTGATTTTCAACCATTTCTGAGTAAAGTCACATTAAAAAAAAAAGTTCTGAAATAAAATCTGAAAAAAAGCGCCATTGTTCAACTAAAAAGAAATCGTGTAAGTTTATTCATTTTTGTATTTCAGTACAACGTTACCGGACCATACCTTGGGTTTCGAGCTACGACTTTGGTACCTTATGAACCAAAACTTATCAAAATGGACATTCTAAATCCTGATTTGGTGAGTATTACAGAAAATGACTACTGATTTGGTGGTGCAATGTCTACTTTATTGCACATATATATATATATACATATATATATATATATATATATATATATATATATATATATATATATATATATATATATATATATATATATATATATATATATATATATATATATATATATATATATATATATAACACTTTTGGATATACATAGTATAATAGTTTAGTAATAAAAAGTATCTTCCATAAATTTCTTTGAACGGCCTATTTAGTAAAGTATTGAATAATATATAATTAGTCTAAAGACAAGTTTTGAATATTTTGAATACAAATTGAGCATTACATTATTTGCTTACTCTAATTGTGTAATTTATTAAAATATACCAAATTGTACATTTAAAAAAAATATATATTCACTTTGTTTAAGCGTCGAATGCTAAACGAATACAACTCAAGAGTGCGAAGAGAAGTGGGTCCTGAACTAAAGAAAAAGACGGATTTGAAAGGATTCCGGTGGATGATGAACAAAACTGGTTATATTCCTGAATGGCTCCCTCCAAAAAGTTCAAGTCGACCTATCCAAGCTTCACTATGGCTACTGTGCGTAATAATTACAAGCCTTATGAGATTTAATTAAGATTTATAGTAATAATAAAAATATATCTGTGATTTTTAAAGCATTTGCTAGGACGAGAGACGTCCTGCCTGCATTCATGTATTTAAAGTGTTATAATTTTACCGTCTCCTAGCTGCTTCTTATTTTATTATAGAATGATGTTTGTATTATTGCATTATATATACAAACAATACAAAATCCTAATATAGAATATAATTAGAATAATAGTAAATATAACTTGTTATATTGCACAATTTCCCAAAAACTGTGTAACATTTGTTAAATTATATAAAATAAAATTTACAATGAAATTACAAATAGAAAACTATATGATTTTCATGAGGGTTGCAAATGATATAAGATCTTTCTCTGTGTGCGATACATGCAAAATATATTAGTAAAATAATAAATAGTTAATTAATACTTAATACGTATAATTATTATAAATGCTATTATAAGTTCCAATTATTTCAATTAGTATTAATATTGCATACTATATACATAGTTTTCAGACTATTATATTGTAGTTCTGAAATAACATCTGCAGTTAAAAATTTATAAACATGACGCAAATTTATATTTCTTTTGGTTACTTAAATGAGCATTAATATGGAACTTCTCCGTCGTTTATTTTTCATCCAAGGCTATCCATAGCATAAAATATAATAAATAATAGTATCGCATTTTCAAGTATTTAATTTATTATTGATTTAGTGTTAGACTGTGATGGGGAGCAAAACATAATCGTCAAATATTTTGTTGTTTATTATACGTTTAAGTATAAAATTTAATTTAACAAACACAGCTAGAAGACAAGCGCATATCCAGGAAAGCCTTACATATTTTATTTATGTATTTATTTATTTATTTTGCATGGGTAAATTAAGAAAATTTAGAAGTTAATAAGGGCAATATTGGTATTTTAATTTTTACCAAGCCATTTATTTTTAATGACATTCTTCACCTTCACTTCTTCTTTAATATGGAGATACATCCACGTACGTATAATGCTTGTATAATTCTTGTAATTAACTAATTAATAGTTAGGCGGGGCTCTATCGTAATGGATGAATAATGGATTTAAGATTTTTTTTTTTCAATGGGATGTGATATTCAAGGTGGAGAGATCAGATAGGATGTCAACATGCAAGGGATGGAATGATTTAGGGGCCAAGTCGTGACTATGGGTCGTGGGGTGCAACAACGTAGGTTGATTATACGCATAATGATAATGCAGGCGACAAGATGCAAAGTATGCATTGTACAGAAAGTTTAAAATTCTGCAAGTGTGACTCAATCGTGAGCAGGGGTTTGTGGGGGTGTGGTGAGGATGTAGTGAAAATTGATTGAGTAATCTGGGAAGGGAAGAAATCAAGAAGATTGATAAAAAGTAGGATAAGGTTAATAAAGAAAAGAATACTGAACTTCCAGCAGCGTGACGTAATTGCGAGTCTTGTTCGGTTGTACCATTGCACACGCTTTGCCCAAGTTGCTATATGTATCTACTAGTATGTTGCCTTTATTGACATTCTTCACTGTCTGGAACTGCTCCATTTCCTCGTATTCTCTTCGCTGGGAGTCTTGGTCCGAGAATTTCAATAAAACATATGGACTATTAAATAAATTAATAAAGCCATATTTTTATTACCAACACATGGGGAAAAAATATATTATAATATTATATTTGTGTTTATGCTTAACATAATGTTGAGATTAATCTTGGCTAGACTATAAAATTTAATAGTCTAAATACTTTATAAATAACAAATTCTCTGTATGCTACACAAGAAGGATAGATAATGTTCTATTCTTCTTCGTGCTGCCTACGATGTGTTTCTATAAGAACAGACAAACAACAACAAAAACAAAGTTGCAGAGGCACCTCTTGTAATCATTCTATAAAGATTCCAAAGAGAATAGACCAAAAAGAAGTCTGGCTCTTACAGTGATTTTGTAATTTGGATCTAATTATGCATTAATTAAACACAATATAATGTATTTCAAACAAAATAAAACATTATAAGAATTGAACTTCTTGAGCAACGATCATAGATTATAAAGCAATTTAATTACATTTCAATTTAAACGTATTGTGCCCCTTTTTTTTAAATACTAATTTATATAAATAATATTATCATGTGTAATAATGTGCTATACGACTCTCCGTTAGTAAAAAATGTCTTAATTCTGTTTACCGGTGTTTTCTTTCGATGTTGGAAATATTTATTCTGGCAAAAATATTAGAGGCCTGTTCGTAAACCCTGCTCTGTGTATACTTTCTACACCCAATCGACCTTATGTACATGGAATATAAGGTCGAATGGGTGTAGAAAGTGTACACCAAGCAGGGTTTACGAACAGGCCTATTGAATAATACGAACATGCATTAAATTTGTCTGATCGCGATATTGTTCAGGTAAAAAAAAAAAAAAAAAATACTGGAGTAATAATGAAAGAACACGTTGATAAATTTTTGGAAGATATCTCAAATTGCAATTAAATTTGCTATCGTTTATCTTTTCCAATTTTAGGTAAATTAAGAATCAATTATTATGAAACGTCAGTTTTCCATGCATGACATTGCATTTAGATATGTTATTAAGTAAATTCGATACCTGCATGTCCAATGTGTAATTATTACAGGTGAGAAAACAAAAAGTAAACAAAATATTATACAATTTGTATCTGACTTATTTTACAATTATTCTATCTAAATAAAAAGCATAAAATAATAAAGAATTAAACAGAAATTAACAACATATTACATCAAAGTAATGCTTTACATTTGAATGAAAATTGTACTAAAAAAATAAAATATGAGTGGTTAATTTGATGACTTGAAAACTTAAATTGTGTTTGTTGAAAATAAATATTATTGTTGTAAATTATTAAGGAGTTTTATTTTACACATAGCAAGAGCACGGATTGTACAACCCATCCATCAAGTCTAGTTAATTATATAATAGAATTAGACGATCTGTAACATTTTGGTACAAATATTTTCTGCCTAATTTGTGGCATGGAGCTGCATCTCAAAGCTCAAAGAGACAGAGCGATGCAGGTTTACAAATTTTTGGGGAGAACAGATTAGAACACAATAACATAGCAATCCAAACAAAGTTAGATTCACAATGCATCTATGGTATAGTATTATAGGTAGTGTAGTTTTAATTAACCTATTAAAATGCCGACAAACAGAGTCGGCGTAAAGTTCATGCTCTTCCGAGGTATTCATACTAATATATAATAAAATTATACAATAAGGACCACATGATTACAATTAAAATTTACCCGTGACAGCCATCGTTTGTGAACGATATGAAGGGAGGCGTGGTGAACTTAAAGTGACAGTGCCGTGAAAAACCGATCACAATCTAATATACAAGCACTATTTCTAATGTCGCTGCAGTAAATCCTACAATAAATAAATAAATAAATAAATAAATAAATAAATAAATAAATAAATAAATAAATAAATAAATAAATAAATAAATAAATAAATAAATAAATAAATAAATAAATAAATAAATAAATAAATAAATAAATAAATAAATAACAAATTATTTATTACGATAAGTGCACTTCCAATTTTGACGGTTTAGTCACTGAGGTCATGCACTAAATTTTAGTCACTAAAATTCAGAACAAAGTAATTTACAAAGGATTGTAAAGGAAATCTAAAGGAGCCTTCGTTTATTATGGTGTGGAATGACCAAATCTTAACGCAGAAAGTGGAAATTCCATCGCCTATAAATTATAAATTAATAAGTAAACTAATGTGTCAATATTTTTTAATCTTTCGATTAGAGATAAAAGTATTACAATAAGCGTAATAATTCAATAAGCCGCCATAATAATAAAATATTAGCCGCCGAGATTCCCCGTCTCCCTCTCCCGCCCTCTCTCTCTCTCTCTCTCTCTCTCTCTTTAAGAAAAGGCGGGGGAACGTATGTTGCACTCCAGCACCACTCCGAAGTTGAGGGTTCGCTCAGGACCACCTTTGATATAATACAGATGGTTCTGGTTTGCTCCGTCCTCACAAAAAAATATATCTGGAAGCAAGAAAGGTGTAAATAGGGACTGAAGAAAAAAAAATGGTTACATAAAGTCCCTTTATGTATGTGTAAAACTGCAGCACTCTGAGAACCTTACTGACATACATGTAATTCTACTTTTTCACTGTAAAACTTGACCTATAAAACATAATAAACATTATATGATAGTATGTACAGTGGATGCAGTAAAGATGAGGGGAAAGAAGAAACAAAACTTCTTTTCCAATTGAGTATCGGCCTCAAATTTTTTTTATTATTATTGCAGAAATGGATAGAGCGTGCAAATTAAGTTATGCTCCCCTGATATTTTTCAGATTTTTTAGAGACCAGGAACTATTTTTAAAAAATTATTGAAAGTCCTTGTTGTGACGTCACGAGGCGACAAGTCCTCTATCTTTTTGTTAAGGAGCGGCGGCGTCTCGTGACGTCACAAAAAGAACTTTAAAAAAAAAATTAAAACTAGTTCCCGGGCTCTAAAAAATCTGAAATAAATCAGGGTAGCATAACTTTGCACGCTCTATCCATTTCTGCAATAAAAAAATTTTGAGGTCTCTACTCCATTGTTTACTTATATAAAATAATTCCATTTGATATTACATTTTTAGATAATCGAAGTACTTGTACACCTCGGGATAATAGTACGAACGTTACACCTGCTCGTTTGTGGGCGTTGTCACGTAGTCTGTGGTGAACGAGAATGATATTGAGATAGCTTCACTGGTAGCTCTTATTATATTTTCAGAAAAAGCTACATTTTTATATCTCTCTGCATCTGCTACTGCAGTGCTACAGCAAATCATAATATTCGACGTGTACTGCACAGGAGTTAGAAGGAGTGGGGAGTGTATTGGGGATCGAGGCGTCTCAATGGTGTGCTGTGGTTCTCGTCGAGATTGCCTTCCTCACCAGCAGCAGACGAACGAGCATCGGTCAGAGAAGTTGCGGGGATCGAGGCGTCTCAATGGTGTGCTGTGGTTCTCGTCGAGATTGCCTTCCTCACCAGCAGCAGACGAACGAGCATCGGTCAGAGAAGTTGCAAGGCGGTGTCCCAATACTATTTCTCGTCTACTTAGGGTCCCTAAATGAGCTTTCCCCTCCCCTCCAAGATGGCCGCTATATAAGAAGGGCGCATATGATGCGCCCTAAATTTGCCGCCATTGTAGGGAAGGGTAGTAGACGTAGTAGACGAGAATAGGACTATTGGGACGCCACCATGCTCTCCGCAGTTAGCGCTTGTTGCGTCAGTGAGGCAGAGGTTGTTGAGGAGAGAAGATCGAGTGAGGCACAGGAGGGCAAGAGCACACAATAATGATAAAACTGATAAAAGGTATGGTGCTAGTGCTGTTACATTATATCACTTAGGAATCAATCAATCAATGATTTAAAAAAATTATTTAATTACAATAATTTTACTGTTGATCTTTTTTCCTCAAGTTTGTTATTTTATTTTTTTTTTCTAAATTGTGGATATTTCTGTCCTAATGTCACAGTGCTTAGTTTCTTTGATTTATATTCAACATTCAACTACGATAAATTTTATTTTTTTAAAAAACTTGTCCTTTTTTCACTAGGTAATAATTAAATTTTGAACATTATTGCTGGTGTCTTTGATGAATTTTTATTTAATAATTAAATCAGTGTGCGACGGTGTGGTAATTAAGCGTTGTGTTTGTGGTATTCTGTTCTGGTATTTGTATTATTTGTAATATATATATATATATATATATATATATATATGCGCGGATCCAGAAAAATTGCGGGGGGGGGGGCTGCCTCCATAAGGCCAATGTTAAAAAAAATTGAAGGGGGAGAAATACCTATATTGTCCATGTTGAATACAAAATTTCGGGTGGGGGGGGGGGCTACAGCCCCCCCAGCCCCACTTCTAGATCCGCGCCTCGGATGTACAATAGTATATATTCTATAATATAAATATATTATATAATATATTAAATATAATATATTTATATTATATAATATATTCTATTGTACATCCGAGGCGTGGATCCAGAGGGGGGGGGCTGTAGCCCCCCCTCGAAATTTTGGATTCAACATGGGCAATATAGGCATTTCCCCCACTCCAATTTTTTTTAACATTGGCCTTATGGAGGCAGCCCCCCACGCGATTTTTTTTTCTGGATCCGCGCACATCTGGTTTATGAAGTTTTTATATGTTCTTTACGAATTTCGGAAGAAAGACCCATAACTCAAAATTGTAATGAAGTGACTCCCGAGCGGTTCCGACCATAATCAAGTTAAATGTGATGGAGTGTAACTTATACACATTAAAATATTAATAAAAAGAACAAAGTATTCACAATAATTATTAACAGCTAATAAAATCAAGCAAATGCACAACATTTTATTAATATTTTATCAGCAATACTAAACTAATATTATATAATTTTGACAACACGCAGGTCAAAAGATCTCATAATGTAGCTTGAACAATGGAAATTTACCTATAGTTTTTTTACAGATTGTGCAGTTAATCCTGTGACGGATCAGAATACCTCGAGGGCGGTGGTGGCCCCCAAAAGTCGCGCTAAGGACATGCAGTTGACACTGGCAGACTACGTGGAGGAGCTGGGGAAGGCCATCAAGAGCGACCGCCGCTACATTTCCCATCTCTTATTCATGCCATCTTATCCGGTCCACCCTGCCACTGGTGAGTTTTAAGCTAAAATAATATTAGGGCGCGGATCCAGAGGGGAAGCTCTAGCCCCCCCCCCCTCTCGAAATTTTGGTAAACGGAGAAAATACCCTTTGATAAAATACCCTCAGATATAATACCCAGACAAAATACCCTAGGACAAAATACCCTCAGACAATTTACCCTAGGACAAAATACCCTTGGATAATTTACCCTAGGACAAAATACCCTTGGACAATTAACCCTAGGACAAAATACCCTGGGATAAAATACCCTTGGACAAAATACCCTAGGACAAAATACCCTTGGATAATTTACCCTAGGACAAAATACCCTTGGACAATTAACCCTAGGACAAAATACCCTTGGACAAAATACCCTTGGACAAAATACCCTAGGACAAAATACCCTCAGATAAAATACCCTCAGACAAAATACCCTTGGACGAAATACCCTCGGACAAAATACCCTTAGACGAAACACTCTTGGACAGAATACCCTCAGACAATTTACCATATATTATAATATATAACAGCATCTTAGGTATTTCGTAGAATGATAAAAATTATACCTACATCATGCAAACATTTTGCTCACATGTATTGTATATACACTGTACAGTACAGTATTAATATTATTATTATTAAAGGGACAGGGTACAATAATTTTCATGTTGCATAAAAAGTTTCCTATTGATATAATAAAATAAAAAATATAATGTGTCAATTGCCCCAAAATACCAACCAAAATTAAAAATATATGATATTTCGGATTTCAACAGTACCAATAATTATAATCATAAATTTATGATTATAATTTCTATAATTTATAATATGTTATTGCGAATTTCCCATGAAAAAGGTAAAATAAATTTCACTGAATCCTGCGCATGATACTTTCACAGCATAATTTATTTTTTTATACGTTTAGTTGTAGAGTATAATAATTAAATATTTAGCACCTTTTAATTATTTTATTATTTATCATGTTATTTTTTTAAAGGTAAGATAACACGAAGAATCGATTGTTGTAGTCCCATTTGATTAACATGTAAATCTTAGCAACCTCATAATAATTCTGAATTTTTTTTTGAGAGACAGTTTTTGGCACCAAAAAAATATGGAAAAAATTTCAAAACAATCGGACGATCCAATTTTTTTAAACGAATTTTTTAAATTTTTAGTATAGGGCTTTCCCATGGAGACCTAAAATAAGAAAATAATTTAAAAAAATTGGATCGTCCGATTGTTTTGAAATATTTTCCATATTTTTTTGATGCCAAGAACTGTCTGTCAAAAAACATTCAGAATCATTATGAGGTTGCTAAGGTTTACATGTTAATCAAATGGGACTACAACAATCGATTGTTCGTGTTATCTTACCCTTAATGTAGGTTAATTTGGGTGCAACAAATTTGAGCCAACCCAGGCAAAAAGGACTTTGGGGGGGGGGGAATAAGTAAATGTAAATGAACAGGGGAGACTAAATAAAACATCGCATAATTATTATGGTATAATTATTTTACAATGAATGTATGAATGCATTTTTTTCATTATTTTTTAATAAAGAGCAAAAACAAAACAAAAAGTAAGAATAAAAAATCGTCACCTCATGAATAGAAGAAAACATTGCTTCCCCACCCAATTTTTTACGTATTAACATAATGTTACATTGTAAGGTCGACAAGAGATACATTGCTTTTTGCAGTAGAATGTTCTATAAACTTACTCATGGAAACCAGCTATAAAATTAAATGTTCATAATGGTTTTAAAATTTATGTTGTCACGGGTAACAACCAGCACAAAGCATGATAGTAAAATACGTATTGCTATTTCAGTTATTTATTTGTTATTTTATTGTACAAAATCATTATTTACCAGAAAAAATTATATTTAATTCACATTTTTAATGATGAGAAGAAATTTTATATTTTTGAAGATATAGAATTACATGTACACATGCTACATAATAAAATTATCTTAAAAGGTATTTAGTTGTGTTAAAAAGCCTTTATAACTTCTTAATGCATATTAGTGACTTAAAAATATTGAGACACCGGGGAAAAAAATCATATACTTCTTTCTTACCGAACTTTTAGTTCTATAATTTTGACAAAAAGACCAGACTACGGAGCCGGCCCCGTTAGGAAAAAACGAGCATTGATGTGTATAGTATATTAAAAGATATTTGAGTGAGACGGCTATATATGAACTAACTGAACACGAGTGGGGACATGCATTTTTACCCAAGCGTTTTGGAATTGAGATTCATGTATCTATTATATATTATTCAAAGCGATGATTATTCTTTGAATGAGCTAGTTTATGAATGTATTGCAAATGAAATATTCCAGTATTTTCAAAAATGTGAATTTCTCGCCCTGAATTGAAACTGAAATTTTTCCCAACCTCAAAGTGATGGGTATTTTATCCGAGGGTATTTTGTCCAAGGGTATTTCGTCTAAGGGTATTTTGTCCAAGGGTATTTTGTCTGAGGGTATTTTGTCCAAGGGTATTTTGTCTAAGGGTATTTTGTCCAAGGGTATTTTATCTGTGGGTAAATTGTCCAAGGGTATTTTGTCCAAGGGTATTTTATCCCAGGGTATTTTGTCCGAGGGTATTTTGTCCAAGGGTTAATTGTCTAAGGGTATTTTGTCCAAGGGTTAATTGTCTAAGGGTATTTTGTCCAAGGGTTAATTGTCCGAGGGTATTTTGTCCAAGGGTATTTTGTCCTAGGGTATTTTGTCCGGGTATTATATCCGAGGGTATTTTATCAAAGGGCATTTTATCCGTGATTCGAAATTTTGGATTTAACATGGGCAATATAGGCATTTCCCCCACTCCATTTTTTTAACATTGACCTTATGGAGGTATCCCCCCACGCGATTTTTTTTCTGGATCCGCGCACATCCGGTTTATGAAGTTTTTATGTTTTTTTACGATTTTCGGAAAAAAATACCCATAACTCAAAATTGTAATTGAAATTACTCCCGAGCGGTTCCGACCATTATAAATTATAATCAAGTTAAATGTGACGAAGTGTAACTTATACACATTAAAATATTAATAAAAAGAACAAAGTATTCACAATTATCAACAGCTAATATAATCAAGCAAACGCACAACATTTTATTAATATTTTATCAGCAATACTAAAATAATATTTTATATTTTTGACAACACGCAGGTCAAAAGATCTCATAATGTAGCTTGAGCAATGGAAATTTACGTATAGTTTTTTTACAGATTGTGCAGTGAACCCTGTGACGGATCAGAATACCTCAAGGGCGGTGGTGGCCCCCAAAAGTCGCGCTAAGGACATGCAGTTGACACTGGCAGACTACGTGGAGGAGGCGGGGAAGGCCATCATGAGCGACCGCCGCTACATTTCCCATGGCTTATTCATGCCATCTTATCCGGTCCACCCTGCCAGTGGTGAGCTTTAAGCTAAAATAATATTAGGGCGCGGATCCAGAGGGGAAGCTCTAGCCCCCCCCCCCTCGAAATTTTGGATTTAACATGGGCAATACAGGCATTTCCCCCACTCCAATTTTTTTTAACATTGGCCTTATGGAGGCAGCCCCCCACGTGATTTTTTTTTCTGGATCCTCGCACATCCGGTTTATGAAGTTTTATATTTTTTTTTACGAATTTCGGAAAAAAAAAACATAACTCAAAATTGTAATGAAATTACTCCCGAGCGGTTCCGACCATAACCAATACAAGTTAAATGTGATGGAGTGTAGCTTATACACATTAAAATATTAATAAAACGAACAACGTATTCACAATTATCAACAGCTAATAAAATCAAGCAAACGCACAACATTTTATTAATATTTTATCAGCAATACTAAAATAATATTATATATTTTTGACAACACGCAGGTCAAAAGATCTCATAATGTAGCTTGAGCAATGGAAATTTACGTATAGTTTTTTTACAGATTGTGCAGTGAACCCTGTGACGGATCAGAATACCTCAAGGGCGGTGGTGGCCCCCAAAAGTCGCGCTAAGGACATGCAGTTGACACTGGCAGACGACGTGGAGGAGGCGGGGAAGGCCATCATGAGCGACCGCCGCTACATTTCCCATCTCTTATTCATGCCATCTTATCCGGTCCACCCTGCCACTGGTGAGTTTTAAGCTAAAATAATATTAGGGCGCGGATCCAGAGGGGAAGCTCTATCCCCCCCTCCTCCCCCTCGAAATTTTGGATTTAACATGGGCAATATAGGCATTTCCCCCACTCCATTTTTTTAACATTGGCCTTATGGAGGTATCCCCCCACGCGATTTTTTTTCTGGATCCGCGCACATCCGGTTTATGAAGTTTTTATGTTTTTTTACGATTTTCGGAAAAAAATACCCATAACTCAAAATTGTAATGAAATTACTCCCGAGCGGTTCCGACCATTATAATCAAGTTAAATGTGACGGAGTGTAACTTATACACATTAAAATATTAATAAAAAGAACAAAGTATTCACAATTATCAACAGCTAATAAAATCAAGCAAATGCACAACATTTTATTAATATTTTATCAGCAATACTAAAATAATATTTTATATTTTTGACAACACGCAGGTCAAAAGATCTCATAATGTAGCTTGAGCAATGGAAATTTACGTATAGTTTTTTTACAGATTGTGCAGTGAACCCTGTGACGGATCAGAATACCTCAAGGGCGGTGGTGGCCCCCAAAAGTCGCGCTAAGGACATGCAGTTGACACTGGCAGACGACGTGGAGGAGGCGGGGAAGGCCATCATGAGCGACCGCCGCTACATTTCCCATCTCTTATTCATGCCATCTTATCCGGTCCACCCTGCCACTGGTGAGTTTTAAGCTAAAATAATATTAGGGCGCGGATCCAGAGGGGAAGCTCTATCCCCCCCTCCTCCCCCTCGAAATTTTGGATTTAACATGGGCAATATAGGCATTTCCCCCACTCCATTTTTTTAACATTGGCCTTATGGAGGTATCCCCCACGTGATTTTTTTTCTGGATCCGCGCACATCCGGTTTATGAAGTTTTTATATGTTCTTTACGAATTTCGGAAAAAAATACCCATAACTCAAAATTGTAATGAAATTACTCCCGAGCGGTTCCGACCATAACCAATACAAGTTAAATGTGATGGAGTGTAGCTTATACACATTAAAATATTAATAAAACGAACAACGTATTCACAATTATCAACAGCTAATAAAATCAAGCAAACGCACAACATTTTATTAATATTTTATCAGCAATACTAAAATAATATTATATATTTTTGACAACACGCAGGTCAAAAGATCTCATAATGTAGCTTGAGCAATGGAAATTTACGTATAGTTTTTTTACAGATTGTGCAGTGAACCCTGTGACGGATCAGAATACCTCAAGGGCGGTGGTGGCCCCCAAAAGTCGCGCTAAGGACATGCAGTTGACACTGGCAGACGACGTGGAGGAGGCGGGGAAGGCCATCATGAGCGACCGCCGCTACATTTCCCATCTCTTATTCATGCCATCTTATCCGGTCCACCCTGCCACTGGTGAGTTTTAAGCTAAAATAATATTAGGGCGCGGATCCAGAGGGGAAGCTCTATCCCCCCCTCCTCCCCCTCGAAATTTTGGATTTAACATGGGCAATATAGGCATTTCCCCCACTCCATTTTTTTAACATTGGCCTTATGGAGGTATCCCCCACGTGATTTTTTTTCTGGATCCGCGCACATCCGGTTTATGAAGTTTTTATATGTTCTTTACGAATTTCGGAAAAAAATACCCATAACTCAAAATTGTAATGAAGTGACTCCCGAGCGGTTCCGACCATTATAATCAAGTTAAATGTGATGGAGTGTAGCTTATACACATTAAAATATTAATAAAAAGAACAAAGTATTCACAATTATCAACAGCTAATAAAATCAAGCAAACGCACAACATTTTTATTTTATCAGCAATACTAAAATAATATTATATATTTTTGACAACACGCAGGTCAAAAGATCTCATAATGTAGCTTGAACAATGGAAATTTACCTATAGTTTTTTTACAGATTGTGCAGTTAATCCTGTGACGGATCAGAATACCTCAAGGGCGGTGGTGGCCCCCAAAAGTCGCGCCAAGGACATGCAGTTGACACTGGCAGACTACGTGGAGGAGGCGGGGAAGGCCATCAAGAGCGACCGCCGCTACATTTCCCATCTCTTATTCATGCCATCTTATCCGGTCCACCCTGCCACTGGTGAGTTTTAAGCTAAAATAATAATAGGGGGCATTCACAAAGCACTTTAACCCCAACTTTAGCCCCAATTTTTATCCCTGGAACTAAAAAGGTATCAGTAAATATTTTCAGTATATTTTTATTTTTTATTTGTTATGCATTTCATTTTATGGTTCCTTGTATATTTAAAATGGTATATTTTTGTTATTACGCCCCTTTAATAATGCTTATTAATATGTATTATGTATGTGACCTGTTTCAGCCTCAATCTTTTTCAGCCAAACTAATAAATTATTTCTATCTAGGAATTAAAGGTCTAAATTCAGTTAATTTTTTCAAATTTTAAATGTGAATTAACTGCTTATTTTCCTCATCTATTATTTTCGCATTCTTTACTTTTATTAATAATAAATAACTAATACAAAATTAAATATGAAAAACTGTTTTGAGTTAATAATTTGCAACAATAAAAAATAAATAATACTACAAAAAAAATTAAAAATAATATAAAATTTTGAATTCAAATTAATTATTAAAAAATAATAAGTATAAAATTAAAATAAATATAAAGATTCATTTTGGTTGTTTTAATGTTGTGCATTGTTGAAAAAACATATTCTAAAGCTTTTTTTGTTTCAGATGGACCTTATGCATGCATATTGCTTGATAAAATGTTGCTTGATTTTATATTGTCTTTGCTTGCTGGTTAGCATGAAATAATTGTTTTTGTTGGTTATGTTTTAATACTTTTAATAATAAATATAAAAATAATGAATAAAGTGGCAGTAAAATAATTATAAATAAGTAATATATATTGTAATCAAATATGTTATACTTTTTGTATTAGAACATTAGGGTCAAAAATACTTTAATCTCTGTATGATTTTGAGTGAAATTATCATCTTATTAATTTATTTCCAAATGCATAAATATTTTTCTTTTTTACTGATATTATATATTGAAGATTTTTGAATAATTTCTGTAGCGGCCGATAGGGTTAATTGTTTAACCTTGGCCGGTATGTATACATATTACTTAAAAAAAAAACAAAAAAAAAAACATGGTGCTGAACCAGGGGCTAACCATGTTTAGCTCCAAGTTTAGCACCAGGGATAGAACTTGGGGCTAAAGTTGGGGTTAAAGTGTGCTTTGTGGATGTCCCATATTATATATTTTTGACAACACGCAAGCACGCAAGTCAAAAGATCTCATAATGTCATAATTATAATCTCATAATGAACAATGGAAATTTACGTATTTTTTTTTACAGTTTGTGCTGTGACGGATCAGAATACCTCGATGGTGGTGGATGCCCCCGAAAGTCGTGCTAAGGATATGCAGTTGACACTTGCAGACAACCAGGAAGCGAGGAAGGACATCGTGAGCGTCCGCCTCCTCTCCGCATCTTCTTCCACATCTTATCCGGTCCACCTTGCCACCGGTGAGTTTCAAGCTCTATGATTACCTCCCTCATCATGTCATAGTGAAATTGAATAAGTTTAGGTATGCCGGGTACTCGCACATACAGAAAAAGTTTTCGCTACCCCTTTAAGGTCCTTTTCAAGCTCGTGGTGAACTTAAATTGGTTAGTAATCAATTTAATAATTGCTCCACTCACCACCTAATTTTTAAACCATAAATTAATTATATTTATATAATGAATGGACAGCATGCATGAAAATTTTTTATCGCAGAAATGAATAGAGGGTACCAAATTATGCTACTCTGAATTTTTTTAGATTTTTTGGAGACCCAGAACTATTTTTAAACAATTATTGAAAGTAAAGCCACGCCCCTTAGAAGCGTCAATAGGCGTCCAGCCTCTTTCCTTTTTATTAAGGATTCAGGGGTGCCAACTTGAATCACAGAACTTTCAATAATTATTTTAAAAACAGTTCCGGGTTTCAAAAAAAACTGAAAAAATTCAGAGTGGCATAATTTGGTACCCTTATTTCTGCAATACAATTTTTTCATGTATGTTGTCCATTATATAAATATAATTAATATTCATCGTTTAATTTATATAAAGTAGCATCCATATATCAATCAGAATGATGTGTGATGAAGTGATGTATAGAATGATGAGAATGTAGTTCAGTTTTGTTGAAATTTTTGTCTTCAGGTGTACAATATATATACTTTGGAAATTTCATAGAGATTCTGCTGCAGGCTTTTGTTTAGTTGTTTACTATCTAGAATTTATTTGTATATTGTATTCATAGTGTACACGCGTATTATACAGTATTACACTTCAGGCGTGGATCCAGGGGGGGGCTGGGGGGGACTACAGCTCCCCTCCCCCGACATTTTGGATTTAATATGGGCAAAGTAGGCGTTTCCCCCACTCCAATTTTTTTAACAATAGGCAGCCTTCCACGAAATTTTGCCCCCCCCTTCCCCCCCGCAATTTTTTTTCTGGATCCGCGCCTGTTGCACTTTCCGATTGTATGGTGTAAACACTGTAAACCCATGTTTAAAAATCTACATTAAGTCAAACATTAAGTCAAAGATTAAAATTATTAAAATTAAAAATGAAGTCAAATGCTTGCATAATATAATTAATATATATATATAAATATATTGCACATCCATCACATACTTTTACTTCATATATATATATATATATATATGTTAGCACCCAAAGCCGAATTCGGGCAAAAGCCGAAAAAAATGCTCACATCTAGTTCTGCGCATCACGAAATGAGCGAAAGCCGAAGTGAGTTTTTTTTTCGGCTTTGGCGCATTTCATTTTGAACAAAACTAGATCTGCTCAAATGGAAATGCGCCAAAGCCGATATGAGATTTTACTTCGGCTTTGGCGCATTTCATTTTGAACAAAACTAGTTCTGCGCATCGCGGTTTGAGCAAAAGTCGAAATGATATTTTATTTCGGGTTTGGAGCAAAATTTTGAGCACATCTAGTTTTGCGCAAAATAAAGATGATTTTAATGACGAGATGATGATTTTAATTTTAATGATATTAATTTTAATTTTTTAAAAAGAAAAATAAAAAACTAAGACACTAAACTTATAATAAATATTAATATTGTGACCTAATATCTTTCAAGCGCTGTTTAAAAAGAAATTAATTAGGGAAAAAATAATGACTTTAAAATGTAATCATACAGTATACGTACGTACATAGACTACATGCCTTATAAAAAATATTGTAGAATCTGTTGTTTTTATAAAACACTCCACTATTTTTGTCACTTAATTACTATTTGATTATGTTTTTGTTAAATTAATAAATTTTTTGTTTTAAGAACTGCAGCTCAAATAAAATAGACATATACCACACGTTTTAAAGTATTCTTTACATTCACTCGCTCTCACCATTAGAAATATTGTCATGCACGCACTTGAAAATTTCATAGTTCTGTCTTAGAATTAGACTATCATGCAATACAGGTTGTTATCGGTACAACGAGATAAGAAAGTAGCCTTTACCTCTGCAATGAAGTTTAACCCCATTTGATTGCCGTATATGTTTATGTAGTGTGGCTGCTACTAAATGTTCGAAGAAATAGAACCATGAAATTTACAAGTACATGCATGACAATATTTCTAATGGTGAGAGCGAGTGAATCTAAAGAATACTTTAAAACGTGTGGCGTGTATTATTATGTATATTTTATTTGAGCTGCATTCCTAAAACAAAAAATTTATTAATTTAACAAAAACATAATCAAATAGTAATTAAGTGACAAAAATAGTGGAGTGTTTTATGAAAACAACAGATTCTACAATATATTTTATAAGGTATGTACGTATACGAACACTGTATGATTACATTTTAAAGTCATTATTTTGTCCCTAATTAATTTAGTTTTAAACAGTGCTTGAAAGATATTAGGTCACAATATTAATATTTATTATAAGTTTAGTGTCTTAGTTTTTTATTTTTCTTTTTAAAAAATTAAAATTAATATCATTAAAATTAAAATCATCATCTCGTCATTAAAATCATCTTTATTTTGCGCAAAACTAGATGTGCTCAAAATTTTGCTCCAAACCCGAAATAAAATATCATTTCGACTTTTGCTCAAACCGCGATGCGCAGAACTAGTTTTGTTCAAAATGAAATGCACCAAAGCCGAAGTAAAATCTCATATCGGCTTTGGCGCATTTCCATTTGAGCAGATCTAGTTTTGTTCAAAATGAAATGCGCCAAAGCCGAAAAAAAAACTCACTTCGGCTTTGGCTCATTTCGTGATGCGCAGAACTAGATGTGAGCATTTTTTTCGGCTTTTGCCCGAATTCGGCTTTGGGTGCTAACATATATATATATATATATATATATATATATATATATATATATATATATATATATATATATATATATGCTACATCTTTTGAGGAAAAAATGCCTAAATTACGTAATATATTACAGATTACAGTCTATACAAGTGTCAATATGCTGCTAGCTTTGTTATGCATGTTATATTAAATATATTACCTCTCTTCTGTTCCAGCGTTTTTTGCAACGGTGCCAACACTGTCAACCAATTACATGAGTAACCCCTGGACTGACAATAATGTTTGTAACCAAGCTGCTATTGTGAAGCCTCCATTGATTCTGGAGCGTCCTTTAACTTTGAAGTGGCAACGTACTAAGGGCATGATGTTCGTGGGTTTTGATGAAACCGTCAACTTTTGGGAGGATGAAGTTTCTCACGGTGCCATTGTGGTCTCACTCGGCAAAAAGATGACGTGCTTTTTTAAGATGGAGTCCACAAATCGCAGTAAAGAAGAACTGAGAGAAAAAATGGTGCTTCAAATGAGGAAGTGTTTGACCACGTTTAAGAACTACAACGACGGTTTTTTACCGCAACATATAGTAATGTACAGGAAAGGAGTTAGAGATGACGAGATTCCTAACACCTTGGAGAACGAAGTCGCCTTGCTGCAGGTCAGTATCATATTTGTGCACTTAATTCCCTCTAGATTTGAATCATGCTGTGTGACTGCAAAATACGTATTTAATAATAATAAGAGTATTGATATAATTAAGAAACATTGCAGTTGTGTTTTTTTATATTTTTATGAGTCCTGCAAGAATTAATTTAAAAATATAATAATTTAAAATAAATAAAAAACAATAAATTAATTAAAAATGCATTGATATTTCGGTTTTAAAAGTCACTCCCCTATATCAATGGCAAAAGTTATCTGTTATTAAAGCAGGCGCGGATCCAGGGGGGGGGGGAGTTGGCGGGCTGCAGCTTCCCTCTCCCCCCGAAATTTTGGATTTAACATATAGGCAATATAAGCATTTCCCCTACTCCATTTTTTTTTTTTTTTTACATTGGCCTTATGGAGGCAGTCCCCTCCGAAATTTTTTTCTGGATCCGCGCCTGTATAGTTAAAAAGAGTGCCTTCGTGAGTGATTTCAGTACTTTATTTTTTTTTAAATATTATAAATAATCTAAAAACGATTACAAAATTCATAATTTATTAACTTTGCACCCTCGACTATTCATTCCTATGGTACATATTTTAATATCAATTAATATACACATACAGTGTATATTATACTCAATTACAATGTTCAGCAGAATTTTATAACAATAATGTATGTTATGTGGTTATAATTAGACAAATTATTTTCTAAATGGAGCCACTTTGTTAGTCAGATTTCTGAATTTCTATTAATTTCACTTGAACTTACTGTCTCAATGCTTTGTTGTTTTGACGTCAATTCTCTACCCACAGACTCGTCTGGCTGATGTGTACGATGGCTGTATCTGCCAGTTGTCATACGTGCTCGTGGCCGAGCACCGCTTTCCTGTCTCTGATGATGTCGAGCCTATTGCCCCCATCATGAACTCGACATGGTTCACCACCCATTCAAAACCGTAAGTAAAATCTGTTAGGCAAGAATCACGGCCCACTACTAGAGTAAATATGCAAATACAGTAAATATGGCAACAAAAAAATAAATGAAATACAACTTGTTTGTGGAAGCCAGCTGCGAAAATGACCCTGAGCTGTATTGTTCCATATTTCTACAAAGTTCTAATATATATATTCAAAAAATTATGAATGTAAATCAGATATGTAATCAGTTTTTAAAGTTGCAACATCAACTGAACATTTAATACGAATTAATCGGATATTTTTTTACAAAGATAATCAAAATGATTTTTTTTCATGTATGTATTACTGCATGATAACATGATGTGAACTGATGGCATGTTCTGTAACAGAATGAATTCAACATCACACTGTACTGAGTTTTTTTTTAATTATTGCTTATTTTAAGCAGGTTAGTTGAAAATTAACACAATGTCATATTAGTTTTTTAAGTGTTGCACGATACAATTTTTTTTATAAACTATTGGATACAATTTTTCCTTATAAGAAAACTTAACTCCATTTGTTTGTATATAGATGATATTTTCTTGTAAAAAAAAATAATTGTTGCAGCGTGTAATACAGGAAAGTTATTATAAATAAGTTCCCCATGCTGCTTGTGGGTTGTTTATAAAGGAAATGAGAGTAGAATAATTTTAAAATCTTTTATTCCATTTTATCGAGACACAAATGCTTCAGAGAAAGTAGAGAATATCAATATTATGTATGACATGTTGCAGAGTCTATGACTTCTACATCATAAGTCAAAATCGTTTGGTGTGCTCCCTGTCACCCACCCTCTTCCGGGTAATTTTTGACAGCTCAAGTTTGAGCAAGAGCATGATGCAGCGACTGACTTACATGAAAAGTCGTCATCGTTACGTCAAAACAAAGGTAACGTTACAACGAAAGTCTTAAGGTGCATTTCCATGGAGCGATGTAGAGCGGGGCTTGACGCGGCGAGAAAAGCGCATTTGCTTCAATGTCATATGGCGGCCATGTTGGGGTGGAAAAATTGCTTTCCCGCAGCGATTAAATCACGCCGCGATTTTCCCACGCCAACATGGCCGCAATATGATATTGAAGCAAGTGCGCCTTTCTCGCCGCGCCAAGCCTCGCTTGACATCACTCCATGGAAATGCACCTTAATGGTGTCGAGTTTTATATAGATCTTGGGTCCACGTACTGAATGAATGCACTTAACCACCTAGAAGAGTGTGTAGAGTGTACGGTCTAATTAAATTGATTCCGAACCACAAAAAAAAAAATAATAATAATAATAAAACAGAGTTACTTTTTTAAACAAAATTTAAATGATCGTCCATATTGAGCCGAGAGCAAAAAGACAAAAAGAAAAAAAAAACGATCTATCTCACATGTTATAATATAACTCTCCAGACAAAAATTAAAAGTTACAGTGAACTTACTCACTTGTCAGAAAGTTCTAGAAGTAAATCAATTTTATAAAAAAAAAATCAAACTGATTGATGTATAATAATTAACGTATTTTGTGACATAATGCCTTGTTTGAGGCTGAATAAATTTTTGAATTTGAACTTCAGGGGTTTTGTCAGATGTAAGAGGTCCCATATTTAATGACGAGTTGACGCGTTCACTCTGTTGCATTTTTTTTTTTTTTTCTGGAGAAACCATGTGAGATAATTTTTTTGGATTTTAGTTCAATATGAAGTTCTATTAACTATTCTAAAAAAATACTCGATTTTTTTTTAAACCTCAACCAGGATTATCTGTAATGTTATATATAGCAATGTCATTGATTAGTTCCTGCATAAGCCTGCATATTAATTAATATAAGACTTTCCTAAGAAGTGCTCAAAAAAGCTAAATAATTTAGATTTTAACCTATAAATTTCTTATTATAAGTTGTGTTACACTATGAATTATTACAGTGTATGTAAAATATGTAACACCACATCTAATTCTTTGTTATGGTATGGTGTACGTGTTGTTTGCGCGCCGTCCTATAATCACCTCAATTACCTGCATGTCCATAATAATACATTATATTTATGTTATTATATGCTCTATTTATGAAATGTTGGGTTGCAGGACTCGCAGGGAATTCCGATGATGCTGCCTGCGCCCGTGCAGTTCGCCTGTAAGCTGGCTACGTATGCTAGTTCCAGACCAGTATATTAAGAATGGGGGCTCTTCTACCTAAGACTCTCACTCTGGCTGTCTCCACACATCATCACACATGCAACACCCAACGTCCGTCACATATGCCGACTTCACTTCGATCAATTCTGAAGGTTATTTTCTTTTCTCTTCCTTCATTTTCCACCACTTGTAGTTTGTATAGTTTAAATCTTAATTCATACATGAATTAAAAATTTAAAAGATTTTTTATTACGATTTTTTAATCATTATATGATGAACAATATTCGTGAAATTTTTTAATTTCCTATTATATTGTATATCACTTAAAGTTAAATTTGTTTCCAATTTTTTTAACACTCTTGAAATTGAGGTGAAAGATGCTGTGACGTCATAGTCATGCAAATATTTAACACGCCTGCATAGCAAAAGATATTGTATGACATCACAGATCTTTCACCTCGATTTTGAGGTATAAAAAAAATGAAAAAAAAAAAGGTGCTCATCCAAATATGCAAAAAAAAAACAAAAAAAATGCATTTAATTAGTAAATTAAGAAATAAAAAGATAAAGGATTAATGTCACCATTGAAAGCCATTGCTCATTATTTTCCAATGGTCCCCCCCCCTCAAATAAAAAATAATAATATGATCTATTTTCTGAACTATTATATTTTTTTAGTGTTTTTTCTTGTGAAAAAATTTGACTAGTGCACCACAGTAAACATGCATGATGATATTATGATTATGTCAATATAATTATATCAAAAAATGCACAATATTAGATACAGGAGATGAATGTTAGTTACATATAGGATATAAATTATATCCTATATGTAACTAACATTCATCTCCTGTATCTAATATTGTGCATTTTTTTTAATTACTATTTTTTTTTATGAAGGTACACTGAAAAGATGGGAATGATGTATGCACTAATATGCTAAGGAATCTTAAAAAGTAACATAGCTTCTCTTTATTAAGGGGAAGGTAACACGCCCAAAATGTTAACAAAATCTCACACATGAAAATTATGAAAAAAAAAAATATATATATATATATATAATAATAATGAAATGCTCTCCTCTACATATTATCCTATCAGTACAGCTAAAATGTCAGGTATACAAATTCGAGCTAGATTTTAAGTTATTAATTTTTTTAAAGTTGAACTGCTTGGAGAAATGGGAAATGGAACTTTCATGTTAAATTAGTACTCAACTTTAAAAATTCATAACTTAAAAAGTAGCTCGAATTTGTATACCTGATATTTTAGCTACTGATAGAGGATGTAGAGGAGAACATTTTTCATTCTTTTCATAATTTTCATGTGTGGGATTTTTTTTTTTTTTTTTTTTTTTTTTTATAATTGGGTGTGTGTCACTATTCTTGGTATATGCTAGATGATAAAGTTAATCTGAAAATGTAAATTATTTTTTATCTTAATTTTAACATTGCCATTAATTTGAACAAGTATTAATTAAAATAATGAATTTATCAATTTATTTAATTAATTGAAATGCTGCATTACCTATAGATTATTATACGTACTCCTGCATAATATTATATTACATTTACGAAAATTTTCGAAGTTTTCAATATGCCTAGATAATCCTAGATAGACTATAGAACAAAGATGTATTGTGTATTATTCTACCACTAAGATTTTAAATATAAATAAGGAATATAATATTTTAAAAAAGTTGTTACCATGATTATAAAATTCAGCATAAACTTTATAAAAACAAGTATTATTCTAAATTTTAACTCAAATTTATTCATTAACATTTTACAAGAAATGCGAGAAATGTTCATCCAAATAACAAACCAGTTAATTGTCGAATTGGTCAAGAAGCATTTCGACATAGAGGTACGTGCTATTTTCTACAATTCTATCCCTATGGATATTAGACTGGGATCCCTAAAAGTTTTTAAATTATTTGTACAGTACAGGAATTATTATTTTCATCTGCTAAGACAATTAATATACTAATAAACTTCACACAGAAATTTAAGTTGTAGAGTACGTACGTATTATATAATCTGATATGTTTTCTTCACCTATATATATATATAATATATAGTCTTGTTTATATGACAATCATTCTCACTAATTGAAATTGGGAGTCAGAATTATGTTTTCTTTTTTTACACAATTCATGTTATTATTTCGGTGTTTATGTTTTACTTGTATTGTAATATTAAAAAAAAAAATGTTGTATTTTGCAATTGATATGTATTTTGTGTCTCCATCATATTAGTTATATAATAAATAATAATATACGTATTAGTGTTGCATGTGCATATATTATATTTGTAAAAAAATATATAATTGATTCTCGCCATCGAATCTTGTCGCAATTTAAAATTGATGAAATTGACGTTCCCCGCGGTACGAGTTTCTCAAACTCTTGGGGTCTACAGAGTATTTTTATGAATTATGTATGTATACCATGTCTATTTTATGAATAAACACATTAAAATATATATTTTAATCCTATCACAAATCACAATAAAACCCATGATTAATAATCTTTATTTTTTGTTCTCATTTATTTATTTATTTATTTATTAAATTTATTTATTTATTTATTTATTTATTTATTTATTTATTTATTTATTTATTTATTTATTTATTTATTTATTTATTTATTTATTCATTTATTTAATATTTATAATACTTTCCCTGAAACATTGAACCTTATGAAATGTTGGTTGTGATACAGAGGTCTCTGCTAGTTACATCATCATATTAAATTAGTTGCTATTAAACCTAATAGGTGGCAGAAGCTCTTCTATAAAAGGTAAAAAAAAAATATACACAGTTAACTGTGTACAAGCGGGAAGTGACTTCTGTATTTTTAAAATATTATTCTCAGTATCAACATTTTCTCAAATCTAAAAACAACTTTTCACTGGTTAAAGTTCGTATTACTCATTTGGTTTCCTGATAAGATAGGTGCGACGTGCGGTACTTTAGCTTTGGGCCGATAAAGTTGTTTTTAGTTGGCCATGTGCATAAAGAAGGGGATCGAGGGGAAATTCTACCTGCTCACTGTATCCCCCACCCTTCGTAACTCAGTATCAGTAGAAAACTAGAGGCCGACGAGAGAGGTTCAGTGCTCGGAAAGATGTGACTTTTCTAATAAAAACATTGGTTTCTAAAGTTAAAAAACGATAATTATGCCTTTTATCAAACGTGTAGTAGCACCATTGTATGTAAGTCGTTCAGCCACAAGTAATTTCGAAGAGAGTGGTATCTTGACTCGAGATAATAGTGAATTAATTGCAGTAAATAATTGTACATTAAGTAATGCGATAAGACAATTAGCATCATTAGCAGGGCATGCGGAAGAAATATTTGCAGAGTTAAGGCAAGAATTAGGTGAAGTCAATGCAAGAGCTACCAGCTTGAAGCAGAGGATTGGTCAACTAGAAGGGGTCTCAGAGAATCTCAATGCACGCACGGTCACTGTCCGTAAGTATCACACAAATTCTAGCATTTTTTTTTTTCAGGGAACTGTCAAAATGTTATAATTTTTGCAGAAAATCGACTGTCACATTATTCTGAGTTATCAAAATGCACAATTACGTACCGCTAGTATATTATTATACTTTTACGTCGTCTAGTCAAAATCTGACGATAAAGCGATATATATATAATATTATAATAGTAATATATGCATATATATTATAATACACGCCGGTCATTATATCGTATAATTATATATCTTTCTATATCATTTATATATTTTGTACACTGTCTTTGTGTTCAATAAATAATTTATATGTTATATATATCATTTATATCTTTATATCGTTTACAAAAAAAAAAAAAAAAAAAGCGTTTCAATAAAATAAATAACAAATTAACAATCTCGCGCATCAATGCTCGCTCGCTCGCTCGCAAACTTCTTATAATAATTAAATATATTATTATAATAAAAACTTTAACCAGAAATATATATAATAATAAAATATATGCGAAATTCACACCATTAAAAAACTTGCCGTTTTTAGTTTTATATACAGTATAGGTCTACCGGTATATTTAAATTCAGGTACAGGAGACCTATATGACAATAATTTATTTATTTTATTATATATTACATCATAAAAATATTGACGCTTAAAATATAAAAAAAAAAAAATACAGATTTGACTCATGATTTATTATAAAACTTTCATAAAAAAGAAAAGGGTTCAGATATGAAATTATGATAATCCATATCACGTTTTTCTATATAACGTAACCTATGATTTACAGCATAATAACTCGTGACTTGAAGAAAATGTTCCTAATGATCATCCTCCCGCCATTTTTCAAGGCCATATACCTCACATTTATTTTGTTTTTATTTATTTTTTTCTTTGACTACCTCTCCTTTTGTCCATGTATTCTCATGCATCGTCCTTCTTTCATTGTACCCTGCCGAGACCTACTGCAGTAGAGCTTGTTGAGGAGAGCCCAGTATGCCTATATGACCATAAAATATGAACGGCGTATTTATTCTTCTAATCTAAACCCTCAAGCTCGCACTTTGCATTAAAATAAGCAGACAAACATCGATTTGGAGTAGTCTTTATTATAAATTTAATGCAATAATTCACTTGAGTACAACCAGAAAAGTTTATTTTTCTTATCTGATTAAGCAAATATTTTGTATTAATTAATATTAATAACAAAGGATAATTTAATTTAATTTTTGTTTAATTCATATTACGCGAATATAATTCATATAATACAAATGTTATATAATAATTTTTTTACAACAAAATGAATAATTTTGTCGTTTAAAATTACAAATTTTTTCGTTTAAAATTACAAATTTTTTAAAATTATTTAAAATGCAACATAATACAATTTTTTACACAATTTGTCCTTTTTTTTAAAGTATTTTTTCCGGGTTATATAATATATTATATGAATTGTATTATTTGTATTGAGTCAGCTTTTGTCATACAGTCATTGAGCAATCAAGGTTTAAATTTTTTTTATTTAAACACAATTCAAATGACAATTATTATAAAACAGAAAAAAAGTTGAAGAAAAGTGACAATAATCTAGAGAGTGAGAGTATAATATATAGAATGATGTGAATGCTTGCAAAACAATTACGAAAGTACGTAGTAAGAAATATATTGAATTTCAATATCTTTCTATAAGAGAAGGGATATAATGATATAATGATTACACGTATGTCTAATATGTAATCGTTATCATGCTATAATTTAATTATATCTATATTTTTACAATTAAATGGACGGTGTACGGTATAGATTACGCAGGCAGGTAGTGCATGCTTGTTTGAGTGTTCCATTTAACAGGACGCGGTGAGGAAAGGAGTGAAGATTTAGGTACTGTACTTGAGATTAGTACAGAAGGGCGTGACGCTGGGAGGAGAGCGACACATTTCATACGTTGTGACGTGTCTAGATAAGCGTGGGTCTTTATGCTGTCAAATGAACCAGTTTTTTTTTTTTTTTTTAATTCATTTTATTTTTTTAGGGTTGACGGTTGCGCCAGCTCAGATTGCAATCGCATGCAAATTTTTATTGTATAAACCCACTATCAAATATCGCAAGACTTGGCATAAATTCTTAAATATTTTTACTTTTTGTTCACACCTATCAAGTACACTTGTCGCATGAAAAATTTCCCACTTGCAGCCTTGACAAGCTTCAACGTAAAAATGCCGCAGTGCCGCATTCTGACATCGCTGCATAAGGTTTGTTAGGAGAAAAATCTTATTTATTTTTTTATTCAAATTCTATGCTGCACAAAATCTCGAATATTTTTTATGTCGTGTAAAGTGATCTTTTCCGTGGCTCATATGAATTATTAATCTTGCCCTTCATAAGAACCGTCGGAAAAAATTAAAAATCAGGTACCGCTGGGTTAAAGGATAGGAAGCTTGATAGAACATGTCGTCGCGCGCAGTTCGCGCGCTCGATTTTCATTGGCTGAGAGAATTGTGTGGTTGTGTCGTCAATGTTAAAGCTTCTCATTACCATGCTCTGTGTTATTCTTACAGGACATGGTGATTAACAATTAAGGCTGCATATTTAAGGGAAATTTTCCAAGGCGACTACTGTACAATTGGAATTGGAAACAAATTTTTATATGCATAATAAGATTGTAATTGTAAGCAAACAGATAAATAAACAATAAAAAAAACTGAAATTAAATTATATGGTTACACAATCGTCCATTGATGTGAAATAGTTTTCTGTTGTTGCAATTAAAAACAACTATTGAGCGTATGCTGCGTATGGAACTCAAAATTTTGTATCTTACTTTGTGACGCTTATAACAAGAAGTATATTATATATATATATATATATATATATATATATATATCTTCATAACGTTTTTTGTTGAAGATTAAATAAAAGTAATTTCAAAGCTCAAAATACATATAACCGGTATTCCTTTTGTCATATGATAATATGATATTATTAACTCTGCAAGGAGTAATACTAATAACGATAATTATATTCTATAGATAAGATTGCATGACAATGTAAATATCAGTGTTTATTTCAAGAAACAATTGTTTTTATTTTTAGTGTTGATATAAGTAACGATATATTAAAAAAAAAATCAAGGGTCACTGCGACAAAGTTGCGGTTCATTTAATTATTATAATTTTTTTACTTAATAATTTATAAAATTCGTGATTATTAGCATATTATCGAAAAACATAAAAATGTGGTTGTATTGTGATAAAACCGCTTCTTAATTGTGAGCTGGTCATGCATGTGGAGGGTTGCATGTCCACATTATCTCTATATCTTTCATATACCTCAGCCGTTCTCACCGACTCTCTCGTGCCGCTTACTTTATTCACCTTGTACAGAAATTTCATCGCCTTTAGAATAAAACTCGTCGTCATAGTAAATCAAAGCCTTATGTCAATTGGTAATTTGAATATATATCGTCCTTATAGTAAAATCTCTTGTCGAATGGATAAAAAAATATTACGGTTTACAAGACATTTTATATACATGTATTGTAAATGTAAGCTCTAGTTTTATTATACCAAGTGATATAAGTATATTATATTAAAAAAAAAAAACGTTTAATTTGTTATTATTTCTATTTGCATTTACATCAGCTATATATGATTCGAGGCGTCACTAAGAAGTTATTGTATCATGATCTTGTTTACGTACATGGACATCACCTCGAGACTAGCAGCACGTGAATAGATGTTGACTCTTTCACCAATGTTTGGGAGGTGTGGTCAACTTAAAACTTATATTTAGGAGAGCTTGACTGGGTGGGTGCTCTTCCGAATTGAAAATTAAAATTTCATCTTTTTGATGATGAATTTATCTTCTGAGATGCACCAAAAGGTGAGATCGTATTTTATTAATGATCAAATATTAGAAATCACATATCTCTGATTTCTTTATCAATTTAATTGAGAGGATGAAACCATTTGTTTTTTGGATAAAAAAATATTCACATCAAAAGATGAGATGAGAAAGAAAATTCTTAAATAACCCACCTAAAAATTCTGTATATTTCCCTCTTGCAGGAGCTATAGCTCTTATCAAATCATATTATATGTAAGAGGAACGTGCGTCCAATTAAGCTGTCCTGAGATATATAATGGTAGCTTGCAGTTGCATCAAAAGCTCTATTCAATAATATTTTATATATTATATTATATTGTATATATATAGTGCTGCACTTCAGTATATAAATTATATAGTGACTATAGTGTGACTTAATAAATAAATTTGTGAGGCGACGATGTCGCTCAAGCGCGGTATGGTACGCAGACAGCTGCACCTGCACTTTTGCAGCGAACGCAACTACTGGAACTTGAGCTAATTTTAGTTTGCAATTTCCTTTCCTTTCATGAGTAATCATACGTGGAATAAAACTATAACATCAGAACTCGCGACGTCGACATAAGTTGCTCGATTTCTATTATGCTTACTGATTCACATCCTTTGCAAGTCAGAAATTTAGTGAAAATACTAAAATATGATTTATATAATAATTTTAATTAATTTATAATAATTATGTCCAATAAACAAACTTGTGAAATGTTCCACTTTTACTGTTTTTACAACAAGTAACTAAACTATTCTTAATTTAAATTTTAATATTTTAATGTAAAATTTTGTTGCATAATAATATATTGCAAAAAATATATATTTAAATTTTTATGATTTACTAATATTTTAATTTTAGTTCTAATTTACATACTCTTTCGTCGTTAGAATAATTTGTTAACCAAGTCCAATGCAAAATACATTCATTAATCGTAGACATTTAAAAAAAAAAAAAAAAAGAGCAATGTATTATAATTTTTAATGAAATGCAAGTGACGTCACATTTGACTGAGTCGGTGCATAGCTGGTGGAGAGGTATAATACGAGCGAAGTTGTTGGATTGAAATGTCAATGGTCACCAATTGTTACACAAATTTGACCTGGCTGACACCACACACAAGGAAAGCTGACACGTGATGACGTCATTTTTATAAAGTTAACGATGCTGCAGACGTTGTGAGTTAGTTTAGGGAGATGCAGCAGATATTGCGATCTCGGGAACACATCAAGGGGTATATAGGATTTATTTTTTTTTCTCTAATACCATCAGTCAGAAAAACACATTGACCTTATACATTGTGATTACTATGCAAATTCACTGAATTCACTCTACAGTATATATCATGTTGTATAAATGTGCAAGCATGTATTAATATGAATAAAATTCTCACGAATGATCTGCTTGTTGCACCTAAATCTAAACGTGTTGTGCCCTTATAATGATGCATGCAGAGAAATTTGTTCAACTTGAAGTCAATATTTAAAATGGCATGCAGCATAAGTTTTGAATTCTAACCTGATCACTGTGCATTTGAGGAAAGAGAGTGATCAGATGAAGATATCCCCGCAGCCCCCCCCCCCCCCCAATAAAAAAGCTTTCATAATACATATTGCATGCACCTGTCAAGATTTTTAAACTAGCCAAAAATCTTGGTACACGTCACCCCGCCTGAAACCGAAATAACGTATCGTGGTTTATTATAGGACACTCACCGAAGAATGATTGGATGACTTACGATGGCTTAGGGATGATCATGTCCACCCCTTAAAATAAAAACTAAAAATTATGCAAAATCAGCAAAACATTATATATCCTACCTCACCACATAACTCAAAAGTTTACGATATAGTATAAATATGAAATTGTATAAACTCTTTTGACGGATTATAATTATATAGATCCAATATTTAGTATAAATTATTGCAAGATTATTTTATTGCGGTGTTTGTGGTGTCCATAGGTAAAATATAACATGATTATGCCATAATATCACAATAATATAATAAATATACAACATACCAGTAGCTGGATAGAGATAGAGAGATTTTATCCAAAGCCACAAGAATGATTATGTTGGTAACGACTGACTGATTTCACATTTCTTTCATTAAATCTGCCGTGTCATTGATTAGAAATTAATGTATATAGTCAACCATTAGCGATGTACGTGACGAATGAAAATAACTTTATGGTATTTACCTTACTTTTTATATATTAACTCTTAATATACAATATCATTCTTGTGATGGATTTTTCCCACAACTTTTGTGTCTCAAGGTGACTAATTTATCTTATTACATGCAACATGCATGGTATACTGCGTAAAAGTTTAAATATAATTATTTACGGACACACGAATGAAAAATTAAAAGATTTTTTTAATATACTTGAAATCATGAAGTCAAAGATGAAAATATTACTCCATTTTCCTTGTTTTTTTGCAGTACATAATATTTTAATTTTTAAATAAAATCATTAAATTATGTATAAATATTAAATATGTATTGTACAAATTGCCGTATTATCTCAATGTAATGAATTGCAGGTTGACACAATGTGTTATGATTGTATGTACTGCATAGTTTGATGCATTGTAGAGATGGTCGAAGGCATGCAAGCAGAGATCCTGCATGCCTGCCTGGCTGTCTGCCTGTTTGTTGTGCGTGCCTGCTTGGTCACTGTACTGGTAGAGAGGACCATGCATGCAATACTCGAGTGTGGAGAGAGATCTATGACCCGCTGACCTCTTTCCGTTCGCCACTGACTGCCTAATGCCAGCCAGCTCTTCTCATATACACATACACACCATACACATGATATACATACATGCATACAATGACCTCTATTATATATAAGTTAGCTATATATAGTGTAATATGTCTGCCTGGATGCCTCACTCAACACAAGTCATATCTATATAATGCATAATATAATATTATATTAATATATACTGTAAACTGTATATAGTACGTAGTAGTATATAGTCAATATAGTAATATAGTGTGACATGAAACCCACGGCGGTCAACTCCTCACTCTCCTCTCCTGTTCCTCAAGTCACCGCAATATCTCAACTATACTTGCTTATATACACGCAACCAGCAATCGACCCATAATAAATTTCCATATCGCTGCACAAAAACTTTCTTCTAACTTAATATTAGTTTACTCATTTTTTTTTTAACTGCATGATAATAATGTACAGTTTTTATAAGAAACTGTAATAAAATATTAAAACAAATTGATGTTATATATTTTTTGAAGTTAAAGATTATAAGCATGCGTGCGTGTATACAATTAACTTCTATTTACAAAACTTATTATATATTAAAGATATAAGATGAGATTGATGAGTATATGATATACAGTATATATTATATTAAAACTCAATATATCATAAATCTCATATTTTACTATTATACAATATTATACAACGCTTGCGGAAATTTTAACCTACGTATGAGTAAATGACAACTTATTATAAATATGATTAGATTAAATTTAACGATCAAATAAGATATAATTAATAAAAAAATTATAATAAATAATAAACTCATTAAAATCAATAGAAATGCAGCATATTTTTGTGCTATATATATAGTATTGAATTAAATAACCAAACATTTAAAGAAGAAAATACACCGTATTATAGATTATATATATATATTTTTTTTTTTTTCTTTGAAGCATACCGCATAACATTTGAAGGGCTTGCTGTCGGTTAAAAAAGCCGTCAGTAAAAAATAGAAAGAAGAGGCGTTGCGTTTGAAGGAAACTGGAATGGGCGGTAGAGAAAGAGGGAGGGAAAAGGAGAGAGAGAGAGAGAGAGAGAGAGAGAGAGAGAGAGAGAGAGAGAGAGAGAGAGAGAGAGAGAGAGAGAGAGAGAGAGAGAGAGAGAGAGAGAGAGAGAGAGAGCAGGCGAGTTGGGTTTAGCATAATGCAGGAGGAAGGAGAGAGAGGAAGAGAGCACAGCAGCCCTCGTCCGCCTGTTCCTATTCCCTATCCCTAAAGAGACCTCCTCGTAGAGCCCCATGACTAAAACTATTGTCACCTCACCCCTTAGTTAGTTAGGATTCAAGTTAGTTGTCCCACAGGAAAAATTCCACACGTCCTCCTTCCATTTTGTTCCAGCTGTCTCGTCGATGCTTTACTTTACCTTTTATTTATAAGTACTCAGAAACCAATCGTGCCTAACCCACTGCAATGTTGGTCGCTACCACCCAAGGGTAAAGTCAATAGCATTATCTTCTTTTACAGATTACCACTAAGTATGTAGTCGGCTTACCTCCAGTTTCTCCTGACATACTAAATATGCATAATATAATTATGTTATTAATTTAAGAAAAAATTGGAAGATTTATTCATCAGACACCCGTCACACCCGGGTCATCCCCCTCCCCTCTCCTTCCTCCTCCTGAGGAAGCTGTGTGCTCCATTTTTTTTAAAACCTTGAGCTTCTGGCAAAAAGTTCCCTTGATATTTTCTTAATAACTGAGCGCATTTATTACCGAGATTGAGGACCAATAAATTAACGTTATTTTGCATATAATGCATTACTGGTTTCATTGATTTGTTACTTATATCAAATTATATTGACGAATAGTAAAACTGTTATCAGTTATCATATATCCACAATATAGTGTCTCTGACCGATAATATTAGATAACATTAAAAACACGGTGGCTATTAAAAATTATATCATCTTTATTTCTAAACCGTCGGTGTTATTTGTAAAAGACATCCATGCAATTTCTTAAAACTTGTAAATTTAAGTTAATCTCTATAATGGTTGGAAAAATTATGGTGGCAATGCAGATACAGCTTTTATTTTTGTTTGCTATAGCAAAATAGTTAGATGCATTGATATGACAGCCCTGAAGAAGCACCCACCGCATGCACTGTATAATACTGTATATTATCCTAAATATAACTGTATACTATATATGGACTTATGTATACTATATGGACTTATGCATACTGCTCAAGTGTTTTATAATCATCTCCCAGTCATCCAGTCAATATAAAGAGTGGAAATAATATGATTGTGTTTAAAAAAAAAAGTGAAATAGTATTTATTCCTCAAGAATATATATATATAATTATATATATATATATATATATATATATATATATATATATATATATATATAATATACACACACACACACAAAGTGGATGACTTTATTAAAAAATAAACAATTATGGTTATGATTGTGTATTGACTTGACTTGTCTATGTTGGTAGATCAATAAAAATTCTTATTTCTTATTTCATATCACTCTCCTCTATTGGACTGAATCTAGACTTTAATTTAATTATCCAACTTTTTACTTTCAATCTATACTTTCAGTGCGTTAAAATGTTCAACTTATCACAATCTTATTATACTGGATCCAGGTGGTCATTCTCTAAAACACCTCGATACAACTGTTCATCATTTACCAACGGTTTGCATTTATATTAATATTAAGCCGGTATTACTGCACGATACAACTTTTATAATTATTTATTTATTTTATCGCAAACAATTTTTCTTACACGTTCTCTATTGGTTTGTATATATATTATGTAGATGAAATTTTCTTGAAAGAAAAAATATATATATTGCTTACAAAATTGTACCGTGTATAATTCTTTATATATTATAGTTGTTTCACCTTGAGCTTGTTTTAAAATCCGAGATATAATATATTATGACATATTATTTTGAACTAATGTCATTGCATTATCATATTAAGGTAGAGATAACGCCGAACAGCTGATCGACGTAATCCCCTTTGATTAACATGTAAAGCTTAGCAAATTGACAAAAATTCTGAAATTTTTTTGAGAGGAAGATATTAGTGCCTTAAAGCCATAGAAAAAGTTTCAAAAACATTTAACGAGCCGATTTTTTTAAATTAATTTTTTAGTTTGGCTCTCCATGGGAAAGCCCTATGCTGAAAATTAAAAAAATTAATTAAAAAAATCGGCTCGTTAAATTGTTTTGAAATTTTTTCTATGGCTTTTAGGCACTAATATTTGCCACTCAAAAAAATTTCAGAATTTTTGTCAATTTGCTAAGGTTTACATGTTAATCAAAGGGGATTACGTCGATCAGCTGTTCGGCGTTATCTCTACCTTAATTGTATTATTTTTTTTTTTAATATTCTAATGCTTATTTATTTTTTTTTTTGTGTCATGGCACAGGTCGATTAAAAAATATTTTATAACTAAAAGTGACAAGATAAGAATATTTTACTTATATAGTCTCGAGGGTGTGTGTGTGGGGCATTGGTTTGATGCAGCCCCGCATGTGCATCACGGCGGTGGTGAGGGTGGCTTACAGCTCGCGAGGTGAGTTGATCGGGCACGCAGGCGGGAGTTCGGAGGGGACAAGCAGGCACTGCGATGAATAAGCACAAAGTATGATGAGCAGGCTGTGGCCAGTGTAACGAGTTTTATCTGCAGCTGCCTGTCTTGCAATAAACCGCCCTTGATTCTAATGAAAACATTCATCCGCAATCCTCCTTTTGATTTTTCATATTGTTGCATTCTCATTCTCTTTTTTGTTTGTTAATTTAAATATATGAACGTTTTATTGAATAGAAAAATAATTTGTCTTGATTTAAAAAAAAAATGCTTTCATCTTAATTTTTATAGAAAATATAAGGCTAAAGTTCACTATTAAGCCTTTTAATGTCTCCCCTTTTTTTCATATCAAATGAAACTCTTAAATTGTTTGCCAAGATGGTGGGTGGTAAAAAAATAATATTTAATGTTTATGTGTGCATTAAAAGCTCTACAGTTGCTGTTTATTCCAATGTTTTGTTTGAAGTCCGTTGACACAGATCCGCCGTAGCGGAGAGCAGGGGGGGGGGGGGGGGTTGCTCGCGAGCGCTGGGGGAGCGGGGGACGACGGTTGATCGCGCGCGCGGCCGCGGAGCAGCCGGCTGCCTTATAATTATTTATCATACCGGAGAGTAGGGGAGGAAGAGGGAGCTAGGTGTCGCGCGCGACCTAAGTCGCACTTATCATCATATAAATAAATATTATTTATTTCTAACCTGCATGGCAAATGCTATACCACTTAACGTTTTTAATAATAGTTTCTAATTATATATTAAGTTTTTTATATTAAAATAAATTAATAAAAGCAGTCGAAAGACTCGAAAGTTAATTAATTTATAATTTCATATACGGTATATACCCCATAAAAAGGTTTTCTTTCAAGACTCGATCATCATAATATAAGTATTATTTAATTTACAAATTAAAACAACATGAATGCACATACCATCAGATTCGCCTTTTGTTATCATGGCTATTGCTTTATACGCATGGTTACGTTGCAGTTCTATTAAAAACTCCTAAACGTGAAAAACTTTCATACTATGATATTTTATGATTGAATAAGACATGACATAATTATAGACATGCTAATAAATAATTGTAATATTTTATATTATCTGTCAACTTGTTTGTTATTAATGTTTTTTTTTATAGTTTATATTTATTATTCCTTGTCTAATGACTCATATCTTAAAGCTTATAATACGTACATACGAGACACTTCGCGGTGCTCAATAACTGCATATATGCTTTTGTGTACTCGATTCTGTCAAGAGCATTGTTTTCTCTTGTTACAACAAGAATGTTGATGAAGGCTTGAAACATTCCAATGACTTTCATTCTGAGAATATCATTTATTATCTCAGTATTATATTACCATGTATAATATACAGTACAGTAGTCTATAATATAAAATTATAAACTAGAATTCATGGAACTTATACGTGCAGTAAGTTAAGTTGGATATCTGGTCAATATCCCCTTATAGCTAGCTGCTGCACTGGTGATCAAATTTCTAAAATATAAATGTACTTTGTAACTACGAAGCCGTCTTTACAAAAAAAAAAAAAAAAAAAATACATCGTAAAGAACTTTAATTAATCTAATCCGCTGTCACGACTGTAATTGAATTGAAATTGATTGATGTATTGACTTATTGACTTCGGGTCTGAGGACCAAGCAGTCATTGCCCGTAAATGACACGACTGTATTTAATCGTTGATGTCACCTGCAAATTTGAGCTAAATTTTTGAGAGACTTTCTAGCTAAAAAAAATTGTAATTCTATTAATTAACCACATGGACTCCATCAATTTTTGGATGATATTTCAATCTTCGAGCAATTAACGCACATAAACAACTATTAATTGATTTACCTCAGTTTTAAAATAAATTTAAAAATTATCATTATCCATACATAAATATATATTAATGAATCTCTGCACTGGAGACGAATATATAAAAGAATATCTTCAGTGCATAACAGTGAATATATACTGTATAACAACACTGCGACTCTCCTCCTGACTCGCACCTTGTTTGCCTCCACGTCCTCCATAAATTAATTTATTATTATTACATACCTCGATCGTTTTTGCACAATTCAAAATTATCTAGGCAGACAGGGTGAGCTATAAGAAGACCACGTGGGCTTTGCTTCCCCTCGTGCAGCAAGAGAGGGAGGAGGCCACACATATGAACCCTAACCGGAAGTTAGACCGCCATCGTACCGGAAGCTTGAGGACGAAATTTGAGACCCCTCCATACACGTTTTCTTTTAATATATAATATTATTATTTATAATTTACGGTACTGTTTTGCAAAAATTTGCAATCAAATTAATTTTTTATTTAAATTAGATGGGCATGTCCAGCAGTTAAAGCTAATTTACTAAGTTTTGGTTGACTGATTTGGAGTAGATCAGTAGATAATAAAATTTAAAGAAAGGAAAGGAGTTATCCAACAAGATATAAACGTGATGATAACACTGATAACCAGGTTTAACATTATTCACGTGTATATATATAGTCAAATGTCAATGAGTTCTAATAATATGGTATTGGATAATTATATCCTTCTCATAGCTCTGTACTAAAATTAATAATATGTGGTTTGGGAGATACTCAATAATAAAAGTGCTTAAATAATAGAGTACTTCAAAGCAAGGGTAAGGAAAAGCAGTCTGGCGAATTTGCAACAATACAATATTGATATGCTCCTATTCATTCATTCATTCATTGCTACTATTTTTTATAGCTGCGGTGCAAAAGGCTCGTAACAAGTGCTCTCATTACATAGCAGATGGCTAGGCCACACCAACTGTCATAAAAACTACAAGTAACATTTGTTTCCGTTTCTCTTTGGTGCAACAGTTTTTTTTTTTTTTTTTTTTTTTTATATACATAACTATTATTTATTCGATCGATTACTCTCTATTATACGTTTTAATAACTTAACGAATAGAGGAAAATTTTATTAAAATAAACCTATTAATTTAAATTTTCCCCTCTAATAAATACGCAGATGGTTGAATATTATTATTATAAATTTCATATACTTAACCTTATGTTATAATAACTGTTTTAAAAGTCTATAATAATACAATGTTTTATTCTTTTCATGTAATATAATTTTCTTCTTGTTACTTTTAAATTTTATAGTGATTTCAGTAACCGAGCGTTTGGGGTCCAGGTCCAGACTATATTGCTGTCACATATAAGGAAATCAGAATACATTTTGTAAAGTCGGTATTACACGATACAATTTTTCTGATTATTGTATACAACTTTTCCTTATAAGAAAACTTTATCTCCATTTGATTGTATGGAGAGAAAAGAATTTTGCAAGGAAAAATTGTATACAATAATTAGAAAAATTGTATCGTGTAATACCGGCTTTACACAAATCTTGTGCAAATTTGTCACACAATTTTTATTTTTATTTAATTTTATTTTTTCGAACAACTGGTTGTACATAGACAACATGGATCACGTACATATTATAATATATTAAACATTATATTAGCTAAATGAGGACAAAACATCAACATGAAACATAGATAATTAACATTATTACAATAATTCCTATATTATATTACATATAAGTAATAAAAAACAAGCAGAGCTCTACATGACCTAAGATTTAAAAAATAACGAAATTACTTTTATATAAAAAAAATAATTGAAATGTAACAGGACTTTAATATCTTCTAGCAATTTTTTTAATGTCCTTTTAATCAGTGATTAATTTTTCTACAATCACAAATGGAATTTCTGTATATACAGTACGTTCTGTTATTAGGCATCCCGGACTTTGTTTTGATAATATTTATTGAATTTAAAGTAGCTTCTGTAATTATTTGTGGAACTGTACTTGAATTATGATCAATGTGGTAAGTTCATGTAAAACAGCTAAGGTACTTTAAGGTTTGAGTTTCATTTTGAGGTTAGTGTGTGTAGGTGTTAATTTTGTATATGTAAAGAGTATAATATTATTTCAATTATATAGCATTCGAGCGTCAGCGAGTGAGGAGTGAGCGGAGTGAGCTATATACTGTATATACAGGCAAAATATAACTTTCCTTTTTTACATAAACATCAAGAATGCAATTATATTATTAATATTCAGTTTCAGTGCTGTGTCTTGCTACAATAAAGAACGTGGAAAATCCATTAATTTCATTGCAAATGATTGTACAAAACAAGATTACGTAATTCAAGAATTTAATTCTCTCTATAAAGTGTATATATTCATGAATTCATGAACCGTTTTTCGAGTAAAATACACATTATGTTTTACACTATGTTACCAGCATGCATTCTTATTGTGCCATGTAAATCCCATGCATATTATAGAAAGCTGTGGTTTGGTGTTATCAGTGCGTCGAGAGTGTGTTATCAGCACAATCCATGCTGGCTTACTACACCCACCCCCTATATTATATCCTCAGACAGACGTCAGGTGCTACTTCCAAGCCTAGCCCAACAATATATAACGTTCGCCCTCACCCACTAACACCACCCTTGTGATATTACAACAGATCCCACGACCAGGCTAGCTGCCATATGGCCATGCATGGTATGATAAAACTGACTGCGCACTGTTCTACTGGAAACTATACTTATCAAGCTACTTTTGCTTTTGCTAGTACAGTTTGAAATTGTTGTGGGCGTTTGTATCAGTATAATTTCATTCTTCAAAGCTATTTTTAATATCTATGAATCTATCCGATTAATGCACTCTGAGTTTATATTTATATATTAATTTACTATACATACTTATTATATAGTATATATAAAATAAAATGTTCTATTTAATGATTTTTGTAAAGTAAATTATTTATTAATATCAGGCATCAAAGTCATTTAGAAAATTGTGTGAATTTTAAAAGTATACTGCAACTAATAACCGATGATCTATGACCAATATATGAAAGGAAATAAAATATACATATATTTTCCTCTTTTTTAAAAAAAAAAAAAATAGTGTTATAGCGTTATTTTTTTATATATTGTTTTGAATATATATATTAATGATAGAAAACTAATTCAAACCTCAAATATAATTACATTTTTGTGCCACATGTATTTATAAAATAATAATAAAAAAATGCATTTTTTTATTATTTTTATTTTATTTTTATAAAAAATATACGTATTTTTTTTAGTTGTCAAACATAAGTAATTGTAAAGCAAATATTCACCCCCACCCTATAAAAGGTAAGAATATACATCATGGAAGGTATAAAGCTCCCAGTATGCACGCATGCAGTCACTTATTTGCACCCCTAAATACCATTGCATGAGAGAGCACAGCCAGCTCTACTCCCCTCCCACAAATAAACAGGTCTGGATATACGTTTGCATGCAATCAAAACACCATTCTCATTACACCGGTACTAAGTATATAAATATACCCACTTTAATTAAAAGTGTCATAAAATTAGCATTTCTTGTACATAATTTACACAAATAGGCTTACATTTTTCTTATTAGCACTAACAATTAAAAACAACAACAACAACAGTAGTCAAATAAAAATAAATTATAAATGCCTTCATGTGGCATATCAAACAAAAGAAAGTTATTAAATTTTATTTCATGACTTACCGTGTCAAAAGTACTAAGAGTACTTGGCGGCATTGTGTCACTTCTCCATCCTGCCTTATGTCTTCGAAATGCTTCGTCATGTAATAATAAAAATTAATATTCATAGTAATATTTTTTGTAAAGTCATGCTTTGAGAACTGTACGTGCATGGTCTAGACTTAAATTCCTTCATCGGAGAACGCATCTTATGTTTATATAATAATGCTGCTTGAAAAGAATCGATAGAAACTATTATGAAAAATAAATATCATTAAGCTGATAATGAAGTCAATGTATACATTATTATAATACACGTTCTTGTATACACCCATTAATTTAATCGTTTCCTGTTAAATTTTAAATCTCTGTCCATGTTATATTGAAATATAATATATACTTTTATTATAGTAATGCAATAATGCAGATTTAGACTGTTCGGATGACTTCATGGACATTTTGGAATGTTAATCCTGCATGTTCTCTGCCATGTGGGCGTTTTCACACAGTCTATATATATGAAGGCGTGGTTAACTTATTAACTAACTCTTTTGATATGCCTAGAATTAACTCCTACAAAATTTGCATCTCTTTGTCTTTTGGAGCAACAGCGCCATCAAATGAGTCAGGGGTAAAGTTCCGGTTCTCCCATATTTACGTGACTCTGCTGCTTCCTGCCCTCGCCTTCCGTGCGTTTTCAAATTTGGTAATAAGAAATTCAAAGAGGAAGTAAAAATATATAGCCACCTGTGGATCTCCCAAAATCTTATCGCATGAATGTCGGTATCAAGTCATTTTCAGATCCTGCTTTTTTTTTATGGGAAATGAGATTGTTATTTATTTGATTTTCATTTATCAAAGCAAATGGAAATTTTCTAAAAGAAAAAAAGAAAAAATAAGTGTCAACCATATTGAATAAAATATAAAATGGAAGAACAATATTTATAGTATTTTTTTATTGTATAACAAAATGGTCATAAATTTTATATAATAAAAAAAAATATATTTTATAATAAAAGAATTTTTACCTCTTTTTATAACAATAATAGTATATTAAAACATCAATGGAGCTACATCATGTACATATATAGAAATAATGTATCCAATTTAAATATAAGCTATATAGTGTATTATAGCCTGAATACCGATATCACGCTGTGATATTTTCTATTGCTCTGTAGAGATGCGTATATAGAAATAGTTTAGGTCGGTTTACGTGGCGTGATCTGTACCATGAAAGCTATAAGATGAGGCCTCCAAGATATCAGTGAGTGGTCCTTTTCTTCCTAATATCATTGCTAGAGCCACAGTTAAATTACTTGGATAGTACCTCCAAAATTGGTTGGAAATGCCAAGTCTATACCTGTTCATAATTGAATTTTCCGATAGGTTTGCAATAGTTATATTTATTTGTATAATATATGTTCTGAAATTAAAATAGAAAGACTTGAAATGATGTACTTCCGGCTATTTCCCGAGGAAATGTAAAATTAATTAAAGTGTAGCTAGCTAGCTGCTGGAGGAGCTTCACGTTCTCCATGGCTTGATGGTTCCAAGGCCAAGATGCCAGCCTCACCGACTGACGGAACCAAACTCTATTGTTCCGTCCGATCTTCATTCGTTATACATAGGGAGAAGAATTAAGGAACAGGAAATTATCACATAAAAAGCTATCTTTTTTTTTTTCTTTTTTTTCAAGACATCAAAATTATTGTGAATACAGTAATATTTTGATTTATTCAGTATTTAATGAATCATTATTTTCTCATTACGTAAGGATATAATTTAATATCTTATTTTGTAGAAATTACTCTGTATATATGGTACATACATTATGTATACAGATTCTTCTTCGTGTATGTATGAAGAATAAAACAAAACAAAATTAATTTATTTTATAATGTTTAATACATTAGGAATTTTGTCTATCTTTGTATCAACGAACAACAACAAAAAAATAATGTATGAAGCACTTTCATACCGCGAGAGTGTCGAAGGCAGAACCTTGAATGTTGTTTTCTCACCTTGATTCTACGAAACTTCCTCCCTCGCCTCTCTGCCGCCCTCGCTATATATTTACTCTCACTCATGAGTTTTGTCATTACCACATGAATTACGTCACGATACCTGCTAGCACTTACAAAGCACATTTTACCATTTACATTATTATTGTGTCACACTTCGTTCTCAGCGAGTTACTTTAAGTTAAAAGTGCGAACCCACTTTGCATGCCCCTCCCCCGCCGTGAGCACCGTAGTGAACTATCGTGCTTGGTGGATTGTAAGTATAGTACATACTGAGAACTGGAGATAGTGCAGTAAACTACAGCCTGACCATCAAATCACACAATCAGTGAGGCTAAAAAATTACCTGGATATTCTTATTCATTAAACATTGAAACCACATGCAACCAACAGTATTGATAAAGCTTAAATTAATGTATAATATATTATCATGATCAACAAATTGAAACTTGAATCGATAAGACAGACTTTATAATATAATGCAAGTTTTAGTCTTATATATTACATCAAGTCAATTTTACTAAATCTTAATTAAACTTGGTAATCTTGGTATAATATATAGATATATACGTACTATATTACGTCAATAGCTATATGAGATACGACAACGCGCCTTATAGACTCCTCATAACATTAAAAAAAAGCTATTTTGAATTTAAATTAGTAATTTTGTAATGTATTAATTAAAATAATATTAAATATTACTTCATAAAAATCTATAATAATAATAATAAAAAGGCTCAACATCGTTTGCGTTACAGTTATAAAAAGATGACAACTTGAATGAATAATGTAATGATTATGTAAATATATATTACATAAAATGTCGTGTGAAGAGAAACGTTATTTATAGTTTTATCTTTTTTGGTGCATATAATTATCATTTTTTTTTTATTTTTTTTTTTTTTTCTTTTTAAGTCTGCTATGTTGTCTGGGTAAGGTGATAAGATGATGCAAGGGTGGGAGTGGCGCTGGGGCTTCTGGGACAGTTTCAGCTTACTTGCTGCAGCAGCTCGTGCCACTCCCTCTTGTTATGTCGGGGCGCCCTATAAATGTTGCACCATATACGCACCTGTCCTTCCGCGTCCCGTACCTTGGTGTATTCGTAGTGCTAGCTGTCTCTACCAGATTAAAGCACGTCTACAGCAGCAAGCAAGCCAAGTTTCTCTTCTTCTCCCGATACTCGGAGTATCCCAGCCAAGACAGACACACCAAGTAACGTCGTCTTGGCTTGCACTTAAGCTCTTTAGCCCCGCTTAGCGTTAAGCCTAAGAAGTCAAAGTACGGATAGAATTACAGCACCTTAGAATATCAAGTGAACAATCATATTCACTAACATAGCATTTCAATGGTTTTCAACACATTTTTTTATATTTTGGTATTAAAAAAAAGATGTTATCATTGTTATCAAGTTATCGCCATATATAGAATTATTGTGTATTCTTACATTAGATTGAAACTATCCTACTTGAAATTAATATTAAATTGATATAATGTAAAATTTTTACATATCGATTTCATCAGCTACACTTTTCATGCAATCGTGCTTTCCATATTTTTACATGAAATGTGTACTTAAAATATAATGTTATGCATACATGCAGTACTTATTACAGCATATACAGCTAATCTCCTGTACCGAAAAACAGTAACACGTCATCACGCAATGCTACCGTTTTATGTAAACATGTAAGTACGACAGTATATTATAAGAGATTAATGAATTAACATAATTATATATTTTGTGCATAGGTCAAATCTTATAGCGATACAGTGTATAGTGAGTTTAGTGTCCTTCGCATTATTTATGAGTTTTTATTTCCAGTATGCCTATAATTTCTAATTATTTTCTTTCTGTATTAATTTGCTGTATTATTTAAAAAACAGTAAGAGGGAAGTTTTTTTTTTTTAATTTGTGAGTTGGCTTTTGAAGCATCTCAGTTACCTTACACAACAAGGGGGTGCAGGGACCCATCGATACTCGATCATTTTTCACTCTCTCTGAAGCCCCACCAAAGAGAGTATTTTTTTTAACTTCTACAGTGTACAACACTAAACAAATGTATGACGTCATATATTTTAATTTATATAAATAAAAATTTAAAAGTAATATTTAATTAACACTTGAAAAGAAGTAGAAAAATATATTTTTATTATTATACAGTATACTAATTTTTTACATAGTTTACCAATGTCCCTGAACTGACAGAACTGTGATGTATAAAAATGTCACGTCACATGCAGCATGAACCCGTAGATATATTATATTCTTTACTGCGCACCCTCCAAGTTGGCGTGCACACTGACTTTATGTTGGTGCTCAAATGTTGTATTGGTGTCGTGGTCCGCGCGCGACCACACGCTAGACGACTGAGTGCAAGTAAGCAGGAGTGGCAGCGGCGGCGACGGCGAACCTGTAACTTACACCTCGTGTCACTCGCACGGACTTTTTGTCGTGCGCTGCCTTCGAGCCCCGACTGCATGCACTTGAGCCACCCAGCCAGCAGATAACAGCGTTCTAAAGTTACATTTGCTAACTCACACGAATAATAAGACAGTGGTAATAAAAATAAAAAAGATAAATAATGTTGAAATTAATTATATAATAAAATAAAATATGAGAAATTTCATAATTTCTTAATTATTATTCTCAAGCATGCAAGAGAAAAGTTTAACATCATGAATACGAAGAAAATATGAAAAGGTTGAAAAACTTGCAGTGTAAGTTATTTAATTTATATCCGGTAATTTAGTTTTTTTATATGTATATAGATATGAAACTTTTGTACACGTAATTATTTTATGTTTAAGTATAATTAAAATACTCTTTTTAGAACTTTAAACTATAACAGTACTGCATTCTATTACTTAAAATGTAATTTATATCCATTTAGAGTGAATTAAAACTATATAATAGAGTATATTATGATTATAAGCATATTAATTATAATTATTTTTCAATACTTGTCATAAATTTCTGGCATATTATCAGCTTTGTTATGTATGATATATTACATTATTAGGCACGCTTTTCATGTTTTTACAAATTTATTACAGGATCGCGTGACTCGTCGCGAAATTTTAATATTACGAGTCCATTCAAGAGTTTTACCGATAAAAAAGTATTAGCCCTGAAGGTATATTTTTTTAAAATGGAATTATGCTGTAATTAAATACTTGGGTGTTTTTATTGCTCTACTGTATATTTTAATACTAATCTTCCTTCATTGCTTCGAAAAACCTGATTTTTCTTAAAATCTCAATTAATTCCAAAAATTTATATTTCCTGAACGTGTTAATTGTCTATAAACGATGGAATGTTGATGGTGAGACAAAACTACAAATTTAAGAAAATATTCAAAAAATTTGACTATAAAAAATCTGTATTCACGTTACTATAATGATGAATTTATGAATACCACCATTTACATCTAAATGACATATTGATAGTGAGACCAAAAACTATATACGTAATATAAAGGTGTACTGAAGGGAACACTTTTTTAATATCATCTTATCAACAAAAATAAGACCGATTCACTGGTAATAACCATTTTCTTGTTGAGGCCCCCAAATTTGAATTTCAGGGACCAACGGCTAAAAAGTGAAGTTGTGACGTATCGGTCTGGCCACACGCGATGTCCAGTAGAAATTTTATGGCGAGATGAGAGCAGAAGCGGCGATACCGGATGTTGGCTGTCATTAAAATAAACACTAATTTTCAACGTCCATGAGAAATCATCTTTCGTCTTTTTCATCGATTGGGATGAAATCACAATTCAATTCCCTATCTAGCGGTACAAAAATTATTTTTCTGTGATGATTAGAACAATTTATAGTAAAGTGCAATTGCATGAAAATGCATTGATGCAATTCTCAATCTCAGCTAATATGCATCGCACAAGAACGAAATTTATACTAATCGATTGGAAATTTTATCATCAGTTACGCACTATCATTAAAAATTACAAAAATTGGTAATTAACAAAAGTTGAAATTTTATATTTTTATTTTATTGTCAGGAATGTAGTAATATGGGAAAAAAATTGGAGTGGCGATGGTGATGTTAGCCGTCGCCGGAGTCGCCGCGCTTCACCGGAAATCATAAATCTTACTGGTGTCAATAAAATAATAAAATAAATATAAAATTTCAACTTTTGTTAATTATCAACTTTTGTAATTTTTAATGATAGTGCGTAACTGATAATAAAATTTCCAATCGATTAGTATAAATTTCGTTCTTGTGCGATGCATATTAGCTGAGATTGAGAATTGCATCAATGCATTTTCATGCAATTGCACTTTACTATAAATTGTTCTAATCATCACAGAAAAATAATTTTTGTACCGCTAGATAGGGAATTGAATTGTGATTTCATGCCAATCGTTGAAAAAGACGAAAGATGATTTCTCATAGACGTTTAAAATTTGTGTTTATTTTAATGACAGCCAACATCCGGTATCGCCGCTTCTGCTCTCATCTCGCCATAAAATTTCTACTGGACATCGCGTGTGGCCAGACCGATACGTCACAACTTCACTTTTTAGCCGTTGGTCCCTGAAATTCAAATTTGTGGGCCTCAACAAGAAAATGATTATTACCAGTGAATCGGTCTTATTTTTGTTGATAAGATGATATTAAAAAAGTGTTCCCTTCAGTACACCTTTAAAAAGGACCTCATTATAGATTAACTGGTAAAACATTATAATCGTTGCAGTTATGTTATTCTTCATTGTCTTTGTAATGCTGGATGCTAAATTATTGGTATAATACTTTTATAAGACATGATGGTTATAAAACAATTATTAATTATTTTTTAAAATTAATAGATTTTCATTTATATTTTGACTATTGCATAAAAATATAAGTAAATTCTGTAAATTATCAGCATTTCTTTACAAAAAAAATAGTAAAGAGAGAGAGGTATTATTTTAATTTAAATACGAGTGCAGTGAAACTTGAGCACTCGAGCAAGTCACAAATATGGCAACGGTGGTAAGGTCAGTCGAGTGTACTGACTGAATCTTACCTTCTTCCCTGGCAGCTTACCTGCCTGCTGTTTTGCCTGCCACCTTACCTTGCAGTAGTACCTTGGTTGGCATGCCACCCGACCCGGTCTGTCTCTTGCTTTATCTGTCTCACACCCACACCCGCTCTCCCACCCTATAGTTCGCGATCTTTTTGTAAGACAGGTTTCAATTACTTACATCAACGTTAATGATTTTTTTTTCTTGACACTGCTTAAAATACGAGATATATAAAAACAAATGTTTGATAATAAATGTCTCGTTTTATTTTGAATAAAATTTTATCATAGAAAATCTAAAAAAATCAACAAAACTGGTAGAGCTGTGGGTTGTAAATTACTGCATAGCTTTCATTTCCATATAAAATTTATTACTTAAAAGCTCTTCTCTGCTTTGTAGCATTTCATATATTGCCTAGCTAATAAGCTAGCTAGCTAAATACCTTCATGGTGAAGCTAGAACAATAATTTCATTTTAAAAGTTACAACTGTGTAATTAAATTTCAATGTTGATTTTTATTAGACGTACGGGTTACAGAAAATTGGGACTTAATTAATAATATTTTAGTTGTATTTACCTAATTCCAATACCGAGCTGCAGCTAGCCTGTAAATGGATAAGATATAATAATTTATTCACTTGAGATAAATTTTATGATTACCAGAAACGTATTAAATTTTATATACAAGACTTGTGTTCTGTTATAGTTTATTTTAAAAACACAAAAATTCTTCAATGGTCTTGACATTAATAGTTTATTACTTATACAATAGATTCGATTTATTTTGTCCTTCAAATAAAAAAAATGTACCTTTAGATAAATTGAAGGTCGTTGATATTTTTTGTCTGCATTTTATTCTAGTCAAACGAAGGCGCGAACGATTCTGTTCTGTAGCTTGGTTGCTGGCTAATGATGCTTCATAGAGATAGAGTGAGGAGTGGCATGCCATGGCGATTGAATAAAAGCTCAACAAATCTAAGAGTTGTATGGGCCTTGAATTAATGGAGTTTCTTATAGCGAATATAAAAAGCCACCATGCAGAAGTAAGTTAATTCATGAGAATTCAGGTTGCAAAAATGAAGACTTTAATATATAGAAGAGTGTAACGGCATCAAATGATATTAGGTCTTGAAATCTGCGGCTTAAATTCACAAAATATTATCAGATTTCATATATGCCATATTAAACTCTGCAGATTTCATTGATATGTGAAATAAGTTTCATTAAATTCCAGATAGTTAAATAAAGATTAATTAAGAACTAATATTTAGACATGAGCAGGGAGTCTAAAATGCTTTGATTTAAACCGCATGTTACATAGAATATGTTTATTTGATATGACATAAAATAAAAAATGTTTAACTTATTTAACAAACATTCAATCACAGAGAAGTTTTATGTTATTTTTCTTTTTATAACAGATCCTATATTTAGGTTGCATCAAAAAAACATTATAAATTTTCTCCTTTCATATTGATAAATTTAAAGCTAAATTGTTTATTATTTGCTTCAAATACCATATGTACATCAAAATTAATTTATAATGTTTGTTTTTTTTAGGTTCATGGAGGAAGGTAAAAATTAAATAAAAAGACAACGGATTTTCCTGTTCACTCCCTCGAGCGTAAAGAATGTAACACTTGGTATGACACAAACAGCCACACTGGTGACGTCAGATGGCCATTTATCGTGTCACGGTATTCGAGTCGCGTGCTGCTTGCTACAACTACATTGCAGCAGTAGGTCCCTGCGCCCTCCACAGTATAATATAGTCTCCAGAACCTTGTCGCGGTGCCACCAAAAACTCCTCGCGATCGAGGGTGGGGTGAAATGTCGAGGGAAGCTCTAATAAAGGTGTTAGACATGCGTTACTACTTGAGCAGACCGGATATGCCTTACAAGACCTCCCCGCTACATTGCTAGATACGGTTACATTGCATGTAATTATTATTTACTATGTATAATTAGAAAATGTTTTGATTACATAATTAGATGTCTACTTAAGATTTTTATCTGTATATAAAGTATAAGGAAGGAAGTTTGAAAACATTCTTGTCATATATTCTAATATTTGTTTTTGTTTTTTTTTACAAACATTTTTTTTTTAAATTTTCACACTAATGGAAAATTTCTTTAAAAAAAAATGTTTAATAAAATAATGTACATTCTACGTTCTGTATATGTCTTTTATATAAGCGTATTATATAAAAGATTTCCATACATGAATATAATTATGCATGTTGTATTAGATTATAATATGCAATGGTTTATTATACTTAAATTTTATTCAAGAAGGGCGTTATACAATCTTGATAGATCGTATACAGCTGCATGTACACTCACTTGTATTGACAAGTAATTCAATTTTGACACTTGATTTTACTCTCAATCTCAAGTTGATTTACATTTTATATTATTGCTGATGTCATCCTCTTCACTCTTTTGCGATCATAAATTATTATCCTACATGCATCACGCAACCCAACAGAAGATGGTTATTGTACTTTGATATAATTCCCACCATAATTTAACGTGACTAATTGTTATAACCTAAATTTATCTAAGAGTTTCTGACAACCAAATGGTTTTCATTTAACTGTCAGTTTTTTTATCTTTCTTCCTTTTTTTTTTTTTAAAACAAAAAAATACGTTTCTATCTAAGCTAAAAATTAGAACCAAAAATGTTTAGTTGCGATCAAGTTACCAGCAGAAGGTTCACGCCACCAAACCACAGCATTTCTCTCGTCCGGATAGAAGAAAATCTGTTCTGGATCTACTATATAGCCCTTTTAGCACCGCAAATGCAGCGTCAATATAGATAAGTTTACTGGTTGATTGTTTGATCCAGCAATGTTAAACAATATTAATATGGACCATAAGGACAGTGTCACTAAATTGTGCTGCACCATGCAGGCTATAACACAATCTTGTGCATCATACTAGCTGTCTCGTCCATATGGTATCGTAATATTCGTGATCATGAATATTATTATGACAGCTTCAAAACTGGTCTGGATTCATGTTGGCTGCATCATGGTTAAAAGTTTAGTATCTGTTATCAACCCACAAATTTTAACTTGGTAATATAAATATTTCTTTTTCTATTTGCATATAAAAATATAAAATATAAAAAAAAAAGCATGCATAGTTTTATTTACACTTTTAATGTTTTTTGCTGAAGATGATGATGGATATTTTAGTGAGACAGCCTTTTCTATGTAAATATTTGCATCATATTTTGTGGAATTTGTTTATAAATCGTATAAACAATATTATGATTAACATGCTATTAATTGATTTAGCACCATTTATGAAAATTATGATATAAGATCAATAAAAAAAAAAAGAAGAAGCAAGTCTGGGGCTGCAAGAAGAAGAATCTTAAGTCATTTAGAAATAAACTTGAGTTGAGGATACCCATGCGTATTAATGCCGGCTTTACAACTTGAAATAAAAAATTAATTGTAAGCATTGTAATTGTATATGGTGTAAACTGCACTGATGCTAAAGTTGTAAAGTCAGCTTTAGTTTAGTAAAGCTCTTTTTCTAATAAGCTTAAAATTGGAATTTATCCTGTAGCAAAGTCGTACCGTGTTACCATCATCAAAATTCATTTGGTCCATTTCCAAGCATTAAAAACTGCTCACGTATGCAGTATAGTAATTAATCCTACTATGAGGCAGGCACTGAGATCACTGCCTTCAGAATGCACACGGGCAATACATTATTATCCTTTTGGGGCCATACGACAAAATGTGCACCGTGTATACTGCAAGCTGCAGTCAGATCTTGATAAATATTTCAACTTCATGTATGTTAATTCACTACTCGATCACTTTATAAAATAACATTATTTACTGATAGCTGTTCTTTACCATAAATGGAAAGCAGTATGCATGCAGAGAAACTTATTTTGTATTACTATTTTTTACTGTGTTATTTACTGAAAATTTTATTACTGTATTTTCATAAATCTCAGGATGTTTTAATTAAAAGAGGGAAAAAATAGAGTAAATTTTTAATTGAGTTTATATTTGAAACCAAAACAAAGACATTTTGTTTAAACTTTTTATTAACATTTTATTATTTAACTTCACAAGTGTAAAAAAAAAATAAATAAAAAGCATGATGTCATCGTCAACAATATAGAAGAGAGAAACGTTTTAAAATAATAAAAATAATTATACTCTTATTTGCGTATTCAGTGTGTTATTTTTTAACAAAAAGTGGAGGCAAGAGAAGGAAAGTTTATTTTGACTTTTAACCTCAATTTGGATAAGTTTCAAAGGGTAGTTAAAATATAGACCAAATATATCATCCAACGTCACTGATTTATTTTTGACTTGACACTTAGAAAATTAATGTCCACACGCATGCTCCAGCTATCAGAATATAACAAGCAAGATTCAGCTGTAGCTATGTTTTATTATTATTTTTATTTTTAAAGACTATAATTTTGGATGTAGTTACGATGTTGTGGAATATGTAAAATTGATGCTATAATATCGTTAGTGTTGAGTATGACACGACTATTGAAGAAAGTGTAACAAGATTTTTATGTGAATTCAACATAACGTCTATAAATAATACACCAAATGCAAAACGAGACAATTTTATTAACTTATAGATAATATTAATAATATATTATGTTTTAAAAAAAAAAAATTAAAAGATGCAATAGTAAATATTATAATATACCGACAGTCTCAATTGATAATTGTGTTTATAATAATACATTTTAAGTATATATATCATATACATATATAAAAATGTTTTTAATTGCATTTTATATTCAGAGCCATGAAAATGTCAGTTTATTACATTGTTTTAATTTTAACAATACATTATACAAAAAGCAAAAGAAAAACTATGAAATTTGAAGTAATTGTCAACAAATATAAGGTGTCGTCATATCACTGTCAACATTGTCGAAACGGCTGGAGGTCAATTATTAAAAAAAAAAAAAAAAAAAAAAAATGAAAATGAAATTTAAAAACTTCGATAACAATAAAATAATATTGTGAACCATATTTAAAAAATTATTGTTAATTTTAATATATTTTGTTTATATTTAACATAATTATATCAATATGTGAAATATTATAATATAATTTTAATTGCTATGTAACTCAAAATGTTATTTAGTTGATTTTTTTTTAACCACATAGATTACCGCGGCGTTGTATTTGTGAGAAGAAGATATAATAGTGGAATGGATATGAGCAGAAGGGACGCATAAGAAAAAGACATAAAAAAAAAACAACTTTTATAAATAGAAAACTGCAAAGGGGGAAGTAGTATGATGTGACTAGTGCGGGGCTGCAGAGAGGGAGGAGGGGCTCCTTGCTCTAACTTCTCTATACGGGGCTATGGTTAAGTGCATTCCTTTAAGGGTTGCAGCAGCTTAGACAAGAAACAGAGTGACTTGAAGCCACTTAATTTGGGGAAAAGTGAACACTTAAGTACAGAATTAGTGTCAATAATATTTTTAGAAAACTTTTCTATACATATATAACTTGAGACTAGAGGCGTCACAACATTCTAATTATTGTATAAATGCTTCATTAAATTATTAATTGTTGTTGACTAAAACTTTTTTCAGGGTCAGCATTGCTCAGGACTTGATAATTATAATTATTAAGCTTGGGAATGTTGTAAGGTGTTATTATTTTTTATCGGTTTAACAAGAAGATGATAGCTCTCTCTTACTATATATAGTATGATAATCAACAACTATGTAACAAAAAAAGTAGAAATGTGTTTATTTTTATATAACCAGAATACAGCTTATTTCATTCAACACAATGAATGTATTGCACAATCTTTTTTTTTTTTATTGAAACTCTGAATGACATGAGTTTTATTATATAATATAAAGTAAACTTTTTCTCACCAATTCAAATGATATATGGTTATGTATATTATCATGTATTGTATACAATACAGTGCATGTGTATACTATTTATTTTTAATGTGATATTAAAAGTCTAAATTACAAGGTTGGAGCACGATTTACTCAAGGATATAAATTATTGTTGTAAGCAAATTATCAGTTTGTATAACAACAATCATGCTTGTTCGTAATAGATATAAATTTTATTTAGACAGTATGAATCGTAGAGAATCAATTTACTGTCAATATAAAAAGTTTTGGTTTAAATTTTATTTGAAAGTATATATAATATAACATGCACAGAGTGATTTGATGGAGATTTTAATAGCAACGATAACTCTTTTCGTACGCATCACATCACTCTTGTGGTGTCTTCTATAAAGACTATTGAGTATTATTAAGGAATAGTATCGTTTATTTAAGTCACTTAATTTTTCACACAGAAGGCATTGGAAATTTCATGGTGACAAAGTTTTTGTCATTATTTTTCAAGTCATTATCATTTATAAAAAGAATTGATTCAATTGATTATAATACATATTGATATTGCTGAAGTAGTTTCATAGTGTTATTTCACGAGGATGCAATTATACACTATATAATGAAACACCTGTAACACAAGACCAATAACAATTAACAAACAAAAATGCTACTGAAGACTCTTTACGCATATTAGTTTATAAAATTCATGTTATACGCTATTTTTGCATTATACATAATTTTAAAACACATGTGACATGTTCCATTGCGACCTTGTGCAAGTGTGGAGTATCGAACTCAAATTTTTTTATTGCAGAAATGGATAGAGGGTGCAAAGTTTTGCTACCCTGATTTTTTTCAGCTGAACTATTTTTAAAAAATGATTGAAAGTTCTTTTTGTGACTATGTGACATCACGAGACGTCGCTCCTTAAGAAAAAGATAGGACTTGCCGCCGCGTGACGTCACAAAAAGGACTTCCAATAATTTTTTAAAAATAATTCCCGGTCTCAAAAAAATCTGAAAAAAATCAGGGTATCATAACTTTGTACCCTCTATCCATTTCTGCAATAAAAAAAATTGAGGTCAATACTCCATTGTTAAAAACTAAGAAACAAATGAGATGAGAGCATATTATGACATTTAATTAAATTACTAATTCAACTATAATAGAAAGTATAGAAACTCGTGATCATGTATTTTGTATTGCAATCTCAAATTTGAAAAAAAAAAAAAAAAAAAGAAAAATATATTAAAATAAACAAGCAATAAAATATTATTATATCCATGCATAAAACAAAATTGTGGTTTCTACATAATATTATACTGCTTACAAATGCAAGAACGCAAGAAGTTGAAATTATAATATATATTAAATTTAAACTTTCTCATAATTATTATGAACTATAATTTATTTTACTTGAAAGTGTTAAGTACTATATATTATTTTGTCATGTACTTATATATTTGAAGTACCGATGTTAATTTTAAAATTATAATAACAATAAAAATTTAGAGTGTAAATTTTATGAACATGCATACATCAATAAAATATTTTAACGTTAGTTACCATAAAAGGTTCTTTTTATTGACTTATGTTGATATTTTCAACGATTTTTACTGCAAGCTTGGCACAGGTGCATTAAAATGATTCACACAGTTAGTTCGTGCTAATAGGTAAAAGGTAAGGCAGGTCTTCTTCCTACGTATAAGTCTGGTCTACTCTGGCTATATGAGGTGGAGGGAGGGGGTATGGAGGTATATATTATTATACGTGTGTTATGTCCGTGATCGAGCCGACACTACCGTCGCCACCACAACTGCCGCGGCCAGCCGGCCTGTGTAAGGCCATTGACTGTGGCCGACTGGCTGTCTATCTGATTTGACTTTCATAATATTATATACCTTTATCTCCCGCTCTCTCTCTCTCTCTCTCTCTCTCTCTCTCTCTCTCTCTCTCTCTCTCTCTCTCTCTCTCTCTCTCTCTCTCTCTCTCTCTCTCTCTCTCTCTCTCTCTCTCTCTCTCTCTCTCTCTCTCTGTACTTTTGTTCTCACCTATAATACGCTAGCTCGTGATGGAACGCCCATGGCAAACAGTAATATTATGATGCATTGCATGAAGGATGCACATGCACGTGCATAACGAGCACACACTGAGGCAGCAAAAAAACAGTATTTTCACTTGTTCAGCATCAACAGTATCGTCGTTTCACTGGGACACGATAAACTTATTTACAGCTGATGTATACTGTACGTGGGGTTTAACCTGATACTACTCAGCCACATCTACATTGGAAACATAACTACTTCTTCTAGGATAAAAAAAAAGATAAATATACCTTATACATACTACAAGTCATGTATATATTATTGTGTACATCTTTAAACCTACAGCATCTCGTTATGGCACAGTATTGAAAATTATATATCAAGTTGGTATAGTTAGAAATAGAGAAATACCCATAATTTTACTAATTAATTAATTAATTAATTAATTAATTAATTAATCAATTAATTAATTTAAAATTATTTCAATACATGCATTGCACACCCAAAGAGTATTTGTAATGTGGTTTTAAAATTAAAGAAAAACAAAAAACAAGAGTGTATAATATCAAAACTTTAATATGTAATAAAACCTTATGATTTATAATGCACATTTTTTTTTTAACACACTATTGTAGAAATTTTGTCCATTTGATTGAATAAAATTAAAACATTGAATTGAAGATTCTTATCAGTTTGTGAGTTTTGAGTTTCAAGTCATTTTTTTAGTTAGTACCATTAGTATATTATTTTGCCACAGTCAAGTTATTTTTTATCATAAAAAAAATCACAAAGACTGTACGTAGAATTGAATAAAACAAAAAGGTTTAGGTTTATGTTACCAACAACACCCAACTTTGAATTAAACATAATTGAATGGCGTTAACTTTGCGTTAAACTTGATGGATGATGTTATTAAATTTGTCTTTTATTATTAATAATATTTAAATTTTCAATTCTTTAAATAAGTTGTTGTTTTTCCTTTGAAAGAAAATGGTTACAAAATTTATTGTGAATGGCTAAACGAATGCAATGACGTAAATAGAATACTCACAACAGTTATATAGGAATGTAATATAAAATAAAACAAAGGTGTTAAGTAAAAAGTTTATATAAGATCACCTGCAATAGCAACAGCCTTCAAGGATAAAACGACTTTGGCATGCTTCATGCATCAAGCCAGCTCCACTGTTAAGTTTTTTTTTTTATTTTTTAAATTTTTTACCGGACGTTGCAAAGCCTACCGCCTGCAGTGCATGGCTCGTGAGTCAGCATGGCACGGCATAACAGACAGGTGTGAATGTTAAATAACGAACGAGCAAAGCCCGCATATCATCCGGCCCATACATTCATTATCAGTTCCAATGTCATTGAAAATATATACTGCATAACTTTCACGTGAAATATTCATGAGGTACACAAATAAAAAATATATAAAAAAAAGAGAACCATTAATCAATGACAAAACATTATACAGCACTATTGAATTAATTAAAATTAAGTGTCACGATGTTCTCTATGAATATACATGTTAATTATTGTAACTTATATTTTATATATATTATGCTGTATATGCATACATTATAATATAAATTGTATTGAAATTAGGTTCATATAGTTTGAAATTATAAAATTATATTTTTGTATTGATTTTTTTTTTTTCTCATTTGCAATTTTTCTTCATTTAATGATGGATTCAATCTTTGTTGTGATTTTTATATTAGAATATTATAATTGTAATATTGTTTATTTTTTTAATATGGCATTTAATTGTAATTATCATATTTTAATGACATGCTTGTTATGTAAAAATATCAATAAAACTTGATTGAGCTATATATATAAAACATATCTAATATAATTTTAAGCAGATTCGTATTTTATACATAATATGCAAATTAACATTTCATGGTGATGATGTCATTTAATTCAACAGGTGGTTTATCTAGTAGCTTCTTTTTTGCGGTTTCCGCTTTTCTATTGTCCCAAAAAATTGCAGTGCTTTTATTTCATTTGACCACAAAAGAAACGCCCTGATTTATTAGACTATATTATATGGATGTATACATACAAAAAATATATAGCTGAAAAATAAGCTGAAATAAGTTTTTAAAATCTCTTGAATTATTTCAAAAAGTCACGTATGGCATTTAATTTCTTTTATACAAGTTAACAGTAAGGTACAGACATCAAAGATCAGTATAAAAACACACCTGACAGCTTTTCTTTTTTTTTTTTTTTATCAAGGTTCCGAAGTCAGCAGGTTATATATGTATTGAAAGCAAAGAAAAGTACTTCCTTTGCTTTCATGGTGTTCTTTGAGAAGATTTCTACACAAGGTTTTCATATTGAGCGTGTTTTTATTTGTATAACGAACAAGAGTTCCCTCATATTATACAAAATTGGTCAAAAGAAAGTAGAGAACATTGAGAATGTAGCTAATGTACTGTATACCTGTGATAGTCAGAGCAAGCCCCTAAAATACGTGTTCGGGTTGCCCTGAAGTGTATATGTTATGTTTCACTATTTCTGAATTACTTAAAAACAAATAAGGTTTCGTTGCATTTGACCGATTTATAGATGCTGTAAATTCAGTACGGTGAGGGTCAATAATTTGAAATCTCGGGACAGGTGAGAGAAAAGTGATAGCTAAATCCATTACTGCGACGAACCAAAGTTCACCAAGCATGGACACACCACAAGCTTGGACACTTAGCATAACACCGTCCAGATATGGTGCAGAGGTGTAACGAAAGCTTTGTCTGGAGCTGTACATTATTGTACATAATATAGCTGCATGGTATTATATAACCAACTAAAGTCAATGGCATATGAACACAAAAAACATTCAAGGGGGAAGGGGTAGGAAGAACCAAGAATTGAGTGAGGTAAAGGTAGATCCACCCACTGCTCCCTATATGTATGCCATTTTATAATGTATTTATAATACTTTTCCTAAGACACGAATTTGGGAGTGCCGCCGCTGACTCAAGTGTTAACCAATTAAAAATAAAGTTGCAATATTTTGTGTTTTATACATAAAACAATGGTTAATTATATGGTTTCAAGTTTCAGCAATGTGTATTGAGATTGCTAATTGTTTGAAATTTATTTCCTATTCAAAATCTATTTTAAGTACTTAATTGCTACTTAAAAGCTCAAACTTTTGTAAGAGCACTTCACACTCTGTTCCATTTTAATCATATATTTTATTATAAATTCGTTATCAAATACCATTGTTAGTGTGAATTTAAAACATACTACATTGTATTTATATTATTTACATGTATTATTAATCTAAATAATACGTTGCAGTTGATGCAGCTGTATACCTCAAGTATTTAGCAATCATACTTTTCCATGGAAATGTTTTGCAGTAGTGTGTATATTATATAATATATGCAATATAACGGTACTGTGAGTAATAATAATAATATAATATATATGCATGAAAATAGAAAGTAACGACAAGTACGCATAAATAACGCATTTTAGTTTTATTAATTTAAAAGCAAAGTTTCAAATATTTAAAATAGGTAATAATTTCTTAATTTTTATTATAATAATATATTATAATTTTATTATATTTTAAATTTCCATGAACAGCATTCATCACTGAATGGTAATTTATTCGTTGTTATTATTATTATTTGCTCTTCCGACAATTATTTTCACTATTTTTTTTTAATTTGTTTCACACTGAAATATTGAAATTGTATAAAAAAAAACTTTCATGTTGTGTCCTGCAAGCATAAACGTAAAAAGCTTAATGGTGTTTTATAATTACTCCTCTGGGAAGTGGAGAAGATAACTTGGATAACGCAAACATCTCGACGATGCATCAAAAAGGATAGTTCATATTTTTTTTCCTTGTGGCTCTCGTGTGCCGCCTGCCTGACTGGCTGCATGCTTTTTAGACCGCCTGATTACGAGCATTTATTTTTTGAATGCAAGAGCGTGTGCCTCTCTCTTCATTTAGATCCACCCGCTTGATCTCCTCGATCACCAGCCTTGAGAATTAAAATTGGTCCAGCCTCAGTTGGACTGCATCAGCAGTAGCTTTACTTCCTCAGCTACAACTGTTATAAAAGTTTTACTATCCAAAACTAATATAGTAATAAAATATTACAATTTTACTGCAATACAATAAAAAAAATATATAAAAAATTGAAAATATTATATTATATGTATCATATTATCCGTGCATTGAAGTCTCTCAATTTTGAAATTATTTTGGATAGTTTTTTATCAAATCTAAGTGCGATATAATTTAATTAATAATGCAAAATGCTGAATATTTATTTGCAGACAAAAAATAATTTTATAATAAAAATAATTATATAATTATTTTAATAATAGTAGTTAAAGAGTAGCACGTATTATTGTTATACAATGGAAAAAGTATAATTACAATTACAAAAAAATGCTTTTGAGCATGAGCTGAATGCATAACAATAGTTAAAAAATCTGTGTCTACTAAGTCAACATTTTTACTGTCATCGTTCTATGCAGTACATAAACACACATGCACATAATGTTACATACTAACTAACAAGTTTTGCAGAATTGATGGACACTGGCTGTCTGGTTACATTTGTTGTATGCCTGTATTAGGATGTGCTGCATGATGCTAGTGACGATGCTTAAAGAATTTCTTATAGACAATACAACAATCGGTTGGTTTTAGTAGTGTGTGAAGCTGAGAATATAAGAGAGATCAAGGAACCAGTTTGAAGGTGAACCAAGGTCTTGGCTGGCTGCTGCAGCGGGCGGCCACCACCACCATGCTGAGGAGGAGCAAGCGAGTGATGTGATGACCGCGCGGCGGTGCCGACCGTGGTGGTGGTGCTGCTGCTGCCGTGGCGAGACGGGCTGTGGCCACCGATCCACCTTAAAGCCCCCTCAATCTAGCCTGCCTGACTGCCTGGCGTGACTCATATGTCAAGTACTCGCTACAGCAATAAAAACACGATGGTCGACACACTTTAGAAAACGCCCACCAAAAGGATTTTCTTAAAGATAATAATTAATAATTATATAAAAAAATATTAGTTTTTAATATAAGTGTTGATATATTTAAGAGTTTATTTTAACTATATTAACAATTTAATTAAAAAATTCAATTGAATTCCTTTTAAAACTGACCAGGAATGAGATACTATACATTTTGGGGCGAGGGTGCTATATAGTGTGAGGGGGTGTAACTTGTCTGTTAAAGTGACACGAGCGAGGCAGCCTGTGCGTGCACGAAACGTTATTTAGTCTGAGAACAAAGCAGGCAGATGGATGATGGTATTCTTTCTTATTGATTTTTATTGTCTGAGGAATCATAAATGAATTGGCTTTTTATATAATTATTATAAATTAATAACTGATTATTTAATTATATTTAAAATAATTTCTACGGTATCTAAGTACTATAATTTATATATATATATATATATATATATATATATATATATATATATATATATATATATATATATATATATTATTTTGTATATCGTAAAATATGCCATTATAATATATTAAAATAACTTATTTAAAGGATATATATTATATATATATATATATATATATATATATATATATATATATATATATATATTTTCTTTTTAAAGTTCATCCACGATAAAAAATAATTTTACTAGAATGTAATAGGTCCTTAAAATTCTATATTTAAATAGCAGGTGCTTTTAATTTTTTTTTTTAGAAACAATGAAAGTTAACAATGCCATTCTATCATTGTTTATCTGCTGGAATGTATCTAACAAATGGCCGTGCACTCAGATCTTCCTCAGATAGTGGTTGACTGGATGATGAGGTATTCTCACTCTGAGCTGCCTCTCGTGATACCTCGATATGACCTCCTGACGCTGATGTACTGTACGCACGACGTGTATGGTTAGCCGGCTTTATTATATGTGCATAATGCACACGATGAACAATATTAACAATATATAGCTAATAATGCTAATATGCATACAAGCATGCTGTTTCTTGACAGACGAATTGATTAATACTTACATTACTTAAAATGTTATAGGGTAAAACTGTTTGAAAATAAAGCAGTTATAAGAAGATTAAAAATAATAATAATGACAATAAACGGGGGGGGGGGGATTGTCTCTGTTTTGAACTTTGACTCACATCAATGAATTTTTTAAAGAGTTAATTAAGTTTCAAGAGTTTTAAATGATGGGCATTTTTAATTAGTTGTAATTTGAGAAATATGTTATGAAAAATAATGTTAAAATTATTAAAATATTTATAATATATTTTATATAATTTATATACAGTGTGGAAATGGTTGATACATTGGTTGACAAATTAACAGTACAAAATTTCATTTAAATAAATGTAATATTAGCAGCATGCACGATTCATTAAAATCATGTCTATTCTCTCAGGAAATATATGATCACTTAATTAAGAGTTCTAGTGATTATCTTATCAGCAATTAAATTGTTGTAATTAAACTAACAAAGGACCCAATTTCGGTATTTTTTTCTTTGATGTCAATAACAATTATAGCCATCAATGGATTATTAAAGCATTAAAAATTAGCATATTGTCGCTTGTGTTGACCTAGTGTTGTGTCTTGTTTACAGCGGAGAGCGACTTGGATTCGTTCTGCCGGCGTACAGAGCACTATGCGACCAAACGTGAGCTCACTTCGGGGCTGTTTAGTGCAGCCTCCAGGACCCCGGCTGTTCGGCGCATGTACGAGGCTGCAGGCACAACGCCGGTGCCGGCCATGCGCGAGCTTGACCGTCTGCGCAAGGACGGCCGCCGCTCGTCGCGCATCTTCATGTGCACCCCAGTACTGGGGGGTACTGGACCCAGGCGCAAGCGTCGTATGCAACTGGCTGAGATCGAGACCAGCAAGGTAAGAAGAATTCGGTGGTATCTGCATGGATGAAACCCACTTCCATATACGCACTTTACCTTTTACAACGACCAGTTTGGGGATTTAACCCTTTCACCCTGGCTACCCACTCAAGAAAAACGATCGAACACAAATCGATTAAAAAAAAAAAAAAAACTCCTAAAACTGAATTGTTGTCAAATTGTTGTATAATGATCTTGCTTTCCACTTGCATTATATTTCAAATTGTTCTCTTAATTAAATTATTCACAAATTTAATTTTTATTTGCCAAATTTAAAAAAAAAAAACATTGCGCTGAGAGATGATAGTTCAATTTTTTCTTTTTTTTTTTTTCTTTTGCTGTTGTTGGTTTTGTTTTAAATGCAGATAATTGGGCAGTTAATTGATATGTTAATTTTTTAACGCAATACAAATTTTAATTTTTTATGTTAGATGTGGCACGGGTGCGTGCCGTTTCGTGGTTTGTGCCATTTAATAAATTAGACTGTAGAGTCTCAAGTTGCTTCTATACGGTTTTATGTATCTAAATGTCCAATAGACTAATAAATACTCCATGGTTCACCACACTAAGCTGGTTGAACTCTAGATTCGATTGGTCTTGACACTCTTGACCTGATATGCAGCTAGTCAATACGCTGGACGAACATTTTTTTTAAACGCACAATAACAGTTTTAATTTTATCACAGTATTAAATTACATCTATATAAAGTTTTTTAAATTGCATTATAAGTTGACCCTCCGCACCCCCACCCCTAAAAGAATCTTGCATATTATTGTATTGTAATTATATATAATAACCCACTGCCATGGCCGAGACTTAACCCTTAAATTCCAAAACATATTGGCAGAATGGGGTTATGGGGTGAATTTTCTCCCACACACAGTAAAAACAAACTGATGTTTGCATGCCATTTACCGTACCTATACATATATAAAATATATACTGTCATTATATTACATATATATATATATATAATGTATATATACTGATGTAGGCTTGTTATTAAACCCTATATATATTATACCCTGTGTACACTTCCTGCACCTGGTCGACCTTATGTCCAAGTGCATAAGGAAATCGTGTGTACTGTGTAGTAAAGCTACGAGTTTACGAACTGAATTAGTTTACCTGAATGGAGAACTAAGGGCCCTTCTGATTGAGTTGTATAATTAGAGCAATAGTAATGTGCGCAAGTAAAATCGTGGTATTAGAAATCGCATGCAAAAATGTAATTATTTACTATACAAAATCATTCAATAAAACACCATTTTCGTTTTTAAAACAATTTTATTGTACTAGATACTAGAATGTCACCGCAAAATTGATTTGAAGCATTTTTTTATGACACTATAAAATAGAATACATATATAATATTATTAAAATTTTATTCGAGTCACATACATTTTACAGGTTCTTTCAGTTTCTTATACACAGTTAATACACTTAATAATAAAGTACTGAAAACAATTACTTAATAGATAAAAAATCTTATTATAGGAAGCATTCGATGTTTGTGAAGAAAGTATTTTTCCCACAGTTAAAATTTTGTGGCTGGAAAGAATTGAAGAGATGCTTATGGAAGAACTTTTTTTATGATGAAAAAAGAAGTCGGGCGTATTTTTTATCCTACTGGGAAAAGGGTCCAGCCGAAAAAGAAAGAAGAGGAAGGAGGAGAAGGGATCAGGTTGTTGATATGGCAACATGGGAATTCTTGACCTTATGTTCAAAAGGAAAAAAAAAAAGTGTTTTGTAGGTGGGTAACAAAATCAGCGGCCGTACGCTGGTGGTCTTGCTGCTTTCAAGTAGAACCACTTCCACCTTCCCACACAAATTCTCAATACTCTCATTTACACTGGAATGATGAAAATTGTGCCCGTCACTCATTCTAATAGCGTGCTATCTTTGTATAATATAAAAAGAGTAAATTTGTTGTTAATAATTCCAAAAATTAAATTTTATTGAAAATGACTTTCATAACTACATTGTTTTCCTTTAAATTTAAGTATGATAAATATGCTAGAAATTTCATTCAGTAGATTAAAATTTGAATCTAACTAGTAAGTTCCATATTTTAAAACTTCAAGTGCGTACTTTTTTTTTTATTAATATTTATTATCATAACTTATTTTATGATAGTTGTCATACGAGAGTTTATACTATACTTTAAATTTTTTTATCATGAACAATAAGTCATGGTTATAGAGCAATATAAAATCATAAAGCTTTATATTATAAACATTGACCCCAATTTAAATAAACGTTGATTTAATAATGCTGTCATCTTCCTCCCCCACGATTTAAATCATGATAGTAGAAATAATGTCAAATGAATTTGCCGCAATCAAAATATATTTGTGTAATTTTCATTGCACTTGTTTTGAAAACTTTGTAACAATAATGTCATATTTATGTTAAAAGCAGAAAAAAATTAATTACTGATAAATTTTTGTACGATCAATAGCGTTAACAATGCAAATTTTAGGAAAATCGTAGAGAACTATTTATATTTAATACACGTTATACACGTCTATATTATATTTATTATCTTGGCACGTCTGTTATTTTTTGCAGTTGGTTGTGCTCGATTATAATATATAATAGATGGAATAAAATTATTTAATATATGATAATTATATTTAAATATAATACTTTGGCAATACACTCATACCCCTCGACGTCTCGAATAATTTAGGCATAACAAATCGGAAACAATGATATTATAATTTTATTTGTCACCAAATTCCTATCGTTTAGATTTACACAGGAAGCGACTTGTCTACATGCCTCACGTAACCGGAAACATTTTGAGTTAGCTAAATTAATTAACTTGCATCTATATTGAATGGTGTGCAATGCATGGTTCTAGTCTGTATAATACAAAGATATTGTCCTACTGTTCCCAGCCCGCCTCCCTCACCAGCATACGACCCTGGAAGTCAAGCGAAGTACTTGGAGAACGGACCGCCCCACCAGACGTAAGTGCCGCGGCACTAGTTGACACTTCTGTATCGGTGGTTGATGGCGCCAAGCATCAGCTACCCTCACCCGAGGAGCAGTGGAGCGCCGTAGCCAGGCGCTTCCCCGGACAGGTGGTGGCCGTTGATGTGTCCGGACGTAGCTTCGAGCGTCAGCAGCGCAGTCGGCGCTCTTTGTCTCAAGTAGACGCACATCGCGCCGAACGACACCGCAAGCGGAGGTCGAGACGTCGTAACACCATCGCCGGCACGAGCGAGGCGGAGCTAATTCGCCAAGCAGCCGACGGGTAAGACCATAATAATTAAAAAGTTAACTCCTTCGTCAACACCAATTTACATAATATACTTGAAATGACTTTTAAGTATGATGTAAAATATGATTTTTTTTTTTTTTTTGTGTTCTATTTTAAAATTTAATAATAGGTTTCAGACGTATTATTTAATATATCTTTAATAAGTGTAAAAAAATTTTGTTGTTTTTTATTGAAAATGTTTATATAATTATATCAGCTAGTTAGCGCTGTTCTTAACTTCGTTTGTTATAACTAGAATAATTTAATAATGTTGATTAAGATCTATTGAAAATTACGATACCATTGAAATTAGATTTTGCATTATAATAATTTCTACTATAAAAATATCATGTAATCATTCCTTTGTTTACAGTGAAAGTCAACCTGGAAGTGGAGATGCTGATTCACCGGAAGTTGAATCTTCCATTCAAAGTTTATCCAGTAAACGTAAAATTACTACAGCCGACAAAGAAAAAGGAGCCATGGGTGATCGTGTATTATCTCATTTAAATAGTTTAAAACAGTGGGGGCGTCAGCGATTATCCCGTTCTGCTACACGTAACAAGGAGGAAAATAATATTTACGAAAGTGTACGTGGAAGAAGGAGATCACAAAGTACAAGTCCACATAATGTTTCCGTACGACTACGTTCTAATTCTGGTCGTAAAAAGGAAGATACAGCGACACATTCTTCGTCCGGTAACTGGAGTGCAAGTTCGAGTGCTCGTACGAGTGTCGAGTCTGATCAACACCGTGGTAGCTCGTGCCCTCCCTCGTCATCGTCACAGGCCACCAGCATTCCCATCTCCTCATCCAGCAGCAACTCGCTGGGCAGAGACTCGGCAGTGTCCATCCGTCGACCTAAAGCCTTATCAATATCGTCTTCCATATCGAGAACCAGTGAATCTGGAACTCTGACTCCAGAATTATTACTTCCACATGATATTCCGTTTGCTGATTCCATTAGTAGTAGTTGTAATGATGGTGAAACGAGTTCAGTTTATTCATGTGATACAGAAGGTTATTATACTTCATTTCATATGGATAGTGGGTTAAAAACTTTACGTGAAGAACCATTAGAATCATCATCAAATACAGCTAATAATACTAATAGTAGTGGAAATAACACCGTTTGTGCTTTAATAGTAACTAGAGCGTTGACCGCTGAAAATGAATATGAATTATTTGGAAAAGGTAGTACAAGTACCACTACTAGTTCTGCTGGTACAGTATGTACCACATTATTAGCCACGGGCAGACCATCTCCTCCACCAAGAAAAAGTTCATTAGAACACGTATCTAATAAATCTGATAGTAATTCTGATAATGATACAATTGAAAGACGATTAAGGGTTAAAACTGCTCTCAGTTCAAGTAGAATTCCGTCCATGTGTGTAATAACTCCGCCTCAAAGTGATGACGAGAGCATTCGTCCCTCTTCTCAGTTGTCATTTCACACGTTGCCTAGAACTGGTGACAAGTCATCGCGAGTGGTAATGTCCTCAGGAAATTCAGCTGATATGCTGCACATAATCAATGTCAATACAAATTCAGGCTATGCAACTGTTCAAACCGTCCAAAAAGTCACCGAGGAGAACTACAAAAAAGTTAGAACCCCATCGCCATCTCCAAGTGGAGGGGGAATTATTTCAAATTCTTCTGATAAAAATTCAAAGAGGCCTGAAAAAAATATAAAAGATATATTTGATTCAACAAAAAAGACAGAAAAATCAAGTTCATCTCCCCCATTAAAAGCCACCTTACTGCCTTTTAACATTGTTGGTAAAATGAAAGAAGTATTGAGCAATCGAAAATCAACAAATCAACCAATAAATTTAAGTGAATCAATTGGTACTTCAGTTGCACAAAATAATAACAATTGTAATTTAGATGGTGAATATGTTACAATTTCAGAAGTAAAGAAACGTCCTAAAATTATAAAAGAAACTGAATATATATCTCTTAATGAACTACCATGCAATACACAAAGTTTACAGAATCGTCCAACTTCCCCTGCAGATTCCGGAAGTGGAAGTAGCAGTTCAACAAAATCTCCATTGAACTCGTTAGAACGGCGGAGACGTCAAGGAGCACGAGTAACGTTGGACTCTGATGGAAAAGTCGTTTACTCTTCAGATAGTCTAAAACGTAAACCAAAAACGTCAAATACAACATTTGAGCCAGGTCCATACGTTAAAGCTGATCCATCACCCAGTCCTTTACCGTTACGCTCAACAGCGGTGCGACCTGTCATACGAAACCAGCAGCAGAATAGTAACAACAATTCTCCCGTGACGTCTCCTCCAATGTCGCCGAGCGCAAATCGCGTCATTATACGAGCGTCGGGCAACAAAGCAACTGATTCCCTTCCTCGAGCTACAGTTCGTGCTTCAAGTGGCCCAATCTCGCCAAAATCAATCCATCCCGGTGCCTATGTTGATATGCAAGCATCAGAGAAGAAAGTGTTACAAGGTAAGAAGGAGAATAATTCAAGTTTGGCGCCTTTTATTGCAGCGCAATCGCAAGAAAAACAAACGACGGTAGATAGCATAAACTGTATCGATCCTTGTCAAGAATTGAATAAGATAAAAAGAAATGAGAGTTATCGTTTAGCTGCAAACTTTTCGTCTGTTTTACAAGCAAAACAACACCAGCAACAACAGCAGCAGCAGCAAAATGGTGAAGTGAAAAAATACAATTTAAAGCAACCAACAAGAATTGTCGAAGAAAAATCTCAGCACATTTTAAATCCTAATGTTTTAGGACGAAGGTTTTATGGTGCTCAAATTATGGTTGATCCAAGTAAAATTATATCTACAAATTCAAATGTCTCGTCACGATTACAACATCACGAATTGCAACAGCATCTGTTAGCAACTCAGATAGCAGCAACTTCACCCAAATCTCGAGTCACTATACCTTCAGATACGGAAAAAGCACGAGTACTTAATTCAGGTAATGATACTGAAATTTGGTAAAAAAAAAAAAAAAAAAAAAACTTTTATTTATTTTATTTTTTGCACTGCCAATACTTTATTTTGCATGATTGCAACATTTTCCATGCACTACTTAAAGCATTTTTACTTAATAATAGATACTTAAATCACAATTTGTAATTAGATTTTATTCACTATTATATAGATATACATGCAACTTGCACTTTTTCCCTGAAATCTAGAGTTCAAAACAATGTGTTCATTTTAATATAAAAACTTTAATACCTCTTTTTTTAATACATTTTAACACATAAAATAGCACAATGATTTTTTATGACTACTTTTTATAGTTATATATAGCTTTCACCAGTGCTGTTTTAAGTTGAATTAGAATCTTGCCCTAGTTGACAATTTTCAAGGTCATTACTCAGGGCTATTCAATATATTGTTTCAAATGTCTTATCATTTTTTCTTTAAATTGTTTTCCGTTGAATATTTTATTATTATGACGATTTTTTAAGCTATTTATAAGATTATAAGACATCTTTATAAAATATTTTCAATTTTTATAGATTTAAATACTTTTTGTATTATACTTGTGCCATATTTTTAATTTTGTAATTTTATCTTTTAATTTTAGCTAGTCAAAAATCAGATAATTATTTTTGTTTTCTATAGTGCTAACACTATTTAAATATTTTTTCCAATATTTGTTATTTTAATGCATATTACTAATTTAAAAATAATTATATCTTATAATTATCCCACCCTCGATGTTTGTTAAGCAGACAATTAGAAAAAAAAAATCAAACTTCTTCTAAGAAAGTTTAGTTTTAATATAAGAGGCTTTGTAGTTTTGTGACTAAATATGAAAATTGTTTCAAGGTGGTTTCCATTATTTTAATACAATAATTTTGATAAAAACTTGACAGCAAAGTTCTATCATTACTTTTGATTACCACAAATAGAGTTTTGCTGCCTTTTTAAATTAACAAAAAATTTCGTAAAATAAAACTAACTTGTTCATGGCCATTCAATTAAAAATAAGGTGTTTAATTGAATATATAAAATTAATAAAACGATAAATCATTTATTTTATTTTTTATATATTTATTTATTTTCTCTCGTATATTTGTTATGTTTTTGTTATTAGGAAATAAATATTTTTATATGTTCCTGGTTGCTTTACAAATGTGGTCCAACCCTCACTTTTTACACTGAAAAGTAATTAACATTATTATAATTATGCTTACGTTAACAATTGAACACTTTAGTTTTATATTACGATCTGGTTTTTGTACAATATGTTACTGAACAAATACCATTGAAAGTGTAGAAAAAAGAGAAACATTACATTATTTATAATCACACATCAATTTTTATTTTAAATGAAACATTGTATTCCTTGAATATCTTTTAACACGGAGATCACCTTAATTGCTCGTGAATTAATTAATGTTTTTTTAGATGGCATAATTATATGTTTATTAATTAGTCTTGATAATTTGTTTGTACAGCATGAGAAAAATTATCCTTCGTACTGACTTTCTATTTTTCATAACTTATGTTTGTAAAATTACTTTATAATACCCTGTTTTTTTAATATTTTGTACATTACTTTTTCGAATAATTTACAAATATCTTAAAAATAATTTTTGCTTTTATTTTTTATTACTAAAGAAAATTTTTAGTTAGATGCACCTCCTTCAGTGTTCTTATAACCCAGAAAAAAAAGATTATCAATGGGAAGAAGCTGATGATATATTCAGTAAGTATTTAATCAATTTAATCGTAGAATTGTGAAGAACGCATTTTCCTTCGGCATGCTGAATGCAACATCAAGATTGTTTTGGAAGATATCAACTTTGAACTGGGTGTTTTTGTGGTGTAGTTTTAACACGTCTTTCTCTTGTGCATGAGTTTTTCTGTGTTGTGTTTGTGTAGTGTTGAAAATTTTTAATACTGCAAAATTAATTGAAGTGTTAAATTGCATTTAATTTTTTTTAATTTTTTAACAAAATTAGCTTATCTAATAAATGTTTAATGCTATTTTTCTTGCTTGTAAATTTATTTTCACATAATTATAATTATACGTATTTATATATATTTTTTTTACTACAACACATGGTGGTATAGCAATATCACATGTTTTTTTTTTGTTTTTTTTTTTTTTTTTAACTTTTCTTCTGCAGTTATATAGTAAAATTACCAAATAATGATGGGATCCTTACATTACATACCAATTACTATTCAAAATTTGCATATTTTTTATTTCTATTTTACTGTTTTTGTGTTACAAAAGTCTAAGAAATTTATTTCTAATAATTGACAAATTTCTTTTTTTAGTAACACTATTAGTTTGTACTTTAATACAATATGCAAAATAAAATAGAAATATGTTTCTTAGCAAAACAAATTGTTTTAAAGCAGGGCAATGTGTTAATTGTGATGTTCAACTCCACAGATATGCTTCCATCGCCTGCCATGGCTGGTCCAAATTCACCTCATCGCTACTACACATTGCAGCGAGGTGCTGCCAGCTACTCCTCAGCCAACTCTGCACCTTATCTCAGTGGAAATTCATCGCCACCTCAATATGCAGGTGCCACTTCTCATGCTCCCCTCTATGGAACATCTTCCCAACTACAATATGGTGCTGTCTCTTCCCCTCCCCCACCTGCTCCTTACTACTGGACATTGCCTTCCCGACGACCAAATGTCACACCACACTTGCCTGTCCAGTCAGTGCCTCAGCCAAGCTGGTACCACACAGTTGGAAGCCATAATAAAATTGCATCTCCTCCATATTCCCCTAAAAGAAATTTAGATACAAATCATAATGTATTAAAAAATCAAATGTTTTCAACCCCTACAAAAAATCATGCTCCACAATTACCATATTGTTCATATAGTCCTATTAGCAGTCCTAAAAAAATACCCGACAGGCAACTAAGTACACCATCACCTACATTATCACCATCCCGTACTGGGTCACCAAACAAACCACTTTTATCACCACCACGTTCTACTATGTCAGCTGAGGAATTGTTTGCAGCTATTCATAGGTCTAAACGTAGAATGAATATTAAAACTACAGATGAGTTCAGTCGAAGCACATCCCCCACTACGTCGTCAGCAAGTCTATCTCCTGGCAGCTCAGAGTCCTCTCTGGGAGCTGCAGGAAACAGACATAGCTGGTCCCCAGGAAGCAGTGATCTTATTCCAGACTTTAGCAAGAGTAAAGAACAAGGCAGTCCAAGTAGAGGGCAGCAACGTCAAAGCTGGGCTGGTGATCGTTTAGGACCAATACAACCAACATCCAGAAATGTATTTAAGAGATTATTACTTGAGAAAGGCTCTAGGACCGAGAGTAAGGGTAGAGTTTCTGCAGTGGAACAATTAATGGCTAGTAAATCAACTGTGCCAAAACCAAAGGAGCAAAAAGTTTTGTTACCACCAATGCCATCAGGATTAAGATCACCGGCATCCTGGAGATTTAATTCCCCTCGTAGTGATGTTTTGTCATCTACAATTTTAGAAGATACTGAGGATGTTTCAGATTCTCCGACTCACAGTCAAAATTCACTGCAACAAAATTTATCGCCACGTCATAGTGGTTACTACTCTCCCAAAACTCCACTTTCACCAAATACTTCTCGATACAATTTAACTCCAGCTCAGGCATCAGACTTTGCTGCTCGATCAACTGATTATCAAAAATATTTAAGAAATGATTTGGATCGAAACCATACTCGATCAGAATTACAATCTTCCTTAACTTATGCAAACATATCTCCCATACGCAACCATCATCATCAAAATCAAACAAATCATATCTTACCCAATTCAATAACGTCCTCTCCCCCATCTCCACCCCTACACTCTCCCTCACCCAGAATGGCAGCTCTTTTAAACAAAAAAACTGAAAACAGAGTACCAAGTCCTGTGGTTACCCAACCACCAAGTCCTTCAAAATTGTCATTAGAAACAGCATTGTAAGAGTTATGTTATAAAAATAAAAATTAAGAATGATAGATATTATAATAATTACTCAATAGGCTTGCATTTTGAGAATTATTATGGTGCAGATATTGGTTTTTGCTTTACGCCAATTTTGAAGCTACACAATTATTTGTGTCTGTATTTCAAACTTGGGTAAACAAATAATATTGCTATAAAACATTGATTGCTTTTGATGAAATCATGAGTATCTATCAAAAAAATTTATTAAATATAAGATGAAAGGAAGAAAATGGTGTTACATTAATACCAAGCCACACAAAATATTAAAAAATAATAATAATAATAATAAATGAGACTTATGCATCGAATTGAGTTTGTGCTAGTATAATAAGTTTTCTCCTTCACAAACTACTCGTATTTAAAAATCGTTACTACTTAAAAATAATTTTTGCAGTTTTTATTTCACTTGTGCTTGCAATGTCATAATAAAATTTAAATTTTAAATCAAACACTTCTGCAATGAAAGATGTATTTATGAAAAAATAACATGCTAGCAGTTTATATAATATATATATATATATATATATATATATATATATATATATATATATATATATATATATATATATATAAAGAAAAAATATTTATTTCCTTTATTATTTTATTATTATTTTTTTATTTATTTTTTTTTTTTACCATATTCTGTATTTGGCCAAGAATTTTTTAGTCTATTTTATCAACTCTTAAATTGTTACCTGTTCTTGGTTCTTGGTACCATGTTTTTCAAATCAATATTTACAAGACTTGTCATTTCTTTTAAGAATATGGGTTCTTTTAATATATTTTTTGTTTGTTTTAAATAAAGCTGTGAACAGTCTTATCAAATTTTTACAACATCTGCTTGCTTACAGATGTTGCTTGCTTATATTTTTTTATTTCGGTGATAGTAGTTCAAAACAGCTTCTCTATGTGGCCCAGTCTTATTTTCATTTTAGCAAATGATTATTGCATTTTTGAAATTATGTAATAGCTAGAAAATGACTTCGAAGTAATTTCTTCATTGACTTCTACTTTGGCTTATTTATTAATGGGACCACAATTTTCCTGTATTTAGTTGTATATTTTCTTCTTGTTAACTTCTGTCCTAATTAAAAGCCTTTATATATGTTCCTACCTCTGTGTAATTAAATTAATAACTAAAAAGCAATAATGTAAAAATAGTTAAAATTAAAACAACAACTTAGGGACCTCTTAAAAATAATTCCAACATGTATAAATGGAATTTTTTTCCTAAATATCAACTTTGACTGGAAAGCTATGTTTACTCAAATTTAATTAATCTTGTAACTTATCTAAATTAAGATTAAAACATATCATAATTTTTAGATTGCATTTAAAAGACTTTCAAAAGAGACTGGTTTTAATTACTTAGTTATTCGATTTAGGTCTGTGAATACAGCAACGAAAATTAAATAATACTTTGGCAAAACCTACTTTTTGATTTTTTGTGAACATATTTGTCCACAAAAAATAAATTTTGAGTAAATATGGTTTATATATTATTATATAATAGATTAGGGTAAATTAATCACATTATATATAATATTATATAGCCTGTAGAAGGAACAGGGAGAAAAAAATATTTATGAACTTAATAACTATGTATTGTATGTATTTATTCCTGTATAAAATTATTTGCATTTCAATGTCCGTCAACATGTATTATATATATTAAGGGTTTTTAATGATTTTACAATGAATGCTATGATTTAATATTTCTTCCTTTTGGGGGCTTATTGGAGCAGGGTTTCCTATTGCAAGCCTACACTGTCCTTTTGCATCATCAAAAGTGTTTTGCAGTGTAGATTTTTAGTTTGGAGAGTATAATATTAGTATAATAGTGAATACTATTCCAAAGGTTTGCTTTTTATCTTTCTAAATAATGAAAAACAGAGTATTGTATAATCAACAGTATTATTGTAGAGACACCATGGAACATTGTTATCCTTTGTATGCCTTAATTACTGCTCATTTTATGATAAATGCACAGATTTGTGAGTATCTGAAAGTACAGACAATATATTGTTTTAAAATTTAACCAGAATTAAATCTGATAAATCTTTTTAATACACCTGCTATGTAGTTTAAATGGGTGTAAAATGTGACTAAAAGACTGTGCTGTTACTTTCTAGCATTGGGATACCCCAACTTAGCATGAAAAGTGTGAATTATAATTATACAATCCTTAAAAGAAATTCAAAATCAAAAATATTTTGTTTAAGGGACATATTTATTTTTTATGTAATAATATACTGTATTATGGCATGCATATTATTTTATATTGGCCTATGCTATTGAAATTTACTGGGTAAACCCATAGAAAATATACAGCACTAGTCAAAGAATTTACAATCCAACTGAAAAATGGGGGCCCTTATTCATGTAGTCTTTACTATATGTCACAATCTATGTAGTTATGTGCTTTATGTTTGTAATAATATATTTAAATGAATTTGTTCAACATTATTCTTGTATTGTTATTTTATTAATAATATGACACCATTAAATTTGAACCTTCATATTAATAATATTTCTTTACCTATATTTTAATTCTTTGATATATAATCTTCAGATTTTACTATATATGATACTAAATTTACTTTTTAATTATAAAATATATTATCCAGCATAATTCTAGTTCATATTAAAGATACATAATAAATATTTTACAATTATTCATTCAGAATTAAGGCCAACATTTTATTTTATTAAGCTATAGTGTTATCATAATTGTTTTTGAAGAAATTAATTTCATTTTCCTCATGTTGCTCCATTTAGAACTTTGTTATGTTTTTAATTTGTTTATTTAGAAAAATGCTGACATTAATTACAACAGAAATAATAAAAAAAAAAAAAAAAAAAAAAAAAAAAAAATAGACCCGGACCCCAAGAGTTTAAATTTAGAGAATTCTTAATCAGGGAAAGTCAGATTATTATTTATGACATATCTATACATAAATTATATTGTCAATTGTTAAGCATATAATGAATGAAAAAATTAAAATAGCTATTAGAAACATTTTTTTAACATGAAGGGGGGGAGGGGAACAAGAGTGAGAAATATGTATACGGTATACGGTAAGAGTAAATCAGATCCATAAATTAATATCTTATAATATTTTCTAGTAAGAATTAACATATTGAAAAATTTAAATTTTAACGTAAACAATTTTGGGAATACAATACAAAATCAAATTAAGCATTTTATTATAGAACTAGATAACAATTAAGTAAAATATTAACGGGAAGGTAACACACCTAATATGTTAAAAAAAAAATCCCACATGAAAATTATGAAAAAAAAAAAAAAAAAATCTTCATCCCCTATTAGTAGCTGTATTATAGCTAAAATATCATTCAAGCTAGTTTTTGAGTTATGAATTGAATTTGTATACCTGATATTTAAGCTACTAATAGCACCTGATAGAAGATATCCTATCATGTAGAAGAGAACATTTTAAATTTTTTTCATAATTTTCATGTGTGTGATTTTTTTTTTAACATTGGGCGTGTTACCTTCCCCTTAAGATAAATAAAATCTCAATTTTTTTACTGTCTTGTATATACGTACAGATTGAGTTTTGAAGTCAGGTAACTGTCAAAATTTTAGAAGAAATGTTTCAACCTCAAATTAGCAGATAAAAGGATAAAAATACACTAATGTATTTTAAAGCATACTGTATACATAATGTAAATTCTCCTTGGACATTCATATAGATAGGACACCCTCAGCTGGAAACGCCAAAATGTTGACAGTAACAAAACTTTATCCCTGTGGTGTGTGTGGCAATAAACAAAAATTATTACAGTAATTATATAGTCCCTAGCTGCTGTCAATACTCCAGAGTTCGTTCCTTTTGAGAAGACTTTGCAGTGACGAGAAAAACGTTCAGACCATCTGCCACGCGCGTCGTACGTTTGCCAGTTAAGCCCAAATTTCTCCTACGCATTGAAATTCAGATTATCAGAAAAATGGAGCTATATATAGAGTGGAGATTTCAAAAACTTATTTAAACAAATTATAAAACGTGAGAAAGCATTTAAAATTATTAAAAAAATAATAATAAAAAAATTCAAAAATCATTGAAAATATTTAAGATTGCATGGTTTTCGTGATTTTGACCGCGTGTTGTAGGCAACTCAAATATGCCAAAAGATCGAGATCGGCTTAAGCGGGACTCTAATCCGCATATCTTCCGCATGCCAATCATCCTTGCAAAATAAACAAACAAACAAACAAACAAACAAACAAACAAACAAACAAACAAACAAACAAACAAATAAATAAATAAATAAATAAATAAATAAAAACCTTAGCTGAAGTTGAAGTGTCCGCCCGAAGTTAGGCAACTTGTTGAGCATTGAAATGTAACTGGTTGCAGTGGCAGTGGTGTAACATAAAATTATGGGCCCTCAAGCCAGTTTTGTAGAATGGGCCCCCTTGAATGGCCTTGAGTGGCGTTCGGAAGGGAGAGCTAGGGGACCAACCTCCCACCTAGGACCCTGGGCCAGGGGGACAGTCCACCGCTGATTCAGATTAATTCAGAATAGGCTTTATTCAAATTCAAATACAAAACTATGTCTTATTATGCAGCATAATTATTATTATTTATTTATTTTTTTTTACAAGGATTCACGACATCTCGCGGCAGGGTAATGGGTATATTATGTAACCCGCTTTGTTTTGCTGCTGAACAAGTTGCCTATCCTGAAGGCGAGGAAATAATCTTGCCTCAACGAAATGCATTCACATGACATAATTTATATATAAAATAATATATAAAATTTCATTTAGCAAAGGACAACCTACATTAAAAATATATATTTTACTGCAAAACTGCATATATAATAGAATAGAATATTTTTAGTTGACCACTGGCGGTAAGCAAGTTTCAAGCGAGGTAACATTTTAATACGTAATACTACAATTACCTTGCAATGGGCTATATCCTCGCTAAAAATAAACATTAAATATTTCAAATAAGTATTATTGTCCGTCTCTTGAATAAATGTGGTAAGCATTTTTTTACGTGGCGTTAAGTACTCATACTGATCAAAGAATATAAATAAGTAACGTGAACTCTGCAAAATGCGCAGAACTATAGATGTGGGCAAATTTTGCTCCAAACCCGTAATAAAATCTAATTTCGACTTCATACTTCAAACTAGTTCTGGTCAAATGAAAATGCTCCAAAGCCGATGGAGACTTTTACGTCGGCTTTGGAGCATTTTGATTTGACCAGAACTAATTTGGAGCATCGTGGTTTGACCCAATTAAAGCCGAAATTTGAATTCCGGGTTTGGAGCACTCCACGACACTCCAATCTAGTTCTGCGCAATTTTTTCGGCCCTGGACCGAATTTGGCGTTGGGTGCCAACATATTATTATATATAACTCCTTATCAATTAATTTATCAATTGGTAGATTACATTTTTAAATTTGCCCGTATCTCTCACGTGAATAATATATGTGCATTTTTTTTAACAGTAAAATTTAGCTTCTAACAGCTTCCTCCACCTGTATGTACTGTACAAACCCAAATTAATAGCATTCTGTTGCTAAATAGATCATTGGCAAAGAGCCAGAAGATTTTCTTAAATTTGTATGATATACAGTGTATATTATGATATATCAACTATGTCAGGGAAGAAGACACAGCTATTAGGAGAGGGAGAGTTATTAAGCTGGTTAAACATCACAGTTTCAAGTGGGATATAAATTAAATTTGTAAGTTGTGGTTTAGTACACTGACACGGAGGATAAAAAAATAATAAATAAATAAATAAATAAATAAATAAATAAATAAATAAATAAATAAATAAATAAATAAATAAATAAATAAATAAATAAATAAATAAATAAATAAATAAATAAAATTGATATTAAAATAATATTTGAATCCTAATGAAATTAAAATAATATTATGAAAGTAGAATGGAGCAAATAAATAATAATTATAGCTCTTTTTCAAATCTCAACAATAAACGTGCACGGTAGCGGAAAATAATAATAAAGAGTTCGACTTATATTATGTTATTATAGCGACGAATGTACTGCAGCACATTATCCCTTTCTGGCCTGACGGGACGACATAAAAGTCCCATGCAAAAATGGAGTACCGACCTCAAATTTTTTTATTGCAGAAATGGATAAAGGGTGCAAAGTTATGCTACTCTGATTTTTTTTCATATTTTTTAGAGACCGGGAAGTATTGCTAAAAAGTTTTGGCGAGGTCGGGTTCGAATCCACGTCCCTTTTGGGTCCTATCTTTTATTAAGAGAGGCGGCAAGAGGCGGCACTTTTTCTGCACTTTCAATAATTTTTAAAAAATATTTGCCGGGCTCTAAAAAACCTGAAAAAAAAAATCAGAGTAGCATAACTTTGCACCCTATATCCATTTCTGCAATAAAAAAATTTTGAGGTCGGTACTCCATTAAAAAAAATTAAAAATTAAGATATAAAGATATTTTGCAAAACTCAACGGAATCCTATAGAGAACTCATTATACAGTGGCGTAGCCAGGATTTGCCCAAGGGGGGGGGGGTCTTCAGGATAAAGATTGAGAACAGCCCACTGGGGGGTTTGGGGGGCGAAGCCCCCCAATAGCCCGCCACAGGCGCGATTTTTTTTAAGGACAAGCCCCCTTTTAGGGTAAAATAATGGAAAAAATAATATTATATTAGAGGATAAAATATATGGCCTGATGCAATTTTTTTACATTTTATATTTTTTTCACCCCATTTTTCAATTTCTTTTGAATACGTGCGTATAATAAATAAAGCTTTGAGTAAATCATTTTAATTAAATCAAGTAATTCATGTAACCATTTTATATTATGTTTATAGAATCAGTGTACGTGTCATTTAATTGAATTTGATTTTTAAAATTTATTTAATAATCCAAGTTCACATCATTAAGATATTGTAAAAAATAAATAAAAAAGGGAATTGCTTCTCTTATTTTTGTTAAATTTTGTCTGCACCGGGCGCGTGGAGCAACCAATTAAATGAAAGTGTGGCACACGTGAGAGCGTTTTCATTTATACAATAGTAGTTATATGCACATGCAGTTTGTAAGGGAAATATAACATTTATTTATGAGTCGCACTTTTTCCTGTTAAAATTAGAAACTAACTTATAATTTTATTTGTTTATTTTAAAGAAAAGACTACTTGATACCCCTAAATTTCAATTTTTTATTTAACTTTTTTTTTTCAAATTTCTATAATTTTTCCTTTTTTCTTCTTATATCCAGTCATTACTCGATCTTCATGGGGGGGTAGGGTTAAACCCCGACCCCCCCCCCCCCCTTGGCTACGCCACTGTTATTATAGTATTCAAATACGCGTTGCGAAGTTCATCGATTTCATAATAGGCCTGTTCGTAAACCCTGCTCGGTGTACACTTTCTGCACCCAATTGACCTTATGTACATGGGATATAAGGTCGATTGGGTGTAGAAAGTGTACACCGAGCAGGGTTTACGAACAGGCCTATTATCTCCGAGAGATATGCGGGGGGGGGGGGGGGGGGGGGGGGAAATCAAAGCTCGAGAAAAAATAGACAAAAAAAATTTCAACAAAATTTTTTCGATACTGCATGATTCAATTATTTAAGTACTTACCTTCACATTAAAAGCGTACGTCAGAATAAAAAATTAAAAAAAAATTATTTCATGCAAAAAAGCTGGTTTTGAGCTTTCAAGCGACAGCTACACCAGAAATAATTGTTTTAAAATAGTTTTTAAGCTTTCACCCATTTGATAATTATTTATAGTTATCTATTCAGAATCCGACGAGCTAAAAAAATTCAAAAAAAAATTATTCTGGGTGTAGCTGTATGTTCAAAACTCAAGCCCTGCTTTATCAGTCGTTTTTTTTTTTATTTTTTTTTTACTCAATCAGTGTGCAATTTATCACAAAAATTTTTACATGTTCATATATTGCTTAGAATCAGCACCATTTAAAAAAAAAAAAAAAAAAAAAATGAAATTTTTATTTTTCAATTTTTTGAAAAATATTTTATCAAGAGGCCCCACCTCCACCCCCCCCCCCCAAATTTTTTTAGTGGAAATCTGAAAAAAAATCACATCTTCTCTTTGATTTTTTTCATCGGCAAAAATGAAAAAAAAAAAAAAAAAATAGTATTTCTCAATTTTTCATAGATCAGGCTGGAAAGGGTCAACGACTATATACTGATAAATAGTAAATAGTTCTTGGGAAAGGGGTATAGTAATATGTACTGTACGCTGATAATGTATAATAATATAAGTATAATATTTATATATTAAATTACATTAATTGTGTGATATCCCTTTTCGATCAAGGTTTTAACTAACTGATATATTATACTGTCTAGATACTCATCTATTATAGTGGCGTAGGCAGGATTTCACCAAGGGGGGGGGGTTAATAATCATAGAGGGCCCCGAAAGTCAAAAAACCCGTCGGAGGCGCGATTTTTTTTAAAAGGGGCGTTGCTTATTTTTTTTTTTTTTAAATGAAAAGTTGCAGCAAATTTCTTATATTGTAAATTATGTAGTTACAATATTTTTGTCACTTATTTTTTCGTAAAAAATAGAGCACGTTTTAATTAAATGTGCGAGTAAGAAAAAATATTTATATTTTCAAAAAAGAGAAAAAGCTATTTATTACACTAGGTATACTGTACAATACGATTAAAAAATCGGCTTTTTTTTAACTTTAATTATAAATTTAAAGATATGTATTGTACTGCAGTATTATACATTAGACAATAAAATTAACAATTGAAAGATTTAAAAATATACCTATAATTAATTAAAAAATAACAAAATACCATTATATAATTTAATTATAATTTTATGCTGAACATCATGCAGGGAATGTTCACAACATTTTTTCTTACATTTTAAATTGTTGCATGTCTCCATAACAAAAACATAAATAATTTGATAATATAATTGCTAAACATGCTTATAATGACAGAATTATAGTACACTTAAATAATCATAATACTAGACGCATTTTAAATTCAAGTATTTTATTAATCTCACATTTTATTATATATTAAATAATATTAAACATAAATAAATTAAATATGTGTTTCGGTTATAAATTTCTATTATATATTTTAATAGAATTTTCCATAAAGTTTTATCTAAATCGTATCTCCGTTTTAAACTTTTTGTTTTTTTTTGTTTTTTTTACCAAAAAATGTCATGTTTGAAAAACCCGATTAAAGTGCACGACATATATATACATGCAAGGGGCAATCATATAGGGTTCACTATATGTGTAAATTATTTATTATTATTATTTTTTTCTTTTTACATTTGAAAAATGATATTCAACATAGGAATTACGCTTAATTGTATTAATTTGATTTTGTTTCGTGCTACGAATGGGTATAATGGGGCATAAGTGAAGAAACCTTATAATTAAGGTAATGTGGGTGAAAAAAAAAATTAATTAAGCAAGAGATGCATTAAATTTTCAGGTGCTGTTGTTTAAAAGACTTAAAGAAAAAGAGGCGCTAAAACGTAATGTTTTATACCTTAATTAATTGTTTCAACTTGTGAGAAAACAACTTTGTAAAAAAAATTTTTTTTTATTAAGTTTTGAAAATGTTGAATCCAGGACATCAATTTGATATATAGAAAGATAGAAAGGGTACACTGAGATTGATTTTGTTAGTTTTATTTGCGGCTACAATTTTCAAGAGCTTTGTGATCACCCTGTAAATTAATATATATATTATTATATGCATGATATGTATAATTATAATGGACCACAATTTTTTTTTATTTTTTTTTGCAGAAATGGATAGAGGGTGCAAAAATATGCTACTCTGAATTTTTTCAGATTTTTCTGAGACCGGGAACTATTTTTAAAAAATTATTGAAAATCCGTTTCACGGCGTCCTATCATCAAAATGGATTTTCAATACTTTTTTAAAAATTGTTCCCGCGCGGTCTCAGAAAAATCTGAAAAAATTCAGAGTAGCATATTTTTGCACCTTCTATATACTATATATATAATACATTTCTTCAATAAAAAAAAAATATATATAATTATAATAATTATATATAATTATATATATATTGAGAGACCCTTAATTAAGGTAGAGATAACGTCGAACAGCTGTTTGACGTAATCCCCTTTGATTAACATGTAAACCTTAGCAAATTGACGAAAATTCCAAAAATTTTTTGAGAGGCAGATATTAGTGCCTAAAAGCCATAGCAAAAGTTTCAAAAACATTTAACGAGCCGATTTTTTTAAATTAATTTTTTAGTTTGGCTCTCCATGGGAAATAAGCCCTATGCTGAAAATTAAAAAAATTAATTAAAAAAAATCGGCTCGTTAAATCGTTTTGAAATTCTTTCTATGGCTTTTAGGCACTATAATATATGCCTCTCAAAAAAATTTCAGAATTTTTGTCAATTTGCTAAGGTTTACATGTTAATCAAAGGGCGCATTACGTCGATCAGCTGTTCGGCGTTATCTCTACCTTAACCCGAATACCCGAAGCCCTCTAGCTCATTCATAGCCAAGGAGGATAGATATAGGATAGATAGATAGTATTCTCCTTGTTCATAGCATTTGACAAGTATGGAGGCTTCAAGTGATGCGCTTTCGCTGCGCAACTGTTTGTCGCTAAGGTCCATCTTGCACTTGAAAATGAAGCAAAGTGTTTTTTTTAACTTTTCTCGGTTATAAATCAAGTAAAAAATCTAAATCTTGAATTATCTACTTTATTTTTCAGTTTGGACCAAAGCTCCGTAAAGGAATTTTCCCTGAAAAATCTTATTCTTGGTGAAAAAACGAATTCACGTTTTTTTTACATAGGTTTGGTATAGCGGGTGGGATCACCGAAAAATCAGCTGACTTGAAGATATTGTGACTCCACAGAAAATACAATGACCTTGAAGGCATCTTATAGTAAAATCCAGGTAAAAATATTGACAAAAATAATGTTTCATTATTTCTTGTCAATGTTCTTTTGACAAAAATGTTTTTTACTTATACAGCCTAGCTCATGCACATATATGATTTAGCGATTATAGACAAATCATTTTGCTGTCAAATGAAACTCTTTGTGAAATAAGTAAATAACTAATTTATATGACGTCATTGCAATGTCATTGAATTCTATTCTAGCTTATTTTGTATATTATAGTAAAATCCAGGTAAAAATATTGACAAAAATAATGTTTCATTATTTCTTGTCAATGTTCTTTTGACAAAAATGTTTTTACTTATACAGCCTAGCTCATGCACATATAAATATATGATTTAGCGATTATAGACAATAAATCATTTTGCTGTCAAATGAAACTCTTTGTGAAATAAGTAAATAACTAATTTATATGACGTCATTGCAATGTCATTGAATTCTAGCTTATTTTGTAGAAGGGGCGTGCCGAGAATGTGGCAACGTCGCTAATTCAACACACAAAAATAAAATTTACTGACGAAAACGAATTTACTTAGGTTTCCAGACACCGGTGGATTTCTTTGCTTCTTATCAGTCTTATCTCTTATCAGGTTTCAGGTTTTTATCTAGCTTTACACAGTTCTTTGGAACCGCTTCAACCGAAGTAACGAGCGAACTCTCCGGTAACGAGTTTGGAACACGCCGTAGGTAAGATAATATGAAATAATAAATATAGGGAAAACCAGCCTACAAATTGCATGCTTTTTCATATTCGTTTTTTACTGATGAGACTTCCATGCAGTTTACCCACACTATAATATACAGTATATATTATGTTATCAAAAATGTTATGTAACAATTTAGTATAGTTTTGAAAGCTACATAAATATGCATAATTTGATTTCATATCCGTATATCTTACCCTTTTAAAAACCTTTACCTTAAAACCCTTTATACATCCATATAATATGTTATAGTACATACTTTAATTACTGTACTGTAATATAATAATTTATAAGCTAGCACAAATCCGGATCAAGGGAAGCTGAATATCCCCACCCCCTTCTCCACCTTTATTTCTTCACCCCAAATTGAGGATTGGAGTTCCATTAATTTTTTTATGTATTTTTTACAGTTGAAAAATATTGCAGAAGTATTAAAATAAATTTAATATATTTCAGCTCTCACCAGTAGATCATGGCTCCTTCTTACAAGCTGACATATTTCAATGGCCGTGGTCTTGCAGAGACCATCCGCCTCATCTTCATGTATGCAGGTGTTGACTTTGAGGACAACCGCTTCGAGCGTGAGAGCTGGCCTGAGATGAAGAAAGGTAAGAACATACCTCTATCAATAATACGGACATTTCTTTTAAAGAGATAAATGAAAGAAGAGATAAGATAATTTCTTCTTACAGATGTAATGACGTACACACTATAAAAGAGGAAGAGATTATATTTATATCAATTGATATGCAATTTATAAAATATAACATACTGTATTCTATAATACAATTGAAGGACACACTGCAGGACAAGGGCGTAGACAAGGGGGGGTATAACCCCCCACCCCCTCACCCCCTTGAGAGCTGAACCTTGGTAAATTTTAAGGGAAAAATAACAAAAATGGTACTCGATGGATACCCTATAGATAAAATTTTATGAACGATTTTTTAAAAAAAAAAAAAAACTTTAAAAATTTATATCCCAGAAACACATCGTTAATATATCTTTAATTTATTTAAAATACGTCCAGTATTATGATTATTTAGGTATACTATAATTCTATTACTATACAGTATATAATTATAATAATATTTATTCATCAAACACCAGTGGTGTACATAGACAGTAATTATATTATGTAATATGCCTGTTTCTGGAACAAGTTTTACATTATAGACCAGGGTTCCGGACCGGACCGTTTCAGACCGGTCATGACTGCAAAAAACCGCTCATTTTGCTTGACCGGTCATGACCGGTCCATAAATGACCGTTGATGCTCAACCGCGACCGGTCTGACCATCGATCGCGACCGGCCGGACAGTGACCGCGACCGATCTGACCAAGACCGCGCAATTTGAACGGTTATTTCGAACTACCGACCGCGATCGTAAATTTAGCGGTCTTGAAAAAATTAAAAGTTAAAAATATTGAAACTGCTCCTTACTGAAGAACTGAAATTAAGATCGCGGTCAATATAACTTTATTTGCGATCGTGGTTTTCATATAGTTATGCATCATTAAAATATTTTATAAGTTATATGTTATAGTATAAAATATAAAACGTAAAATATTTATATTATTATTAAATTATATCTACATATTATTTTTGTTGTTCTTACTTACTTTTTTCTTTAGTTCATAATAAAGTACATAATTAATACTTTAAAACTAATCATGCATAATTGCTGTCTGCTTGCTGGTTATTGACGACATACTGTCGCTCGCAATGCTCAGGTATAACTAAATTGACGAGAACGAAGTACGAGTGGGTCGGTTGGTCTCAACAATCAAGTTGGACCGCCGATCAAATTGAACGGCCATTTACCGGCACTACCGGCGTTTGTAAGTAATGTTATAATGAGTAAGTACCATGCAGGATCAACCACACATCATCGTTAGCACAAGTTTACGAAAGCATAAATTAAAAATTGAGAAAATTTATCCCCAATTCTTGATACGTATAACGAATAATAAGTATTGAATACTATTATAGCTGTTAAAAGAAGGCAGCTGTAAGCCTAGTATAAAATATAATTTATATAATAATATAAAAAATATAATTATGCCCGAAAATCCCGATAATATTATATATATGCGACTGCGGTCACGGTCCGCTGCGGTCCATCTGACCGAAATGACCGCGTATTTTGACGCGACCGGTCATGACCGGTCCAACATGACCGCCGTGCCCCGACCGCGACCGGTCACGCGACCGCCGCTGCGATGAGACCGCTCGACCGGTCCAAATTTTTGACCGACGAATCAACGACCGGACCGCGGTTGACCGGACCGTTTTTACCGGCGGTCCGGAACCCTGTTATAGACTTTTTTTAAAATTGTTTTATTACTTTTATGATAATATATGAATTCCCTACAATATCCATCTCCCATCAAAATTGTTATTTTGGAGAGTGATAACATTATAAATATGAACCGGCTCTCGTATAATGACAATAGTCCAAACTAGCTGTCTTCACATTTAAATTATTCCACACTTATTGTAACTCATTCTATTAATAATGTTATTCACACAATAGTTTCTCCAACTTAGACTTTGTTAGGTTAATGCTGCAGCGTACGGTGAAGTAGGCAGCCCGCAATGATTGCAATTATTGGTACATCACAGAGGTAAATAAATAAAAGTTACGTGCAATGTCAAGATCACCATGCGTCCAACTTTTTTTTATTTACCTGTGCCATGAAGGTGAACGCTGTGGGCTGCCTACTTCACCACACACTAGTGAGGTGATGCTGCTGTAAAATGTCCTAGCTTGCAAATAGCCTCTTAACAAGGTTAACTTGTCCGCTTGATGCTGCTATATTTTTCAAATTTTGAGTATGCTAAAAGCTACAAAATTACATAAAAAAGAATGGTATCTAATTTTACCACACTCAATGTAGCAAGTCAAATGATAGATCAATATAAATGAAAAAAATATGTTATTAATATTGTAGTATAATATAGAAGACCACCAGACACAAAACTAGATTTGAGATGAAGATGAGATACCTTCATTGGTATCTATATAGATAAGAAATGTGACTCTTATTGCATGACAAAATGTCAGCTTTTGGGTTTGACGGTGTCATAAACAACTATATGTACCATATTTAGCATTTAAATAAATTACCGTAAACAAGCTTCTGTTTTTCACTTTATTGACTGTGTATTTGTGATTACGTGTTTTGAGATATGCCTATTTGCTGCAGATATGCCTTTTGGCAAGGTGCCGGCTCTTGAGGTGGACGGCAAGCTGGTTGGCCAGTCTAACGCCATTGCACGCTACCTGGCTCGCAAGTTTGGACTTGCTGGCAAAGATGAGTGGGAGGCATTGCAGATTGACTCTCTAGTGGATGCACTGGGAGACTTCAAATCTTGTAAGCAAACTAAGTAATTACTTTTGACATATTGACAGCTCACATTGCGTGTGTTTTTTTTTTAATTTTTTTTTATTAATTCACTTTCCTTTAGTAATACCTCCACATAGAATGTAAAGATTAAAGAATATTAATTAGTAATTTAATATAGAGTGGGTGACACAATTAAATAATTTTTCATACTTTAATACAATATACTATGTTATTGTGTATTATATACAGCATGTATTTATGAGGGCCCGACAATCAACGAATGGGTTTATAACCATTACAGGTAAAAGTCAGTTTCTTATCTTGTTTACAAATATTACCAGTGAGGATACGGTTTTTAAACCCATTTAATTACCGAGCCCTCATATATACAGTATATTATATATAATATGCTGGATGCTGTCAGGAGGCAGGAGTGATGCATTTTGAAATTTATAAATTTACATTTCTTGCTCACAGGATATGGTTTTAAGTAGATGCTCTTGTAATTTTTATGTATATTTTTCACAATAATTTCGACCATTTTATTAATATTCAAGTTAAATTACTTTTAAAATTGAGGAATTTAAAAAATGCCCCCACGAGACGTAATTATAGAATATACTGTAATAGAATTACGGGCGGCAAGCAACCATCCTGGTAGTATCTACTCACATGTACATGTGCCCGCATATTTAGCATCACTGTATGATGGCTACAATTTATTAACTATCTCTTTCTTGGCCTTTGTTGAGGTAACTAATCATTAATTGCATTAGTAAAAAATGTTTATAATGTGATAATACCTACGTGTAGACGTTTTTTCCATGTACCTTATTGATGCATTTTTTTTTTTCTTGTGCAGTATTAATGGGTTTCCGTAACGAGACTGATACCACCAAGAAGGAGGAGAAAAAACAGACACTTCTCAACGAGAGCGTGCCATTCTACATGAACCGTTTTGAGCAGGTTGTCAAGGACAATGATGGCTACCTTGTCGGTGGAGCTGTAAGTTGAAACTCTTCTCGAAAATCAGATATTTACATTCCCAATATAAGAGCTATATTTTTTATCACAACACAGATAGACTTTCTTGAAATGTTGTTTATCTCGTTTTCATTCTGACGGTCTCTCATATTGTGGAACTCATTGTAGTACTCTCTGTAATATATAACAAAGCAGCCACTTGAAAAAATAATAATTAAATTAACGAAATTGCACCCAACAAGTTAAATTTTTTAACGTTTTATTATACTAGGAAAAAAACAAAAAAACATACCAATAATGTTATCCTGTACCCTATGACATCATGGTAGTGTCACAGATTTGTGATTGAAATTGTCTTTAGAGGTTAAGTTTGTTCTCGACTGCAGTAAGATAGATTTGGTGCAGTTTGTGTTCACAATACCTGAGTATAGTGTTTCAAAGTATGTTTGTGTGGCAGCTAGCTGGCTACTGCATGCAGGTCAAACAATGTATTTGGAAGATGGTTCAGTTCCCTCTGACTGTTTTACGATAACAGTAATACCTAATTGATACATCATGACCACAAAATCACCCCCTTACCAATTCAGTACCCTCAATATATCCTACATTCCCCATCTCATTTAGTCATCATGCAGTTATTGGTAAATATTTTCTATAATGACTTGAGCAAATTGACTGATCCCAAGCTGAAGGCTCATGGACACAAACCTGATAATACCTGACTCCATAGTAAAATAAACCTTAACCTATAATGAAGAAATAGTTATTCGTGTTCATTTTTCTCATGACCATATTGTTCTCTGTTCCAGCTGACATGGGCAGACATTCACTTTGCTGTTGCCTTGGAGAGTTTTGAGACCTTCTTTGGGAAAGAGTCGTTGAGCCACTACCCTAATCTCAAGGGGCTGCAGGAACGTGTCTTTGCAATTCCAAACATTGCTCAGTGGATTGCTCGTCGACCCAAAACGGAGTTTTAAATATAAAATGCTGAGTGTGCTTGGCAGAGCTTTGCGTGGGAATATTTCCTCTTATCTGGTTTATATAATTATGAACATTATATATATTTTCCCCCACATGGTAAATAGATATACCCTTTAGTTGATGTTGTAAAGTTTTTATGTAACACCAAAAATTAAATGAACTTGCATTTATTTAGAGGTAGTTGCAATACTGTATTATGTATTAGGATAGGAATTTTTCCTCTGCAAAGCTCTAATTTTTCTTATACAGGGTTTTCCCATAGAAAGTATCAAGATTGTTATTCTGTTATTATTATTTCATTTACTTGTTACAACTTTTTAACTTCTTAAAACATTTTTAACACTGACAAAATGAACCTTGTCATATTTTATTTTTGTGGGAACATATTGACTTGTGATACGACACTTACAAAAAAGGTTAAATAAATTTAAAACAGCAATAAATTCATTATTTTTTGAAGATAAACAACAGCAATAAATCTTTCTAAATTATCTCATCCCTCTTCTCCGTCACTGTAGTGAATTCATGGCTATATCTCTAAAAGAGCAGTACATAGTAAGACATAATACAATTATGTTCCATTTATGTCCTCTATCTTGCACAATTGAATGATTATTATAACACAAACTTTGGAATAAGTATTTAAAGTATCTTCTGTATGCATATAGTAAACTAAGGTACTAAATAACCTACCATGAATGTTCATTTCTTATTTAGCCAAAAGCTAAATGATAAAATTCAGAAATATGCGCTTTATAGACAAAATTTGTAAAATTTTGTTTCTATATATGTAGGGTCTTAAAATGTATACCACTTATAAAAAGTTAAAATGGTGATGCGAATAATTTTCTTCATAATTTTCAAAAATATTATCTATGGGGATAAAATCCTAACTATTACAATCATTAGAATAGTGCCTCAGTGTCACAGAAAATAAGACTAGGGAAAAATGCAATTGTATGTTATATATTACTTAGAATTTAAAATGCACATTTAAAAATAAATGTTATATTGAATGTGTATATTATATATATATATATATATATATATATATATATATATATATATATAATATATATATATATATATCTCTGTGTATTTTATGTTTTATTTGGTGACGGTTGTATTATTAAAGCTTTTGTTTACAGGAAATATGGTGATACAAGAAAAATATATGTAATCTGCTCTTTGATGTAGTGGTTAGTACACTTGGCTCTCGTCCGAGAGGTCCCCGGTTCAAATCCCGAATACGGCAGACTTTTCGCGACTTGGAATGGGTGTGACTGGCTACTAGATGAAAGAGTTGGTAGGAGGAAGGCAGCTTACGGCTGTCTATACTCCGCTGGGGTGATTAAGACCGCGGAATGTTGTGCAAACAACATACGTGCCCCGCTAAGAAACGGTACTTAACTGTCTGGCGTGCAGACTGGGTATTAGAAGCCCCAGAGAGCACTGTGAACAATGTTGAAAAACAAGTTCCGCCATTGGTAACCAAACCAACCAACCATGTGTAATCTTGCTTTTATTTTTCAGTGTTGAGGAATGCTATTTTTTTATTATTATTATTCTTAATTGAATTCAATTCCTTTACATGATGTCGCAAAATCATCATTTAAAGGAGCCATAAAAGAAGCTGCTATCCTCATCTAAACTTTATTTAAAAAATTATGACTGGGTACTGGCATGCTGTAAATTTAAAATCTTTATGGCAACATTTTTGTATTATAATTATTTTTGCAGCAAGATTTTAGCAAACAATGGAACAGACATTGATTGGAAATATGTACTAAATGTCAATACTTGCCTCTCATAATAAAAATGTAAGGCATACATGTATATATACAATCATATCAATGTGTGGTAGTTCCAATAAAAAAAACACAATACATAATCAATAACCTCAATAGCTGAAGCTGTAACACTTTAAATAATACATTTCAGATGATGAGTTAGTTTCTATAATTGCAGGTTATATATACTGATTGAAGCTTATTTTATTATGCATTGATATAATTATATACAGATATATGTCAATAGATGGTGACTAAAATATGTATATAAAATATGTATATGATACATACATAAATAAAAAATGTGTTAATTATCAATGAGCAATGAGCCAGGCAAGAAGACTCTGCTATAATAATCTATAATTCTATTAATTGAAATGTCCCCATTGTGCTATTTGTTTAATCTACCATCTTAAACTAATCTGATTAATGATGATATTATATCAGAACTTGTTTGCAACAGTATATGTTTTAAATTCAAAATGTTGCTAAATAAAATAATTGTTTGCTTTTTTAATTACTGTATAATTGCAAAAGGTAATGCTAAAAATGAAGCTTCTTGAAAAACCACACCTATTAGTTAAGGTAGAGATAACGTCGAACAGCTGTTCGACGTAATCCCCTTTGATTAACATGTACTAATATCTGCCTCTCAAAAAAATTTCAGAATTTTTGTCAATTCGCTAAGGTTTACATGTTAATCAAAGGGCATTACGTCGATCAGCTGTTCGGCGTTATCTCTACCTTAATATTTGTGACATTTCAAATTTTATACAAAGTTAAAAATGTTGATGAATTTCATGGCTTCTTCTCAAGTTCAGATGGAGTTAAAAAGAATTATAAAATCATTCCAATGGTATGTTTAAAAAGCTTAAACAAATAAGCCTGAGCAGACTAAAAAAAGCTGTATTAATGTTCATTCCTTTTTTTTGTTTTTACCAAGCGTTTTATGTTATGAGAATGTTAATAATGCTATATAAATGCGGTTGTATAATATATTTGAATGGATAATCCAGCTCAGAAGAAAATATAGATATTTTTGTTGAAAATTATATTATACAGTTTAAATTTAATATATGTCTATTTTGATGTATCTCTATACAAATATACGTATATACACATAAAAGTATTAATTAATATATATATAGTATAACGATGGTGTTCCGTCAAAAATGACTATCTCATTTTATCGCATCCTCTCAAAAACGACTAACTCGTTTTATCGCGAGCCGAGATGGTCGCTTTTGCACTATGGGTTTCCAGGTATACATTTTTTTTATACCTGGAAACCCATAGTGCAAAATCCAACCATCTCGGTTCGCGATAAAACGAGTTAGTCGTTTTTTTTGAGAGGACGCGATAAAATGAGTTAGTCGTTTTTGACGGTACACCATCGATATATATAATATAAAAAAGTAAATATACTCTATATGTTTAAGAATTAGTGCCTCAACAAATAAAAATTAGTCCCAAAGAATATAATGATTTTAATTCGCACCCTTATTGTATATTTAGCAATGCATGGTACATATATATAATCATATATGGAGAGGTAGCGAAAAAAAATATATGTATCGGGAAAAATCACTGCTGTAGTAAAATAATGATCGATGGGTGTAGTACTTTCACTTAAATTAAGGAGGTATTAAATATAACCATATTTATGGTATGGCCGGGGTGCGTGCGCCCAGCAAGCTATATATATAGTTAATTATTCTTTTTCCTCATGTTGGCAGGCAATGTCTATAGCTCTATAATAGACTATAATGTATATACCAATAATTAATGCTGAGCACCTATATATATATATAGCTGTCATACGAACCCTAAATATTTTTTTTCACTCTTCTTTCACATAATTTTCTATTCAATATAATTATCTTTTCTGAATTTCAACCTTTTTAAAAGAGAATTCTTCAGCTTTTATAAATATAATGTTATTCTTATTGGTGCATGCACCAACAAAAGTGTTGAGATCACCGCCCTCCGTCTTCTCTGATGGATGTGCTTGAAGCCCTATATTAAGAGCCCTACTACTTTTTGCTTGGCGCGCTTTTTGACTGTTGGAACTTTAATTGGCAGAGCTAGAGGATGATGATCAACTTTTTTGTTGGTGCACTAGCAAGTTTGACATTATATTCATGCTGCAGCCGTTCCCCTCCTTCAAGAACATGTACGTGCAATATATAATTATAAACATTCGATCGATCATGTTTTCTTAATCCAAAAAATCTATAGCAGTCCGCGGCCCTTGCGAATATTATATGATATATGTATATATATATATATACTCAAGTAAATATATATAATGTATAGGTACGTATAAGTATGGGATTTGATAGAAAGAGGTAGGTAAATGCATTGAGTATGTATATAGGTATTGTATAGGCATGAAATTTTTGATAAAAATATGGCGTGGTCAGAAGTATATATATAGGCACCCCTTTATTTTGTTTTGTGAGAACTGTGACCACCACTAGCTTTTACCTTATACTATAAAATTTTCAAAACTGCAATGTGTGCCTACACTTTTGCCTATACCATTGGATGGTGAAAAATTTTCAAGTCCAATATATATTGGACTTACAGTTAGAATAATTTTCTCTAGTATACACGCGCGCGCGGTACTTAATTAATGTTTAATTGGTATAATTTTATTGAATTAGGTAATTAAATAAAACATAATTTAATTTATATCCCATGCCTTTTGCAACTATATATAGTTCAGAAAAAGTTGGAGTAAAACGCGGTTTTATGTTCCATAAGGCTGCACGTTAAAGGCCTCTGAAACACCAACTTTGGGAATTTTTTGTGGTGAAACTATTTGAGATGGAATTTTTTGGTTTTCATTTCTCAATAGAAGGCAGCTTAAACTATTTTTAAAAAATAAAATATTAAAAAAAATGAACTCGCTCACTCTACTTTAATAAGATTATCACAACCTAAATGGTTTAGTTTCCTTAATTTGAATACATTTATAAGCAAGTTATATTAATTATTACTAACTATGAGAGTTTAAAAACAAACAGGACAAAAAGCACCCTGCTCTGTTTTAAAATAAGCTTAATTTTCTTACAACCGAATTTTTAACTTTTTATCAATTAAAAACTAATATATTGAACCTCCTTGTTTCTATTTTTTTTTTTTAATTAAATGTGCCATCCTAAAGATACTAATATTGGTTAACTTTTTAGGCTGGGAATTTTTTACTCAAGCCTTCATATTAATCTTTAATAAAGGCTTGAGTTTTTACTGGTTTGTTTACACCAATGAAGCTGAGCTACATTAAATAAGGCCTGTTCGTAAACCCTGCTTGTTGTACACTTTCTGCACCCAATCGACCTTATGTACGTGGGATTTAAGGTCGATTGGGTGTAGAAAGTGTACACCGAGCAGGATTTACGAACAGACCTTTAGACTCCACCGACTTGACATTATTAATGCAAGCAATTGGTAGGCAACCTGCAATTATTCACCTTATTTCCCAGGTATACAAAGCAGGTACACAAAGGAATTTAAAACTAGAGAGAAACTGTGATGTCAGAGCATAATTCATAATTATCTTATTGCCCTTCTCGAATCCCATCTTCCCTTTTTACCTATGCCATTAAGATAAAAACATTGCAGGTTGCTTACTTACCGTTTGCTAGCAGAATTAATATATCTTTGGACAAGTTATAAAACATTGAAAAGTAACTTGCGAAGTAAAGCATTAATCCTAAAGCAACATCTACAGTACAGGTCGGTATTCTTTCAACATAATTAAAACACCTAATTCTTATTCAATTAATTTATTTGATGAAAATGCTTCCACGAAAAGGAAGCAAAGGCCGGGTAACAAAACAAAAAAATTAATCAGAAATTTTTGTTGGCAGTTGATACATTAAAAATGCACAAGGCACAATTTTAACATTTTCCCATCAATATTTTACCTTCAGTCGATACACAAATAATGCGTACAGTATTATTGTATTTTAAATATTCATCAGACAAATGGCATACATTATAGCATAATTTAATGACTTCAGGTTAACAAAAGAAGTTTTATCTAAAACACTTAAGAAGTGTTACTATAATTACTGTACTTCGTCATTGCAATAGTGCTCAATTTACATATTCGGTACCTGCTTTTTATTTTCAATACCAGTGTCAATAACAGGCTCAGACTGGCCATTAGGCTGGTTCAGGGATCCCTGACTGGCCCCTCAGATTTTTAACATAGGAGCATAGGAAAAGTGGCCTCAGACCCCCTGAAAAGTGGCCCCTGCTGCCTGTAATGCGTATATGCCCTGACTGGCACCTAGCTTCCCAGTCCGAGCCTGGTCAATAATAACATAAAAAAATAACAAACCATTTGTCATTTACAAAAACCATGTCATTTTCATTGACCATGTTGTCAATATTTTATCCTCCTTATTTCTCGCCATCCAACAATTTACTTGTTTGATACTGTGTTTCTTAAGTAAGGCAGAATTGAGCTTTGTAACTTAATAATAGTGTTTGCTTTCCATTTGTTTATTTTCCTGCATGTCTTCAATAAATCAGTCAATATATTATATACATTAAATTTTTGTCATTTACAAATGACCTTTATTGTATTAACCAATTAATGTGCGGTACACAAGTCTAATCTAGTATTGTGACTGTCTCAAACAAGGTAATTTTATGATATATACATTGAAACAAACATTATCATTTCATTTTCTGAGCTGAAAACTAATATGTATCAATATATATAAAAAAAAAAAAAATCTTAACTAAAATTAATTGCAATTGAAAGTTTATATTAACTTATCAATTAATGAAGGTAATGTTTCAAATGGGTACTGTTAAACAGCTAAAATTATCTTAATAACTTAAGTACTTCAAGATGAGCAACTTGAAAATTGGGCGATACAAATACGTAGTAGTAGTATCCATACATTTAGATAGCAATAGGTACCTTTTAATAGTTTCAAATAATTCATAGGAATTCATTGGAGAAGCTTTGATAATTAAGCTTATATTTTCATTTTAGGGGGCGGGGAAGGGGAAAGGGATTAAAAATTGAATTAAAAATTTTACGTGGAACAAAATAAACTTATCACACAAACAATTTCAAAAACTTTGTAACTTGTAACATCAAAAGAAAATAACAATCAAACTTATTATTTTTTATGATGAATGCATGCCAACAGGCCAACATGCCAACAGGCATCAATAAATATAATATGTGAGCGTACAAAAGGACAACAAGGTAACTGGCTACTGTCAAACTCAATAACATTTAAAAGTAAAGCTAGTTGAAAGGGTGTACACTAAATAGTATTAAAAAATTTGCAAATGAAATATAACAACATCAATTGATGCAGTTCCACCTAAACAGAGACGTTGCTTGGGTACAAATATTGAAGGTACTGAAGTAAAATCGCCATTCAATTGCTACAATCAGATTTAAAAAAAAATATGCCCTGAATAGCATAAAATTCTCATAAAAGGAGAGAGGCACACCTTGTTGGTTCTGATGATAGTTCTTGTTGTAGACACATTGTCATCACCTTAAGCTAGCCTCATACTGAAGCAACATTGCTATATGGGTGGAACCTTGTTGAGATAATTTTTTTAATCAATTATTGGTAAAGTTTAACTGCAATTTATTCATTAGTAATGTAACCATATTACCATGGTTATTATTGCACCAACTAATTTAGTTCGTGAAAATTCAATAAACGCTTAATTGTAAGAAAAGCCCACTACCTTGTTGCTATTGTAGCATAGTTTGTGACGATGAATGAAGGGACAGCGCACAGCACTGACTAATAATACTGCTATAAAACTAAAAGTCTTAACATAAATATTTACAAAAGCAATATTTTTATCGTAAATTATAAACAGAGTAATTCAAAAGACTCAACTTTTAAACGTGTTTAAGGATGAATCTCAGTAGATTGATCTCATAATCGTACCGCCTGAATGCAACAAGACTTGCAAAGGGACTTAGAACTCACCATCAATAGGTGGCATACAAATTTTGAAGCGAATCTGTCTCTCAGTTTTGTGAAAACTGAGGTTGAAATTTAACATTGGCCTTATGGACGAAAACCAGAAATGGAGCTGTTGTAAGAAAACTGAAAGACTGAATTTGCTCAAACCATAAGCGATTAAGTTTTAGAGCATTCTCGATTTTTTTAAATTTATTTCATTCAATTCGTTTGCCGGGAAATATTCATTGACTCTAGCAGTAACTGAGATTAATCGTTAAACAAAATTTCTTAAGGGTAAGGTAACGCCACCAATGTTAAAAAAAATCCCTCTCACAAAAATTCTGAAAAAAATTTAAAATGTTCTCCTCTACACCCCCTATCAGTAGCTAAAATATCAGGTATACAAATACGATCTAGTTTTTGAGTTATGAATTTTTAAAGTTGACTACTTTAACATGGAGAAATGAAACTCCCATGTTAAATTAGTCAACTTTAAAAATTCATAACTCAAAAACTAGATCGTATTTGTATACCTGATATTTTAGCTACTGATAGGGGGTATAGAGGAGAACATTTTAAATTTTTTTCAGAATTTTTGTGAGAGGGATTTTTTTTAACATTGGTGGCGTTACCTTACCCTTAAGTAACAGATTTTATATGATTTTTTTTTTTTTTTTTTTTTTAATATTTTTTTTTAATTTTATCAAAGAGATTCAATAATGACCAGCCAAGATTCAAATTTATTTATTTTATAAATTAATTTAAAAAAAGAAGACAGTAACAAACATAAAAAATATTAAAATTTATTAAATAAAAAAAAAAAAAAAAAAAAAATGATGGCTTGGTTGATCAAACATCACCAGTAATTATTAGAATATTTAAAATTATAAAAAAATTATGGCTTGGTTGATCAAATGTCACCAGTAATTATTAAAAAACTTGTGGCACAAAAATAATTTTACATGACTTTTCAGAACATAATATACATTTTTTCTACATCAAATTTCTATTTACAGCACGCCTCAAATATATTACTTGTCCTGGCTTATCTTGGTGGTGCTTTCAAAGCCATTACGAGAGTGACGAGGCATGGAAGGAGGTGAGGTGCCACTGGTTGCTACTGGCTTCTGCTCCTTCAGTCACCAGCTCAATGGAGGACGTAGAGGAGGGGTCTTCTTCCTCTCCCAGCTCGAGTGCTGCTTTGGCTTCAGTTACGCCCTGATTGGCAGCATCTTCAAACAGCTGGCGAGCTTTCAAAGGGTCCACTGGGAGCCCGCCACGACCCTGAGCATAGTACACTCCCAGATTGTACATGGCAGGAGCATGGCCCAAACAGCACGCTTTCTTGTAATGCTGCATCGCCTAAACAAAACAATGTACAGTGTTTGTCAAAAAGAGTGGGATACAGTGATTGGTGCAGCACATGCACACTGCTTTAAAACTAATTGTGAATGTAGTTTAGCCGTAAAAAATATCTATACATAATTATAATTATACAAACGGCAATGTCTTTATTATTTACTGTTATCAACTTTACTAATTTAACTGTGAACTAATCAATCAATTCAGAAGAGATCCCATTCATTCCTTTGGTTGAACAGAAGACAGTCAAGCCAAGCTATGCTCTATCAGAAACATAAACACAGTGCATATTAAGTCCATCGGCTCACAGTATTTAACAGAAAATTGCCGATGATGAATATTAACTGACAAACATAATGACCTCCCTCCAAGTTTGCTCTGTACACATATGGTGCTTTCCTGAGCCAAGCATATGAACTAAACTCTATACTCGTTTTCTTAAAATGAAAAATCATACGATATTTATTTAATGAATGGGTCTTGTCTATCCTTTTCTTTCATTAAATAAACTATATACTCGATCAGTTTATTGTTGTTAAAAATATTGTTTTAACAAACTCTAAATAGCTCAAAATGAGAGGTATCTTGGGATGGATCACATACCAAAACTTGGTCTATTGCAGTGCCGAGTCCCAGCTCATAACACAGCGCCAGATTGTAGCAGGCTCTGACGTCTCCCATCTCCCAGGCATGTTTGAAGTATTTGAATGCTGTGGCGTGCTTGCCGCGGTCTATGTACATTACTCCAAGCTTGTTATCAATGTATCCAGACGTAGCCTGAAGTTTGAGACGAGCCGTTTCCAAAGCCTAGAAATAAACACCAGATTATTCCTCAATCAATCAGATGGTATTACTGTTACATTTTTTGTAAGTCGCAGAACAATAACCAAATAAATAAAATAATTCTTTAGATCTTTTCTTTTTTATATCATCCCTTGCTTGGAATAATGAGCTATCTGCCTACCACGATCTCTTTGCAATAATGAGCTATCTGCTATTTCAGTTGAGTGCAATAATGAACTTTCTTTTATACCAATTTACAGCTCATAATTGCGTTCACCTGAAATAGCATAATTGCAATGAAATCATGGTAAGCAGATAGCTTGTTATTCCGTACGAGGGTTGATATATTTAACATGTTTGTATATTTTTTTATTGGTTTGGTTTCAATTTTTAAAAGCGTTTATTTAACTGATAAGAAAGAATGTCTCACTGAAGTGCACACCAGTTCATAAACAGTACTGTGTAAGGTCTTGGCAACAAAAAATAGATATGAGGCATTTAAGTACAGAATCATTCTTCCGATGATCTGTCTTCCAACTCAACTTTCAACTTAACTGCTGCATTACATTGATACATATCATTACTACATACACATTATATCAAAGTGTACAAAACAGCTTCAGGCACATGACACTTAGCTTAATCAATGTCTGAAGCCATTATTTATTATTAGAAAGAAATACCATAACAGAATACAAGGGAGTATTATTAATAATTACGTCTTCAGGTTCTTCAGTCTCAGACAACTTCTGTTCCTCAGATTTTGATTTCTCCTTTGAGACGTCGCTCGCATCCTTTGAGACAACTTCATTGTCATCTTCAGTAGTCAACGAGGGAGGTCCCATCCTGTTGTTAAGAGGCTGAGCACTTGCAGTTCCAGCAATTAGATGTACCAAGCCTTTATAGCGGCACGGTTCCTTATTTGGCGGGGGGTCACATGTCATATTATGCTGGTGTTTACGCCAGCAATGAGGGTGGCTGGCTAGCGACCCAAGCCAAATAACTGTACTCTGAAAAAGAAAAGTATAAATATGCATCAGTAAATGGAGGGGTGTACATGACACTCTAATGCAGGGTCACAAGGGGATGGTGGCATTCCATCTTAAATGGGCTACATTGCTAAAACTACATTCTAGCATATCACTAATATCTTTCAACTTCAAACCATTTATAGGATGAATCTCAGTTGATTGGGATCTCGGAACTGGCCCCCTTGATTTTAATGAGACTTGCAGGGGACTAAAGCTTGCCATCAATATGTGTATTAATCTTTTTTAAGTGGATCTGTTTAAACAGTTTTGTGATAACTGAGTAGTTTAACAAGGAGCCTTATGCAAGGATGGAAAGCAGATATGGAGGTATAATATAGTGAGAAAACTGCCCTCTTGAATTTGCTCAAACCATAAGCGATTAAGTTTTAAAACATTCTCAAAGTTTTTAATTTTTTTATTATTATTTTTATTTGATTCCTTCAGTGAGAAATAAGCTGTATAAATTTTGTGTCTGGCTGTACAGGTACTTGAGAGGCCAATTTTCCTACTCCCAGGGTGGCGTCGATCTTAAAGGGAAATTGGCCTACAGTGTTATTAAATCATTGAAAAGTATAAAACAAAATAATAAAATGGGGTTTAGTAAGCTATCTACTACGCACTATTCAATTTAATACTCAGTAAGTGAAAAAAAGTGAGTATAAATCTGTTCGTAAATACACAATCAGATGATACAGCAATCAATTATAAGATTTTCCTGAAATGTTACCTGTATAGAATGTATAGATAGATGGTTTATCTGATTTTTGATTCATGAATTAATTATGGGTTTACAACAGACCTTATAGTTATAATTTTTGGGGGACAAAATTAGTTAAACAACAAAACATGTTAAAATATGACAATTCAGCAAAGCAGTATGATAGGATGCAGTCTGCACTATGGCTGCTATCAACTTCAGACCACTGAAAATCCCGACTATATACAGTATAATGGATCTCAGTTTACGCGTAGACTCAACAGCGCCCCAAGGGCCGCCGGTCGCCAGTGGGATATCCCAGTGGCGACAGGCGACCCTTAGGACCATGTAAACTAAGATCTATTATACTGTACATCTAATCAACCATTTAAAATAAAATGCATTTTTTTATTTATATTACCCATCCAACAGCTTCCAGAAAAGTCTGCAATTTGAGTGGAGACTTCTTGCTATGACAGTTGTCATTCTCAGCATCTTTCTCAGAGTTCTCGCTTTTGTTGTCTTGCTCCTGGTTTTTGTTATTACCAACCAATGATAAATTACCCTGACAGTTCTCTACGACCGAGGTTATGGCTCTCTCTCCACCTTTCTCGATTGTGTCCCTTATTCCTACAGAAAACAGCCGACGAATGAAGTTTTATTTTATGAAAAGAAAAAAAAATAAATAAAAAATCCAACTACATGTTGACACAACATGCCGTGATGCCGCACATGTATACTGTAAATAAACAACATTCTCTCCAGACAAATCTGTGCGCTTACCTCTGATTAAAAATTTCCACATCTTCAATTGTGTATAAGGTTATTTTTTACGATATAAATCTTGTGTTAAAATGTGACACGGGGGTGTGATTGTCGTTTTGGTTGTAAAGAAAATACTTCTAAAATACGATGACCTCCATCTTTCCCTAAAAGCAGCCGAGGAGCCACTGAAGGTCTTGAATGGGATCGCAAATTAACTTTCTCCTGGTTGGATTTCTTTAATCAGGAAAAAAAAAACATGGTGACAACCACGTGCGTGGATGGAATAATATCCTTGTCAATAGATTTTACCTACCGCAATTGTAGAAAACTTGGATATTAATCCTCCATAGAGTCCATACGTTCACAGTGCGCGATTCGGTTAATTCGGTAGCGGGACTAAAGACAACTAAAATCAAACTGTCTGCTGCCACTTCGGTCGTGGTAGCATTAAAGATACTTCGGTTTATTTTCATTGGCTAACAAACGATGACGTCATAAACCGAAGTGGCTGCATTAAAGATACGTCGGTTGATTTTTCGAAGTGTAACATATGATTCATGACGTCACTAATGTAACAAAAAAATATAAATGAACCCGCGAGACTGTTAAAAATCGTACTTGGCGTGTTGTACGCTTTTATAAAAGATTAGTAATATTAAAAAATTGCATAAGCATAATAGTAGCAGGTATATGGTCCCTGTGTCTGTTGGTGAAAGTATTTATAATATAATATATGATGTATTATTATCATGTATATAAACAATTAATGCTGCAGGGCGCAGGGCCCGGCACTTACAATATTAATTATTATAATATGTTATTTAAAAAATACTTAATAAAATTATAATAAAATATAGCTAGAAAAAAAATGTACACATGCAAAATTAATAAATTTCAAATAGCTTTAATAATTAAGTGGTACAAAATTTACATAATTTTAGAAACATAATTAAATTATATTATATATGAGCTATAGCACTTTTATAAGAGTTATAAGTTAATTGTAGCACAATCGTTGCGAATATATTTTTCTTTGGTAGAATATAAATAAATAAAATGTTTATAATAAACAATTGTTTCCTCAAAATATAATTCGCGGTTAGCGCGAATGACACCACGCGGATGGAGGTGACATTTTCTTGCAAGGAAAAATTGTATGCAAAATTGTATCGTGTAATCTACCGGCTTTAAATTAAAATGATTCAAAAATTGTATACGATGTGCACCAAATTTCTACTCAGAGGTTAATTGGCCTTAATGGGTGCATGAACTGCATGAACACTTGCCCCAGCATGGACTTATATTTGTATATTCAATTTTGACTATAATATATACTATATGCTACATTATTATATTATAGTGCCCATGAAAGGTCCGAGATAATAAAATAATAAATTCTTAATCTGTTAGGTGTTAATTCAAAAATCAGACTACCGCGATTACTTAATTTTTCATATTTTTATTATTAGCACACATATATTAAATAAAATTTACACTGAATCATTATGTATAGGGCAAAGTTCTTGATGATTCCGTAACAGGGGCGTATTATAACTTTAAATTATGGGCCCAGGGGTAAACTTTCAGAGTGGGCCCCCTTGGCGGTGTGGCCGCAGCGTTTAAGGGTAAGGTAGGGTAAGGATCAGCTGACCCAATGCTAAAAAAAAATACCACACATGAAAATTATGAAAAAAAAATAAAATGTTCTCCTCTACATCCCCTATCAGTGGCTAAAATATCAGGTATGCAAATTCGATCGAGCTATAATTTTTTAGTTATGAATTTTTAAAGTTGACTACTTTAACATGGAAAACTCAAACTTCCATAATAAATTAGTCAATTTTAAAAATTCATAACTCAAAAACTAGCTTGCATTTGTATACCTGATATTTTAGCCACTGATAGGGGATGTTATAGAGGAGAACAATTTATTTATTTTTTTCATAATTTTCATGTGTGGGATTTTATTTTAGCATTGGGTACCTTATAATTTATATACCCTTAAAGGGTGAAGGCAGAAACCTTGCCGATGGTGTGATTTTTTTATTTATTTTTTATTCGTCGTCTTTTTTACTTAATGACAATATTTAGCAATAAAAGTAAAATCAACAACCGTCCTTTTTCAAAAAAAAAAAAAAAAAAAAAATTTAATTGTCATTTTTAAAAAAATATATTTTTTTGTGCTGCATGGAACCGAATATCTAAAAAAAAAAAAATCCATTTACAGAGGTTCTCCAGAAAATTCAAAGTCCGACAACAGGCTCTGACAGAATGAATCGTTTTATACGTTTTACAATGTATTTGGGGTTTAACTTGACTTAAACCACTCGATTTACTCAAAGAATTTTCGTATATTTGTGTTACGAAATATATTAATATATAGCAGTATTAGCAGTCATATCCCCTGACATGAGCTTTAATCAAGGAACGTCTTAAATAATTTTATTACGAAACCAATTTCCAGCAAGAAAATTAAAAAAAAATATTTAATGTTAAATCCCATATAAGATTATTTATTTCTTGAGCAGGAAACTGGTTTCGTAATAAAAATATTTCAGATATATATATATATATATATATTTTTTTTTCAAGGATACACTCCTAAGAGCTTACAGCTCGCGGCGGGGAAATGGGTATAGGGATAAGGTAGGGAACGGATGATGGCCACGGCCTGTTACGCGTTCCAGCATTCGCTGAGGTGAGACTGAGGGAACCGTGGAAAACCTTAGTCAGGACGGACACCTCTACTTTTTCTCAATGGATCAAAGTGATGTCCAAAGCCTGGGGAACCAGAGCACATTAAGTTCGGGCCATGTATTATATAGAACGTTGTAGAGCTATATTTTTTTTCGTACCATCAAAAATCCATAAACTTTCTGTATGACGGGTTGTAACAAAATAAATCTCTGTAATTTTACTTAACTATAAAGTGTAGAAAAATAAAATGAAGCAAGATGCAAATGGGGCAAATAAGTTACACCTAGTTCATGCAGCAATTAAATCTACGGAAAAATTGTTCATTTTTTTAATTAATCAATTTTTAAATAATCGAGATCGAGATGCTGTTGAAACTATTATAAATATATAATAGCTGCTGCTATGGTCCCTCTTTTCCCTGTTTGGCCAGTCTACTGTTTAACTATGCTACCCAGGGCCTACCCTCCTCGGTACCCTAGCTTCTGCATTCTGCAAATATACTTTAGTTACGTTGTTACTTGCTCCTTTAGTTCTGTATTATATATATCCCTTAATTATATCAATTTTTTACGATCGGGTTGATTTGCTTGCTACTTGATTTCTAAAAGATCTGATACGAAAAAAAAAAAAGAAAAAAAAACGTTACAACGTTCTAATTTTGAAACTTATAAAATCAAAAAATATAATCTAATTTTTAATTTTAATTAATTTTAAATACTCAAGGAAATTAAGACATCATTGCAATAGCAGTCTTTATGCGCCTGCATGTGTGCTATGCCAAGGGGCTTCGTTCGGCCTTACTGTTGTGGTTATACGCCCCTTTTGCAAATTGGCCACCTCGGTAAGCCCTTGGGTCCGGGGCAGTGCCCTCTCTGCCATCCTGGTAGTTACGCCTCTGATCCATAAATTACGCACACGGAAAAAGAGATAGACGGTCTCCAAGCTGAAAGAGTTGCCTATCTTACAGGCGCATAGTAAGAAGAACTCCAATTTTGACTCCGATCCTAGCTTATTTATTATATTTATTATAATATATTTATACAGTCTTTGCATTGCTTGTAGGGAGGGGGGGGGAAACGATATACCAAGATTCAAGAATTATTTTGCGAGTCATGTTTATAATCAGAATGAATGAATGATCGACAAAAATTAAGATATTTATTTTGTCCCGGGCCCATGCAGTTAGTTTGAGGATAGGCATCAGTATATTTTATATAGCATGCAAAACATGACTTTACGGCGTACGTATAAGGTAGAGATAACGCCAGTCAGCTTTTCGACGTAGGTCCCTTTGATTAACAGGCAAACCTTAGCAAATTTACAAAAATTCTGCAATTTTTTTTGAGAGACATATATTAGTGCCTGAAAGCCGTAGAAAAAGTTTCAAAACAATTTAACGAGCCAATTTTTTTAATTAATTTTTGAATTTGTCTCTCCATGGGAAAGTCCTGTCCTATATGCTGTAAATTAAAAAAATAAATAATTAAAAAAAATCAGCTCGTTAAATTGTCTTGAAATTTTTTCTATGGCTTTTGGGCACTAATATCTGCCTCTCAAGAAAATTTCAGAATTTTTGTGAATTTGCTAAGGTTTACATGTTAATCAAAGGGACCTACGTTGAACAGCTGACCGGCGTTATTTCTACCTTAACTATATAACTTTTATGTTTAATGGCAAAATAGACTCACTTAATCGACTCAATAAAAAAATAACGAAAATATTAACAATCTTAATTTGTTATATATTATAATTCTGTTTTGAATAGTACATGCTATGGCATTATGAATGAACAAAAAGTGCTTAAAATATTTTATATAAAACTTTTATACAATTTGCTATTATACAGTTTGTACTTTGGGCATAGAAAAATGGCTATTTATTAGACATAATTCTGCTCCTTTTTTAATCACGTTGGAGTCAATCGGCTTTCGCTTTCTTAGGGGGCTTGGCCGTCATTGCTCATTTATATCAAGAGGCAGGAATAAGTCAATTTTTTAGAAATTAAAATATTTCCTCCAAGTCATTCTTAGGCCTTCCTGAAGACACTTGATTTGTTAGGCAAAATCTAAGGGGGTGCTTGGGTGTCACAGCTGCTCATGCTAAATAGGCCGACCCGGCAAGCTATATATATCATAATTCTTTTTTATATAAATTATTTAGTGAACACAAAGATAGTTTACAGAATAGTTCCTTTTTTATTTTCTAAAAAATTAACTTATTATTTCTGCCTCTTGATATAAATGAGCAATGACGGCCAAGCCCCCTAAGAAATAAGCGAAAGCCGATTGACTCCAACGTGATTAAAAAAGGAGCAGAATTGTGTCTAATAAATAGCCATTTTTCTATGCCCAAAGTACAAACTGTATTATAGCAAATTTTATAAAAGTTTTACATAAAATATTTTAAGCACTTTTTGTTCATTCATGCCATAGCATGTACTAATCAAAAATGAATTATAATATATAACAAATTACAAATTAAGACTGTTGTTTTCGTTAATTTTTTATTGAGATTAAGCGAGTCTATATTTTGCCATTAAACATAAAAGTTATATACTTAATACGTACGCCATAAAGTCATGTTTTGCATGCTATATAAAATATAAAATATTATACTGATGCCTATCCTCAAACTAACTGCATGGGCCCGGGACAAAATAAATATCTTAATTTTTGTCAATCATTCATTCATTCTGATTATAAACATGACTCGCAAAATAATTCTTGAATCTTGGTATATCGTTTCCCCCCCTCCCTACAAGCAATGCAAAGACTGTATAAATATATTATAATAAATATAATAAATAAGCTAGGATCGGAGTCAAAATTGGAGTTCTTCTTACTATGCGCCTGTAAGATAGGCAACTCTTTCAGCTTGGAGACCGTCTATCTCTTTTTCCGTGTGCGTAATTTATGGATCAGAGGCGTAACTACCAGGATGGCAGAGAGGGCACTGCCCCGGACCCAAGGGCTTACCGAGGTGGCCAATTTGCAAAAGGGGCGTATAACCACAACAGTAAGGCCGAACGAAGCCCCTTGGCATAGCACACATGCAGGCGCATAAAGATTGCTATTGCAATGATGTCTTAATTTCCTTGAGTAATTAAAATTAAAAATTAGATCATATTTTTTGTTTTTTTTATAAGTTTCAAAATTAAGCTGGGACGGCTGGGACCATAGAACGTTGTATCGTTTTTTTTTTTTTTCTTTCGTATCATTTCTTTTAGAAATCACGTAGCAAATCAACCCGATCGTAAAAAAATTAATATAATTATGGGACATAATACAGAACTAAAGGAGCAGGTAACAACATAACTATAGTATATTATATTTGCATAGAAGCTAGGGGACCGAGGAGTGTAGCATAGTTAAACAGTAGACTGGCCAAACAGGGAAAAGAGGGACCATAGCAGCAGCTATTATATATTTATAATAGTTTCAACAGCATCTCGATCTCGATTATTTAAAAATTGATTAATTAAAAAAATGAACAATTTTTCCGTAGATTTAATTGCTGAATGGTGTAACTTTTATTTGCCCCATTTGCATTTTGCTTGATTTTATTTTTCTACTTTTTAAATTACAGAGATTTGCTACAGTCCGTCATACAGAAAGTTTGTGGATTTTTGATGGTACGAAAAAAATATAGCTCTACAACGTTTTATATACATAGCCCGAACTTAATGTAACCAAAAAAACATCTGAAATATTTTTATTACGAAACCAGTTTCCTGCTCAAGAAATAAATAATCTTATATGGGATTTAACATTAAACATATATTTTTAATTTTCTTGCTAGAAATTGGTTTCGTAATAAAATTATTTTAGACGTTTTTTGGTTAAAGCTCATGACAGGGAATATGCCATGACTGCTATATATAAATATATTTCGTAACACAAATCTACGAATTTTTTTTGAGTAAATCGAGTGGTTTTGTTAAGTCAATTAAGTTAAACCCCAAATACATTGTAAAACGTATAAAACGATTCATTCTCTCAGAGCCTGTTGTCGGACTTTGAATTTTTTCTGGAGAACCTCTGTAAATGGATTTTTTTTTTTTTTTTTTTTTTTTAGATATTCGGTTCCATGCAGCACAAAAAATATGTTTTTTATGACAATTAAAAAAAAATGGGAAAAGGATGGTTGTTTATTTTACTTTTACTGCTAATTATTGTCGTTAAGTAAAAAAGAAGTTGAATAAAAAAAAAAAATCGCGCCTCCGGCAAGGTTTCTGCCTCCACCCTTTAAACGGAACGCTGCGGCCACCGCCAAGGGGGTCCAATCTGAAAGTTTACCCCCAGGCCCATAGTATAAAGTTCGCCCCTTTTATGGAATCATCAAGAACTTTGCCCTATACACGTAGTACCTATTTAATGATTCAGTGTAAATTTTATTTTAATACGTGCTAATAATAAAAATATGGCAAATTAAGTAATCAGTAATTCTGATTTTGGAATTAACACCTTATAATGTTTTAAGAATTAAGGCCAATTAATAACCCCTACGTAAGTAGAAATTTGGTGCACGTACATCGAATACAATTTTTGAATCACTTTAATTTAACATAGAAATCCGCGCGGTGTCATTGGTCATTGAAATAATATAATAAGCTGGCCGAAGCTGGTGCTAACCGCGGTTTATATTTTGAGGAAACAATTGTTTATTATAAACATTTTATTTATTTATTTTTTTATATTCTACTAAAGAAAAATATTAGCAACGATTTTGCTATAACTTTTAACTCTTATAAAAGTGTTATAACTCATCATAATATATATAATATAATTTAATTATATTTCTAAAATTATGTAAATTTTGTACCACTTAATTATTAAAGTTATTTGAAATTTATTAATTTTGCATGTGTACATTTTTTTTCTAGCTATATTTTATTATAATTTTATTAAGTATTTTTTAAATAACATATTATAATAATTAATATTGTAAGTGCCGGGCCCTGCGCCCTGCAGCATTAATTGTTTATATACATGATAATAATACATCATATATTATATTATAAATACTTTCACCAACAGACACAGGGACCATATACCTGCTACTATTATGCTTATGCAATTTTTTAATATTACTAATCTTTTATAAAAGCGTACAACACGCCAAGTACGATTTTTAACAGTCTCGCGGGTTCATTTATATTTTTTTGTTACATTAGTGACGTCATGAATCATATGTTACACTTCGAAAAATCAACCGACGTATCTTTAATGCAGCCACTTCGGTTTATGACGTCATCGTTTGTTAGCCAATGAAAATAAACCGAAGTATCTTTAATGCTACCACGACCGAAGTGGCAGCAGACAGTTCCCATGGCGAATTGACGATGTGCACGGCGATGTGTTACTGTTCTGGAAGTTCGACGGATATCCCCAAAAGAGAGCAGCACTAACCATTTTGCATTGATCAACGTTCCTTTATACTATACACTATACTTGACAAGTATAGTGACGAAAGGCTAGTCATAGCGTTCTTACCTTCGTCTAAAACAGCTGGAAACATCGGGATTTCAACGACAATTTCCGAAGCTTCACGAATGCGGTTGCAGAGCGCCAAAACATTACAAATTTTGTTGCATGTAATGCATGATCACTTCATCAGTATATCAGTATAATATACTACAGTATAATATATCGTCGTGTGCATGATCATGCACGAAACGCGAAAACACTTTATTATTTAAATAGAGCTGTATATTATATAAAAAAAATACACATGCAGGCTACATATTGTATCAAATATATTCAAGGAACCGCGTTTAAAATATATAAAATTATTAAAATTAATATGTATCTATCATACAGATCATACGAGTCTCTACCACAGAGTTGCACTTACTAAGTGACTTTTAGTAAGTGCAACTCTGTGCATGGTCTCTACGTCAAAAGAACGAAAAATAAAAGAACGAAAACAATTTATACGAAAGGCGGCGCGCATTACACCGAAAACAAAAAACAAAAAGGACGAAAGTAATTTAAGGTATAACCTGAGAATTTGTCTTCCAAGGTCAAGAGGCGTGGCTATAGTGGCAACACTGTTTGCATTGGAATGCGAATAATTTTTTAGGAGGGGGTGCATGTGGTGACACCAGTCCTTGAGAACGTTGCCACATTTCTCATCACATATAGGAAACGATCATCGCCACGGTTCAAAATATATGAAAACAATTCAGAAAAATAGTCTAAACAATTAGGTTTTAGTAAAAAAAAAAGTAAAAGAATCTGTTATATAGTTTTTTTGCAATGCTAATTAACAAATTTAACATTGGAAGGATACAAAATTCTCATTTAAATAAATTAATTATAATAAAACCAACGGTTAAAAAATTCCGAAAAAATTCAGAGCTAATTTGACGGTTGTTGTAAGTCTACCAAATTAATTTGAAGAAAATCTGTTGTAGCGAATTTTTCGTCCAAATTTCTCAGGTTAAGCCTTAACACGAAAACATTTTATACGAAAATATAATTAACCGAAATGGAAAATGTGCGAATGCATTTTTATAACGAAACATAAAAAGCTGCAAAAGCACGAAAGCATTTACAGCGAAAACATTTTAGCCGAATTCAATAATCACGAAAAACATTTGGCCGATATTTATTTGAACGAATTGAAAAACAACGAAAGTAAATTAGAACAAAAACAAATTTGAAACGTAATAAAAAAAATCACGAATAAAATTTGGTTGAAAGTTATTATTATTATTTTTTTCTTTTCTTTTACAAGGATACACCCCTAAGAGCTTACAGTTCGCGGCGGGGTACTGGGTAGGGATAAGGTATGGAACGGATAGTGGCCACGGCCTGCATGCTTACGCGTCCCAGCATTCGCTGAGGTGAGACTGAGGGAACCGTGGAAAACCTCAGTCAGGACGGACATCTCTACTTTTTCTCAATGGACCAAAGCGATGTCCAAAGCCTGAGGAACCACACACAAGTGCAGCACTGGCACTGGGTGGAAAGCGAGATGAATTTACCCCAGGGAGGGAGCAGCGTATTTTTTACTTGAAACGGTCACCCATCCAAGTACTAACCACGCTCGACATAGCCTGACTTCGGTGATCTAACGAGAACCGGTCAATGCACTGCGCCTCGCTCGAACAATTTGACCGAAAGTTATTTGAACGAAAACATTTAAAACGAATGGAAAAATCACGAATACAATTTGAACGGACGCTATTTGACCAAAATAAAAAAACACCGAAGAAGAAACATATTAATAAAAATTATAACAACATTAATTAAAAAAAATTTAAATTAAAACGAATGCAATAAAGAAGCAATATATACAGACTGAGCCAGAAATGGTGTGCCGATCCCATGCTAAAATTTGGGCAGGTTAAATTAACTTTGAGCTAGAAATTTGAAATTTGGCATACGTAAAGAAGGGTTCTAAGTTTTTTGACATGTTTGTGTTAAACGATTTTTAAAATTAATATTTCCTACCTTTTTAGGGGTGGATTCACGATTTCCATTTCTTCCTTATGGGGTTTCCATGTTAAATTAAGTTGATAGAAAGATTTTAGCCGATTTGCATGCACCAAAATTAGTTTTAAGGTTTCCAGAGCACGCTGTATTTAATTTTGATAGAATAATTTTTTCACGTAGTAAGGGTCATTAACTCATTAGGGGCTGTTTTCACCACTTTTTAAATTACGCCATTAAATTCAACGTGCTCTGAAAACCGTAAAAACTAAGTTTGGTGCAAATCGGCTAAAAATTTAAATTTTCTATCAACTTAATTTAACATGGAAATCACATAAGAATGAAATGCAAATCGTGAATCCACCCCTAAAAAGGTGGGAAATATTAATTTTAAAAATCGTTTAACACAAACATGTCAAAAAACTTGGAACCCTTGGCTTTCCGTACGTATGCCAAATTTCAAATTTCTAGCTCAAAGTTATAATTTAACCTAGCTACCCAAATTTTATCATGGGATCGGCACACGGCCATTTCTGGCTCAGTCTGTATATATTGCTTCTTTATTGCATTCATTTTAATTAACATTTTTTTTTTGTTTAATTAATATTGTTATAATTTTTATTAATATTTTTCTTCATCGGTGTTTTTTATTTCAGTCAAATAGCGTTCGTTCAAATTGTATTCATGATTTTTCCATTCGCTTTAAATATTTTCGTTCAAATAACTTTCGGTCAAATTGTTTTCGTTATTTTTTTATTCGTCTTAAATGTTTTCGTTCAAATAACTTTTCAGTCAAATTGTTTTCATGGTTTTTGTATTAAAATAATTTCGTTCTAATTTACTTTCATCCTTTTTTGTTTCGGTCAAATTACTTTCGTACAAATTGTTTTTGTTCTCGTTATTATTTCGTTTCGTTTTAATTTAATTTCGTGGTAAATGATTTCGTTTATATTTGTTTTCGATGTAATTGTTTTCGGGATAAAGTCATTCGTTGAAAATGCTTTCGTGATTTTTGTTTTCGTGATATTGACGTGATACCGATCATATATATACGCATATTTATTATTTTAAAATAATTTATGTAACAATAGAGTACCGACCTCATTTTTTTTATTGCAGAAATGGATAGAGGGTGCAAAGTTATGCTACCCTGCTTTTTTTCAGATTTTTTACAGGCCCTGGAAGTATTTTAAAAAATTATTGAATATATATCCTTTTTGTAACGTCACGAGGCGTCTGCCCTTAAGAATATCAGCTAGGGTAGCATCCGTAGCATAAATTTGCACCCTCTATCCATTTCTGCAATAAAAAAAATTGAGGTCGGTACTCCATTTTTATGCCATTGTTTTCATAACTTTAACTTTTAATATTATTGAATTGTGCATTAATATATATATACGGTATAATATATTACACAACATGAATTACTCTTATTAATATATCTATATAATATATATTGGATAGATTATATATTAACATATTAAGGTGCGTAAAAAGAACATATAAAAATACTACGAGAAAAATTATAAGACAAAATTTGTTCCTCCAATTTTATTATTAATAAAATTCAATAATTTAATACACATCTTTGAATTATTTATATTGATTACAATTAATGTCATATATTATATAATATTATGACATTATTTTAATTTTATTAATTTTATTTCTTATTTCTTCATTTTCGTCTACAAATTTGAAACATTTTGCTATGTTTGAATCGTTTTAAATAAATCCCGCAAAAGCGCGCCAACGCCATCGCACGAGCCGACCCGAACGCCCCCGAGAGTCCCCGAACAGAGAGGAGCCAAGGCTCCGGCAAGCCGCAAGTTACTTGAGTACCTTGAGTAGGAGGCCAAAACCCAGCCGGCGCGATCGTCATCTGTCGAGACATTAGCCGTCCGGAATTTAAAAAATAACATGCAATGTAATCGGGAGGAAATATTTTTTTTTAAATATTTACTTGATATTAATGAAGGTGTCTTGTAGTGCAATAATACTTCAATGTAGTCTCCCGTTTGCTAATTATTTTATTTAGTTCATAAATATCATACTTCTTGAGATATAAGACATAAAACGGTAAAGTTAGGGCGGGAACTTGGTTCTATCTTCCAAGCTTTAGTAATGTATCATGACGTCACGAAATATTGAAAATACAAAAGTACTTGAATCAACTTTCATACATTATTTTCGATGTAGTAAATAACTTTACTTGATATATACAAAGTATAGAAAATGCAATTAAGTATATAAAGTGAAAGTCACTCGCTATGAAGAGAGGCTTTCAATGTTCATATGACGTCATCGCCAGTAAACTGACTTTTATTACTTCGCGCATGCCGGCGCATGCGCAGATGTAACAGAAGTAGCAGAAGTCGGGTTCATAAAAGTTTAATTTAAGTGTATTAATATTGTTTTTGCGTGAAAAAAAAGGTTGTCCAGTAAGATTAAACTATATTAGAGTTAAACTTGTTTCATTTTGAAAACTCTAGCATACAGCGTAATTGTCGTAAACCGCGACCAAAGTGAAGCCCTCTCCCATTTGATTACACGCAAACCTGCTGCTCAGTAGGACGGCTATTGAAAAGTGGGCGCGGTCGTGTTGTGGCCTTCTACTCAAGTTCGCTCAAGTTCGCTCTGATACAGGTTAAGCCACCGATTGGACCAATGTTAAAGGGCTAAGCCAATCACGTTCAAGTATTTTTGGCCACACCGTGCCGCGAAACTTTGAATGCGTCAATCATCAAGGCGATGTATCTTCTCTATGTAACGAAATACTTACAAAACGTGTGAAAAACCTTCCTGAAATAGCCACCAGTAGCGCGTCGATCGTTACTCTGTGCCGTGACGGGTGCTGCATTGCCGGTTCTTACCGCGCTAGACCGCGCCGTGCCGATTAACAATGGTCACATGAGTTTTTTCACCAAAACTCATAAAATATTACGCACAGTTTTATGATAACTTCCTGAAACTACCGCTTGGGGGCCAAAAATACAAATATTTGGGATTTGGGCCGCCGGCAAAGCTACATCCCCATGTCAATCATGCAATGCTATTTTTGAAATTTTGCGGTACAATGTGGCCTGAAAATTTAACAAAATTGACGCACGAAATGCGTGCGTGTCTTAACCTGTATAAAGAAACCTTGGCATTGATTTGCATACAAAACCCCCGCGAAATAATATAACGTAACATCTCCGACATCTCGCATCTCGGAACATATATATATCTCATGAATTCAAATTAAGAGCAGTCTTAAAAGGCTTATTAATTAGATAATTAAAGAACTCGATCATTAAAAGAAAAATTAACGCTCAAAATGATCAATAGTGTAGTTAAATTGCTTTATTTGCTCACTGATTTTTATAGTTTTTTTTTATTTAATTAATATATTACTCGATTACTCGATCTTCTGACATATATTATATGTACCAACGAGGGCATATATATATATATATATATATATATATATATATATATATATATATATATATATATATTATATATATATATATATATATATATATATAAAACTTCTAAATTGTAACTTTTATTTACAGATATATTGCCATTTTCTACGAATTTCTAACCTGTGATTCGCCTCGTCGCTGACGCTGCGTGACCCGCGCGCGGCTCTTTTATCTCTCTAATTGAACACACAACTCAATTAATTAGCACTGCTGCCGATGTGATATTCTTCCATCAAATGAAAAGGTGGTTTGACATAGTCCAATTTTGCTACAAAAACATGCCGCAACATCTGCCGCAACAAATGTTCCACGTACCGTAAGAAAATCAAGGCGATCAGCTTGATTTTTTTGCAAAAGTGTTGCGGCGTGATCGTGAAAGAATTAAGCTTAAAATAAATAATATATGTGTTTAGAATTTAGAAGTTCCTTTTATGCCCCCGTCGGAACTTAGACGTATTATTAAATGGTATATGTAATATTTTTATATATTTTTTACATATATGGTTAAATTAAAAAAACCTCTATATGAGCCCACGGCATGGCAGGAGCAGGGAATTAATGAATGATGGTGGCTGTCATGATCTAGCTGAATGACACGAGTAAGTGCAAACCTCGAATATATAATTATACCTCTACTTTCCCTAATTTTATTTTGTTGAGCATGCACTCGCCTAATTTGTGTTTAAATGTTCAAGAATTTGAAAAAATTTATTTAACCCCCTATTTAAGTATTAGTTTTGTTTAAAATTATTTTGTGAAAATGTATATTTATAATTTCGCAGAGTGTAATAATTTTATTTTATATATATATAATTAAAAATTCCCAAAGAATCTGAACAACACCTATATCTTTTAATATGTACTAAATATAACAAATATAGTAATAGTAATATAATGTATAGTAAATATATTATATAATATATAAAACAAATCACAAATATATTAAATTTTTAGGTGGCGAGTTAATTAAATTAAGTGGCGATTTACAGCAAATTGATTTATATATATATGTTATATTCATACTATTTTTTTATAAAAGCAAATTATAAGCTGATTAAAACTCCCTATTATTATAGAGTTGAAGGAAAATATAAAATTAAAAAATTTGCTACATCAACCATTTTATTTTGACACCAAGAATTTATACAAACATTAATTTGAGACAAAAGATGTTACTCTCTTTATACTACATTTTACTCAATATATTTTCAACTAAATAATTAATTTGATTTATTATTGTTATTATTAAACATCAACGGAAATTATTAAGTATATGCTTTTATTTGACAACGTTGAGCTGAGAGGCGAAGGTGTGGAGGGTGGAAACGCGAGGAACGAACCAAAAGATGTCCACGGCGGCTCCTGAAACAATACAATCAGTAAAATTAATATTTAAAGTACTATCAATTGTAAGATTTCAGCATCACTGGAAAAAAAAAAATAAATAAAAATAAAAACTGCGAGACACAAGAAAGTAATATATAGCCCATATGCTCTCTTCACTATACAATGTTTCAACTAAGCTGCCAATAACCAAGCACCTCCACCTTGTACCGAGTATTAATTGTTAAGCTTAACTTGCCCTTTTATGCCACTCGGTTCGCGTACAGCCGCAAGATGAATGCTCTGCATACGGGGTGCTTGAAGCCGTATGCGCAAGGATGTAGTTGCATTGACGCACGCTTGCCAGGGCTACCTGAACCGAAGTAGTCATCGTCCGAGCCGGTACCAGGAACCCCTTCGTTGGCACAATCATCATTCCACATGTTGAGACAGTTCCTAGCTCTGTCCAACATATTCCTTTTGCCTGGACTCCCACCAGAACCAAAGTAGCCATCATCTGAACCTGTGCCGGGAACTCCATTATTGGAGCATCCATCATCCCATACATTGATACATCCACTTTGACGTTGATGACTTTGAAGTTTCAAAATTTCTCCAATGGTATGAAAAGCTCTTTTTCCTGGAGTCCCTCCTGAACCAAAATAATCATCATCTTCACCAGATCCTGGCAGTCCTGAATTCGAACATTCGTCTGAGCCAACGTTGACACACCGCTTGGCTCTGGCTACCGACCTGAAACATGGAATTCATACTATTTTGTCATGAGAGTCCGTACCATGGGCTTGTTGCTGGAACTACTCAGTCGCTGTCTCGAGAGGCCGCTATGAGTGACAGCTGCGCCTCGTCGTCATCACGAGCTGCAGGGGATGCAGCGCCTTCCGCGGCTGCTGGCCAGCGTCGCTTGCCGGGCGACAAAAACGAGCCCCAGTACTTGGCCTCGTCCACGGCAGACACAACGTCCTTGAGGTCGCAGCTGTGAGACATGCCGCCGTTGAGTAGGCACCCTGATCTCTTCCTGCACCAACACCACGAAGACACAATGAGCAAAAATAGCAAGCATATATAAAGGTCAACAGAAGAATTTAGCTAAAAGTACATGATGGTCTTAATAATTTAGCAAGAGAGCTTTGTATGATAGATGGACACGTTTTTTAGTTATTGATGTTCAAAAGTGCCTTTCAGTTAAGATATACTTTACTATACTTCATTCAGAGAAAATATTATTTATTTTTTTATGTTTTTATTTACTATCTTGGAATGTGAAGAATTAGGACTTGAAGAGTTGAATTTTTAACGTTTATAATTATCATTATTATAGCTAGCTCATGGGAGCAATTAAGGATGATTTAAAAATTGCTAAATTCTTAACGCTAAATGAATCGCTTCCTATGTTTCTTTTGAGCTTATGAGTTGACCCACCGAGCATGTTGCACACTTCGCGCCATCATCTCAAGCACCTGCCGCAGATGCTGCACATAGCGTTCGTACTCCTGCAGCGTATTGGCGTGGCTGCAAGCGACACCACAGTCAAGCGAAGCATCACCACAGATCCTCATGTATATAGCTCGAGACAGTTGAAACGTTACTCTTGCCTGGTTTGCTGGTACTGCTTCTATATATACACATATAATTATATAGTAAAGGTTGGCTTTATATCGATATAAAACCAACCTTGCATATACAGTATATAGTATAAGTATATATATAATATAATATGCATGATCCTAGCTATGAAAATTGAGCAGGATAACGTTCCAATTGTCCAGAGATGTAATTGCCACCCTCACCGCAAAACACACATATATATACACACATACATACACTATACGTTGTAAGCATTTAGGGTTGAATATATAAGAGCACAATTAAGTAAACCGTTAAAATAAGATTTCATTTATTTCATTTATTTTTATTTCAGTTCGTATATATCACTCAAGTAAGTCTAATATATTTACATTTGAGTTATCAAAACAAGTCAATGCTGTTCCTCTCTTCAAAAGGTGACATACAATTGACACAACAATTTAAAAATAGTGTATTATAAATCATATATATAATATATTTATAAAGAATAAAAACAATAAGTGAACGTTCTTAAATTTTAAATACACAAGCAATGTGCAGAGGCGCGGATCCAGAAAAAAAATTCGGGGATGGCTGCCTCCATAAAGCCAATGTTAAAAAAAATTGGAGTGGGGGAAATGTCTATATTGCCCATGTTCCATGTTAAAACGAAAATTTCAGTGGGGGGGGGGCTACAGTCCTCCAGCTCCCCCCCCCCCTGAATCCGCGCCTGTCAATGTGTATACATATAATATATTTGTGTGTATACTGTATATTAATTTGTTTGTATAAGATTAAAACAAATTACGTATATAGATTCTTGTATTAAATGTTATATTTTCATTTGCAAATTTTATTCTCTGCATTTCATTAATTTTCAACACAAAAAAAAAAAAAAAAAAAAAAAAATATAAGAGTGCCTTAAAAAATTAACTCAAGACGTTAAAATAAGTAAGTTTGAATTAAGAAAGTATGCTCGAGGGAAAGTTCCTTCTTAATGACGGTCTGTGTTGAACGTGTATACGTTGCTACTCTCGGCGTTTTGCTATAATATAAAACGATATTATACGCGTAATTAAATTACACAATACAACTGTATCTTATTTTGTGGTGTTACTATAACCATTTGAAAATCAAGATATACCTATCGGCGATGTCTTGGATCGAGGGCTGGGCGAGCACCCCGATGGAAGCGTGTAGCGCGAGCAGGGCGCACACCAACATGGCTTGCCACCTCCCCATGCTGATAGGCTCTTGGATATTGCCGCCTTGCTCCTTGTTTGTTCACTGCTCACTCAGTAACCTGTCCACAGAACCAAGCCAACATTTAAATTAAACATTTTTCCTTTACAAGGTATAGTGGTGGTAACATGCTTAAAAAAATAAGTTGCATGGCAAAGAATTTTCACTTTTTGAGGCAAATGGAATATGTAAGCGACACTGACATTGACATTGATCGTTCATAATTGCAATGTGTTAACAATATTATACTGTGTGATCTCATTGTGTATTTTTAGAGATATTTTATATATATATATATATAATTATATATACAGTATATGTAATTATATACATGAGTCTACTGGTTGCAAAAACCTCTAAATCCAGTTTTTCACTTTTTAGGTAATGGGCAAAAAACTGTAGCAAGCTTATTTCTTAACATATCAACTTGAAATTTTTATTGGGAGTTGATTGGGTCAAAAAAATAAGATTCAGAACAAAAATTTGCCCATTCAACCAAAAACCAAATTTAGGGAAATTTTCAAAAATGGAAGTAGAGGTTTTTGCAACGAACTTTTTGAAAATCTGCCCATATCTGTGTCAAATTTTTTTTGAGATTTGTTTTAAAAAAATATTTGGGTTAAGGGAGATCATTAATGTATAGTCAGATACTTAATTTTTCCATTTTGGAAAAACTTAAAAATTTTGCCCATGAACCCATAAAAATATGAATTTCGAGTTTTGGGCAAACTAGGTATCTAACCATACTAATGTGGCCCCCAGAAAGCTGAATTCATCAACCAAAAAATTCTCAAAAAATAATTGGGGGTTGTAGAATTTTTTAACATTTGAAAAAGTGATTTTTAAACGTTCCCGCCGTGGAAGTAGAGGTTTTTGCAACCAACTTTCTGCTTTATAGCCCATTTAGCATGGGAAGAAGAGGTTTTTGCAACCCAATTTTTTTATACCAAATAAAATGTGTTTTAAAGAATATGTATCAATAATAAAACCATTTTTGAAAATTTGGTCTTTAGAGGTTTTTGCAACCAGTAGACTCACATATATTATTATATTAAAAAAAGCATAATTACAATATTGGTACAATTTTATTTGTTTTGCTTCTGTGTTTAAAATTAAAAAAAAATATATAATATAAATTTTAAACGTAGTTGGTTTCATTGTGCAATCTATATTTTCATATAGCTTTCCATTGAATGCATGGCACTTTTTAAAAGGACATTTATTTTATGAGGTGATCACAGTATATGTATTATTATGCATGATGATTTTATATTTTTGTTGCGCTGTTTATATATAATTTTTTATTGCTAATGAATAGGGTCAATCATCATGCAAAGAAACTTTAATTCTGTAAGGGTCATAAGTCATTATATTGCAAATACGAACAGAATATCCTTGCATATTTTTTTCCTGCTGGATATGCCAAATACAGACCACCTAACTCTGTTCTATGTTATTATTATAGAAATCTCCCATACTAATCCTCCTCCAAAGTTCAAATAACCCTGAAATATTCTATATGGCTAGTCCATTGTGTAAATAGTTTTTTCTTGTTATACCAATAGTCCAAATTGATAAAAATTCTTGCAGGACTTTTGAATGATTTTATTATTCCATAATCAATGGAGTATTGTCCTCAATTTTTTTTATTGCAGAAATGGATAGAGCATGCAAAGTTATGCTACCCTGATTTTTTTCAGATTTTTTAGAGCCCGGGAAGTATTTTTAAAAAATTATTGAAAGTCTTTTTTGTGACGTCACGCGGCGACAAGTCCTATCTTTTTCTTAAGGAGCGGCGTCTCGTGACGTCACAAAAATAACTTTCAATAATTTTTTAAAAATAGTTCCCGGGCTCTAAAAAATCTGAAAAAAATCAGGGTAGCATAACTTTGCACCCTCTATCCATTTCTGCAATAAAAAAAATTGAGGACAATACTCCATTAAAGTGCATGTGAATAAATAAATACAAAAGAATTCTACAAAAAATGCATTAAGGGGAAGGTAACACGCCCAATGCTAAAAAAAAAAATCCACAAATGAAAATTTGAAAAGTCTGAATTTTTTTTAAAATGTTCTCTTCTACATCCCTTATCAGTAGCTAAAATATCAGGTATACAAATTCGAGCTATAGTTTTTAAGTTATGATATTTTAAAGTTGACTAATTTAACAATGGAAGTTCCATTTCTCCATTTTAAAGTTCATTCAATATAAAAAATTCATAACTCAAAAACTAGCTCGAATGGAAGTTCCTGATACCTGATATTTTAGATGCTGATAGGGGATGTTATAGAGGAGGAAATTTTATTTTTTTATTTATTTTTTTGTTCATAATTTTCATGTGTAGGATTTTTTTTAACATTGGGCGTGTTACAAACTCCCTTACAAACTCCTTTAGACGTCACAAGGCGCCTGCACAAGTCCTCCTTAATGACTGACACGCTAAACGTCACGCTATGAGCTATAGTATTTCAATAATTAAAAAATTGTTGTTATCCACTGTTCAACATATTAAATATTCATATTCATTCACATCATCACTAAATATATTATAAGACTAAATGTTTACATTATTCTATTATTATAATATTACTGTCAACATTTAACGACAATAGTTTAATAGTATCTATATAGCTAACAATGCAATTGGTATACACTTTTCAGCGGTAAAAAAAATGTAAATATTAAGTTTAAACAAATCTAGTCTATACACAAGCAAAGTGACATATATATACTATTGCTGTTAATGTTAATCTTTCTACTATTCTTATTTTGTGTTGACACAGAAGCTTGCCGATCATTATGACGAGCTTAGTGTACTTAATAACGTATGCGTGGGCGTACGCTGACAGTATATAGTATGAGAGCAACGCGTGTTGCCAGGTACTATATTATATATACTATTATATATTAGCTCGAGGAGATATAGCAGAGAGACTCATTGTGGTCTCTAAACGTTCATATCTATCTACATCTTCGTCATTCTCACAAAAGTGAACCAACCATGAAATTAGCAATTTCAATTTCCTTTCTTTGTTGATTTAATGTAAAACGACACTAATTCTTTTTTGTAATAATACTATACTAAGAAAGCATAATTTATAGAGTCTTAGGATTATTTTCATGTATTAATATATACAATTATTTTTTACACTCAAAGAAACTTTTTTTTTTACTATAATTTTCAACAGAGCTTTATTAAGTGTAATGTATATAAAAAAATATAAAAATACCACATTGTTTTAATATGAAATATACTGTATCATGTGGATTTTGTATATTTTTATTCATATAGCTTTATTTAAAAACAATTCTGACAGTTGCCTGCAGGATATTTTGAAAGTTTTTATGTTCTATTTTTGAACGAAGCTAATTAGTAAAAGAACACAACATTTAATTAAACATTTTTACAAATTCTCTCCAGCATTAAAGTCGATGTTAAAATTTATTTGCATGAAATGGGTATTTATATTTTATTTTTGTGATAATTGTTATATTATTCTATACTTATTATAAAATTTATTACATGGAGTACCAATTAACTAATATAGACCTTATACCATTTTTTTTAAAAATTAAACCACACATTTTATTTTTATAACTAATAATTATTAACTTCTAATTGTAGATGTAAGTAAATTGCTTCTACAACAATTCTATTATCGATTCCCTGCGGTGCCACGGACTTATAAAAAACACAACAATAGCTCAATGGAATGGGTTTTTTTAAAAAAAAAATTACAGGGATACACCCCTAAGAGCTTACAGCTCATGGCGGGGTAATAGGTAGGGATAACTTCACGTGTATTAACTGTAGTAAGAATGTTTTATAAGAATGTTGCCTGTTGGCACCGTACTGCCTGTGCACAGTTATTAAATAGTGACAATTTATAATGTATATAATTTTATATATTTTGTGTTTGTGCACTAAAAACAAAAAACGAAACAAAGAAAAAAAATCAATCGGCAGACGCCCCTATTTATGTTCCTACCCCCAAATATAAGTCCAACCACTCAACTTCACTTGCTTGATATGAATAGAATAGAATAGAAATTTCTTTAGTAGGCGATGTTTGGCCTGACACCCATTCTTACACATAACCTCAAATACAAATTAATAATATTGCATACATAAGTTTTACTGTTTACACATAAATAGTCCAATAGCATAGTCTCTTGAGGTACGTAACTTTTATCGTAGAACTTTTATCACACACGTTTCACTTATTATATCACAAATTTTAATCACATATGTATGTTTATACTTTTCAAATAATATACTTCGACCGGATCAAGGATAACGTAATTTATCGAATGAAGACAATGGTTGAATGCACATTGCAGCGACTAGCCAACATTTGCATCTATGTAATGAGTAATGTGGCTTAAAAATCTTTTGAAATAAGTGAATGATAAATTTAAATAACATAAGCAAAGATTGGTTTATGCACATGATGCATGTATCTATGAATTTATTGAGCAACTAATATCATCCTCTCATCATTGTACTCTTAATAATTGGCCTTGCCATGTAACAAGCTCCTGGAGGGTAGGCAACTTGTTCAGCATTAATATAGAGCGGGTAATATATATAGCAAGGAAAAGGTGATGCATTCAACCAGGTTTGATGCTGAACAATACTTGTCTGAACACTAAACTCACGGTGATAATTATGATCTGAAATTGAGGGCACATAACTAAACTACTGTTTAATTGCACCCCAGGGGGCACAACTACTAGCAACTGCAACTGAAATTAAAGTGGCAATGGTGAAGTTATACTGTCTTCTAACGGGCAGTTAACTAAAGCTAGTCATTTACTAATGAGTACTGTTGCTGATACCATTAATAATATATTATTAAATTATTTTCATGACTGCACATTATAAACTGCGAAGAATTTTTATTTGTGCCCCAATTTTACAATATTTCTTCTTATTAAATCATTATTAAATAATGATTGAGTGTTATTATAATATATTCTCTTAATTTCTTATAATATTGGAATTTAAAAACAGTAGGAACAGATTTTTTTTATTTTTTTTTATTATTATTATTATTTTTTTTTTTTTTTTCTGTTGGAAGAGCAAAATAAATCTCGGGCAGAATTTCATTTCGATTGAGATAAATTAATTGATAATAATGCCTGATTCGATAGGAGAGGTAGATCATGGAGAAAAACATTTTTAAATTGGAAAAAAAAGTATTTTTTCTATATGCATGCGTCCCTCTAGTACCCCTTTAATTAATTTTTTAGAACAAAGTGTTATAGTCTCAAAATTGCAATTAATATTTGGCAATCGATAAACTTAAGCTTAAAAAAAAATTTATAATAATAATAAATTTTGTATACCGTCAGTATAGTAGTATTAGTTGCTATTTTGAATGATGAAACAATTATATAGATAAAAATATGTATAATATAAGTATATAAACAACAAATATTGCAAGAGCTGGTGAAATTTTTGTCATTCCTGATAATATCAAAGGTCTCATGAAATTAATGAAATTCCATGGCTGATAATTCACATCTACAAAGGCTGCCGATTAACCAATACATTTTTTACACAAAACTTATATTGTGTCAATAATGTACTGCAATGTTTTGTCAACTTTTATGTGCCATATTATATAAATCAAGCTTTGACGCCTCACAAAATTTTATGTCGTGCAAAGCTCTGCTAAATTTGTTAAACACCCTTATAAAATTGAACTGTTATTTATTTTATTTCAGGATGCGGATTAAAGGTAAAAATATTTTTAGGTGTATTATTCTGCACAAAAACTGAATAATCAATCATTCAATAATAATAATAATAATTGAGTAACCAAACTAAAAATCCGCATTTCTAAAAATTTATTTATTATTATTATTTTTATTATTTTTTTTTTCAAATAAAATTTTACTTAATAATTATCTTGCAAATAAAATTTATTTATTTATTTTATTTTTATTTTTCACCCAAGTTACTGGCATTAATGTCTCGTAAAGTGGCATTAAAAAGACACACGTTGGAAAACATGCCAAACACATCAGGAGAAGACACACAGTGCACCTTTTTATTTTTAATGACACTATAAAATATATACAAATGTTTACATGTATATTATATTAAAAAAATAAAAATAACAAATTTTAATCATACAAAGCACCATGCATTTTTCAAAGGTGGTGTAAAAGTGTGGTACAGAGAATAAAAGGTAAAGTGTAAAAGTGTGGTATATTGATATAAAATGCGTACGTATAGTGTTCAAATCTTTTAGACTAAAATGCGTGATGATTAATCAAGATCCACTTACCTGTTGAGTCGGTGAGGAGGCTAGTAGCTCTGTTATAACACGCGTGTGACGAGACCGTTTGCACGAGGCTTTATAGTTCCGCGGTGCACTGGAGACGACCAATCCGCGCCTCCCTCCTCCTAACACCACGCAGCCTCCCAACTATGACGTAATGCCTGCTCTATTTGACCACCTCTCTCTCTCTCTCTCTCTCTCTCTCTCTCTCTCTCTCTCTCTCTCTGCCCTGACTCCCCCTTCAACCCTTATCTTTTCAACCCTGTTAGTCGAAGCCCTCAACAATGTTTATTTTTTTATCGTCCTAAAATGATCATCACAACAAATAAGCAACATGCAGGCTTTTCGTTTCCTTAATTGTTAAGGTAGAGATAATATGGATCAGCTGGCCCAATGCTAAAAAAATCCCATTCATAAAAATTATGAAAAAAATTTAAAATGTTCTCCTCTACATCCCCTATCAGTAGGTAAAATATCAGGTATACAAAAACGAGCTAGTTTTCGAGTTATTAATTTTTAAAGTTGACTAATTTAACATGGAGAAACGGAACTTCCATGTTAAATTAGTCAACTTTAAAAATTAATAACTCAAAAACTAGCTCGTTTTTGTATACCTGATATTTTACCTACTGATAAGGTATGTTAAGGAGAACATTATAAATTTTTTTCATAATTTTTATGAATGGGATTTTTTTAGCATTGGGCCAGCTGATCCATATTATCTCTACCTTAAAAGGAATTCAGTAATCAATCCTGAAAAATTTTACAATAATTTTGGTTCCTTTTTTAGTTTTATGCAGATCAAAATAACCGGATGAATAAAATAAATCATTAAAATAAAAATAAATTAAAATAAAATAATAATGTTATTAATTATACTGAAAAGATTGTAGCAATGTCAGTTTTGTTGGGACAATTTTATTATCAAGTAGTTTTGGAATAAATACAGAAATGAAATATGAATATTCAGAGTATGGTGGAACAATCAATCTGCATATACATGAATATTTTTAATCACTCTGTAAATGGAAATAATATATACAAAGCTATGTTTTGTGGCTCTGATTTATTTCAACCTTTTGTAATTGTAATTAATTAACGAGTGTAATCAATTAGAACAAAAACAGCAATTTTGGTGATAAAAGAGACAAATCATTTTGAAATTTCTTAAATTCAGAAACTTAAAGAGAGGGAGGGAGGGAGGGAGGGAGGGAGAGAGAGAGAGAGAGAGAGAGAGAGAGAGAGAGAGAGAGAGAGAGAGAGAGAGAGAGAGAGAGAGAGAGAGAGAAACAGTATGACACAAGTAAAACGTTTTCTTCCAACACAAAATTTAATGCACACTACTCATGTCTGTTCAAGTTATATATATTTTATGTGAAATTATACAGGCATGCAGTTTATAAAATCAAGTTGGTTGCATTTAAATTACTAATTTAATTTATTATTGATTGATCTGCAATCTTGTTTCAGAGTATAGCAGAAATGTGTTAACATAAAATTTAAGGAGAAAATATATTTGTCTTCCTTTTCTCTTCTTCTTCTTTACATTCTTGGAAAGGAGCCTGATAGCTATAATTCCACGTACTATTAAGTAGCTTGATTCAATTGTGTAGTTGAACTGTTTTTTGGTATATAGGGTCTTGTAAAGGATAATGGATGAACAATAGATATTATATATATAGGATGATTATGGAATGTGGGATACATAAAATATATTTGTCATGACGCCATTGTTTAATTAAAAGGAAAATATATTAATATTATAATCAAATATAATTATGCAATTTTGGGATTTCTGAGAGAGCTGGAAACAATGAGCGATCATTGCCAGTCTACATATATTGTTCCAAAACATTATAACGTTTACCACACCTTCCTACAGCAGAAATAATTTATAATTAATTAAAAAATACACGTAATTATTTTCTACAACATGCAGTTTCAAATTTGAACAATGGTTTACTGTTTTTAGGAGTCTAATATTGTTACAACTTCTCAGCAACATAGAGGCATAAGTTCTTCATATGGGTTTGCTGAAGAAACTGTCCAAAAAAGATGATGACCAAGAGAGCGGAGAAACCACTGACAGCAAATGTCGCGATGAAATAAGCTTTTAGCAACATCAACTTTCAGAAAAAGTCAGTGTAGCAGAGTTGTAAGAGTCTTACAGCCTCAGTCTTCAGTAATCCTAGACGAAGTCACAGCAGTCACGGGGCACGGTTCGTGACGTAGTGACGAAGGCATGTGCTTCGCTTGGATAATAATTGGATTACCTTCATCAACAAGGAAAACAAATTAAGATTTATAACAAACAAATAAGAAATTCGTAATTAAAAAGAAAAAAAATAATACTAATGATATAAGACAGAATAGTGATAAAGAATTATGACATAATTTGTAAAATATACTCAAAGACTTTGAATCCAAAAATAAAACAATGAACGCGCGTGTTAATATATCTACGTCATTGTGATGAGCACACGGTATATACGCAATATTTGTTTTGCGACTGTTGTGTTAGATTTTTTGCGATTGGAACGTATGGGATTCTTTATTATTCATTTGGAGACGACGGAGGCTATGAGGGTTGGTTCGATGGTATCTGTTTACTCTTGGTCAATATGAAATGAAGAGCTCTTGTCTTGTTCGCCCGCCCATTGCGCCAGCAGGGCTGCTGATAAGCCCTATAACAACACTCGCGGTTACAGCAGCAGCAGCAGCAGCAGCAGAAGGCCTCGGGACCATGAGTGTTGGTGGTGTGCTCATCCTCCACCCTCCCTTCCTTGTTCCCCCTCTAATATTATCACCAACAACCAGCGTGGCTGAGGCCATTAATTAGAATACGGCGCCCACGAAGCCTATACCTCAAGCACTTAACTATACTACTATAGGACACCAAACAAGCTGGAAATACAGCTTGCTGGATTGTATCATAAACATTTTTACTTGATACCTTGACTTTTTTAGTATGACAAGTTAACATCTTATTATTATTTTTTTTTGCGCATTTTTTAATGATATAAGAGTATTTAAAAAAAATATTGCTTACAGATTTAAATTAATTAGGCTAAATTATATATTTTTAATTTGTTCTACAATTGCAATCAATACTATATTAAGGGTATCAAGAACCCTATTTTATTTCATGCATGGATTTGTCAATGAAACGCATAAATTAATATGCTTTTTTTTTACTATCACTTCTGAAAACTTGAGAGCTTGTACACAGGCGCGGATCCAGGGGGAGGGGGCTGGGGGGCTGCAGCCCCCCCCCCCGAAATTTTGGATTTAACATGGGCAATATAGGCATTTCCCCCACTCCAAATTTTTTTTTTAACATTGGCCTTATGGAGGCAGCCCCCCCCCCCGAAATTTTTTTCTGGATCCGCGTCTGCTTGTACATAACTATGAACTAATAAAAATAAAATATATATAGTTTAATACTTAAGGATTATTGTCACTGGTCTTAGGAAATGGTAAATCACTCCAATTTTTCAGCATTGCATAGAGAAAAAATAAATAAAAATTCTCATGCAATAAAATACACCTAAATTCAGTGCCATTATTTTTAAAATTGAGATATAAAAAACGCATGTTATCAAATGCAAATTTCAATCTCCGTAATGGTACTGAATAATGCATTCAAATTTTAGCTTAAAAAACAATCATTATTTTAAATAGAATTATGATGAAATAATAATTATAGATAATCATTTACTTTTTGAGATACAAGCCTTCATAAAAACTGCACAATTCGGCAATGCTGCTCGTAGCTTAACTGGATGGGATAACAATGTTGCCAAATCGTCAAAAAACAACTTTACACTTTTCAGCAGAAAAAACAAATGAATTGCGGTCATGAGCAGCCATTTTGACTAGTGAGTCAAAACTGCGTACAACTATTTACCACTCATATTTAAATGTTTTTCAATGTTTGCAAGGATGATGGATGAATAAATACACGAGAAAGTGTTTAAAGTGATTCATTTTATTAAATTAACATATTTTACTGTGCTGATCACTGCTTTCCTAATAGTGCTTGTTCTTGTCACTCATATGTATTGCGTATGAAAAGAAGATGGCGGCGCATAAAAGAAAGATGGCGGAACTTCCGGTGACAATAATCGTTAATACACACATGTATATATTTACTATAAAGTCATATACATATATATACAGTATATAATTGTATAAATATGTTCACTTAACTTGCTGTTCATTTCAAATGTTTTTTCATAACTATTTACTATGAAAAATATATATAATTGACTTAATAATTTTAATTTATCAGCATATTTATTTTATCATGAACATCATGGTATGCATTATATATATAATTGCTTCTGTATAAGAGTATATGCACTAAAGCTAATGACTCTAGTAACGTCTTTGACCATTTGCAAGCTAACAGTTTATAGTCCATATCGTCTGAGTAAATACTCTGAGGCAATAGAGATAGAAGAGACAATATATTGAGCAACGAGTTGAGAGTGTTCGTTTATTAACTCTGCACTTCGCGAGTGACGGTGGCACAACAGCTCTTGTCCTGTATGGACCATGTAGGGGAGGACGAGAGTTGGCAAGAGGAAACCTTGGCTACATACCCAGGGGCTTGTACTTACCCCCGTCCTCTATACTGCTCCTCGTTGGTACTTCACTGTTCTCAACTCGCCGAAACCACCAAACTACTTACTACCTCCTTACACAGTTTTAACACCTACAGTCTACATATTATATGAACTTTTACTAAATCAAATAATGTTTTAGCGTTTCAAAGTTTAAGTAATCAAGACTTGAGCTGCTAAATTGTGTATATAGTCTATATGAAGATTATGAAGTTTATTATAAAAAAATTGGTTGATTTTAAAATTAAAGTATTTTGAAGTAAAATGTACGAAAAGAAATTATTCAAATTGTTAATTTTCTATGAGGTATTTTTTTTGTACCTGATTCACAAATACAAAAAAAAAAAAAAAAAAAATGGCCAAACGATTATTTTTTTTTCAGGCGAGAATTTTATTGCAAGCTAAAATTGCTTTTAATTTAGATACAGCAAAAACAGATCTTGGGAAAATTATTTTTATTTAATAAATAATTTTACAACAAAAATTTTAAGTTGATATTTATTTATTTTTTTTTTATTTCAGTAAATATTTACACAATGTTTTCAACTCAATATTCTATAGTGTTAATTTATACTTTTTTTTTTACCAACTCTGCATGTATTGTGCATCTTAAAAATAATATAAATCAATAATACACGTGTGAAGTAGTCGTGTTTGATCAATGTTTCAAAATTTTAGATAAATGGGTGATGATTATTTTCATACATTCAATTTACATGAAATAGTTCAGGGAAAAAACACAGTCCTGATAAAAAAGCTGTGCTTCATTGTGAGGATGCTCAACTAGTTGCCTAAAGTCAAGGCGCTTAGCTGATGCAACGTGTTATAATTTAAGACATTTTGAGTAACTGGAACAATCGTTCTGTATCACTGAAATTTCATAGATATCCTGACTTTATTACATTTAATCGATTTTTGGAAATAGTTTTCAACTATTTTTTTTTTCAACATTTTCCAAGAAATTTTCTGATAAGAGTTGCTTTACCTTCTATGTAGGTACGTTGAAACTGTTGAAAGTAACCCTTATCTTGATTATTTCCTTTGTATAATATATTACTTATAAACATACGTCGTTTTGATATTTAGAAACCTGCATATAAAATTAACATAATTATGTTGCATTATATTGTATATTTATTATGAAAATGAATGCCATACGTTAAAATACAACCATAAATGCATGCCGATTGAGTTTAATTATTATTATTATATTATACACTATAAAAAATGCATTATACTGAAATATCTTTAAACCATGCCTTGACATGACATTTTTATTGAGGCCGGGCCTTCATGCATGTTGTAAAATGACTTTACCCTTTACCTCCATGTAGAGCTGTGTACTAAAAAACCTTTTTATATGCTCTAACTAAAATATATTGACATTTAAAATTGCACTCTGAAGCATATTTTATACATGTACAGTACAATGAGCTATTTAATTATACACTTATTTTTAATTAATAAATTTTCAAGTAAATAAAATGCTCTCATCCACCTGTTCCAATTTTCCTTTACTGAATCTTCCATGCAATGCATCGAAAAGTTTCATACATCGTGTTATTGCACATAATTTTCAGTGCATCGTGTTTTCCTACACATATAATGTTTTTTAATGGTGCACGCAGCATTAATTTTAAAATTTATGACTCCTGGAACTTCAAGATTGCGTAATAAGTTTACTATGTTTTATACAGACATATTATTGAAGTTCACCTTGAAGTTGTGGGACTCTGTGATGTTCCTGCATTTTGCGATAAGCAGTTTTACAGTTTTCATTTTTTGTTGTTAATACAGTAACTGCAATGTTATCACGTTTAAACTGGTTCATAAAATATTGCAAGTAAAGGCTAATTTTCTATCTCGTTTCACCTGTAGTAATTATTAAGACCCGTTTAATCACAGGGAGATCACCTGAATATTTATGTTTATCGTACAGTACAATTAAATTATCAAAAGGTTATAGATTTTCATAATAAAATAAAAAAATATATCTACATACTCGGATTAAAAAGGTGTATAGTTTTCTAAAATCTGAGTTACACGTGTTATTCGGACATCTTTTTAACACCCCAACACTATACTTTCATATAGTAAATAAATTGCACCATTATAGTATTTGTTGTGAGCGCTGTCTAAAACTCGGTAATGTCTGTAAATTCAATGATAATGAAAACAATTCATTGAATTTTATGGTAGTTTCACAATAATATATGGTGAAATATAAAAGAATAAATTTATATACGTTTATAATATCTCTAACGCCCAGAAGAAGTTTGGTTTTGAAAGATTTAAAACATTAAATTTAATTTGTTTATTAAATTTATATATTGTTAGTTCAAGTATGGGTGTGACTCAAGCAAATGACAAA